>QLOH01000475.1:600000-807439 GCA_026901365.1 Sesbania bispinosa | reverse complement strand
GAATTAAATCAAACTCACTAAATTGAAATAACAAAAGAAATTCACATAGGGTTTGAATTAGGATTCCCCAATCCCTAACTTAAGAGATTTAGAAATTCATGACAATAGAAAAGAAAACAAAGCAAATGGAAGCAAACTCTAAAGTGGAATCCATTAGATTTGAAACCCCAATCTCCTAGGGAGAGAATTATATATTTCCCAACTCTAATGTATGAGAAAGAATCCTAAAGTCCCCTTTTAAAGGGTAAAAGAGCCTATTTAATATATTAAAGGTGTATGTGAATCAATCTTGCAAAAGTCAGTTACACGTAATTACAATGAATTTCTAATGATTTTACGTCAACACGCAGAGGCTTCCAGTAGCTCAACGTCACCATGCTCCCTTTTCACCGTAATTTTACGTCTTCTGTTGAGGACTTCCAGTAGTTACGCTCGTTTTCCACGAATTTTACGTTCATATACAGAGACTTCCAGCAACGCAATGTAGCTACGCTCGTTTTCCACTGATTTTACGGTGAAACTCAAAACCTTCCTAGTAACTCAATGTGGCTACACTGCTTTTCCAACGATTTTACGGTGACACACATAGGTTTCCAAACATATTTTCCTGTCCCCTAAAGCTCATCCAAATTATCTTCCCTTCATCCTTTTGCTTCTAATTAATAAAATACCTACAAAAACACCAATTGACAATTAATCAAAATATATTTACTATAATTTAACTACTACCACCTAAAATAACACAAATATTTATTCATAAACATTTTAAACTAATTTTTCACTTACTTAATGACTTAAACGACTAAAATTACCTAAAATTAACCAATAAATCCACTAATGTTATGGATTTACCATCCCTCTACGGGAGTCTACTACAACCTCCCTTTACTTCTCATCCTCATCTTCTCCCTAACTTCAAAGTATGAGAAGAAAAATTGTTTCCCTTCACTGCTCAACCATGGTGAAAACGTGGAATAACTAGGAATGAGCCCAATTAGGGGTGTAAATAAGTAGAAAACCTAAAGTATAGAATATTATATATTTTTTAAATTCAATGCATACTGACTAATATAAAAAACTTAATTTCATATATCTAGAGTTTTTATTTTATTTTATTATTTATTTTAAAAATAAATTTATAACTTTATGTTTTCTTTTAAATTTTTATTAATCTTACTTTATTTTAATCATTTATATTAATTAATTTAATATTATATATATATATTAATTAAGTGAGCTATTCGCTAAATGAGTACAAGTTTTATATGTAAATTTTAGTGGGGATGGATGCATGTATACTCACCCCGTCCTATACTCACACGTGCACACACAAAGAGCCCAAAAGGCAAAAAAAAAAAAAAAAAAAAAACAAACAAACAAACTAAACCTTAAAAGCCTCTCTGGTAAGTGGTAACTGGTACCAGAGTGATACTAGTAATGACTTAATTAAACATCTTTTTTCTTTTTTCATAAACGTCGACTTTTAGTTTTGTTAAGAATATATATATATGTTCACATCAGCTCAAAAAACAAATTCATGAACAACATAAAAAAGCTCTCACAAGTACACAAATCCATCCATTACTATTTACTATATATTAAATGAAAGCGATTCCTGATTAATGAATGTGATGTATTCAAGGAGTTCTATGTATATGTGTGATTTAAGATATATGATCTTTTATACTCGTTTATTTTATTTGTTTATAAATTATTATATATTTTTGCAAGTATATGCATATGTGTGATTTTTCTAATTTATTTTAAATTATAATATAATAAAATAATTAATAATAATTCAAAAGTTTTTTTAATTATTATAAACGTATATATTTCTTTTTATCCTTTGATTTTTTTTATTTTAAAATATATTGATAAAATAACACATTGGTCGTTTTTATATGGGAGTCTTCTTATCTTTTAAATAATTTTATTAAAACTTTAAAACATGTCATGTTTTGTACATACCCATTTTCTTAAAACAAAATAATACTAACTAAGTGACTCAAAATGGAAACATTTCGCTTTTAAAATTAAAAAAGTGTGATCAATTGATGATCAGTATATAAAAAAAAACTAGAGATTTATAGAGAGGTTAATTGTATATATGAAGTGATGAAATAATATATTAAAGAGATGGACAATTAATTATGAAAATACAAAGTAATTAACCAGATTGATGAACCCAAAAACAAACAAACAAAAAACTGAATAAAGTGCTCAAATTGGAATTTCAAATTACATTAGTTTTATTCATCATTATCCATTCCAAAAAAATAGACATTTAGCCTGCTGGACTTTACCCCATTTTCTGTACCTTTTTTTGGTTAATAGAATTCAATTGCAGCAGCACCTGGAGGAACAAAGAGGTTGAAGACAACCGCGCACACATATTCATAAAGAGCAAGATATTTCCAGGGAGAGAAACAGAGAAGCATTAATAAAGGAGATTATTTATTTATAAATGTGAAAGTTATCATCATGATCCATAAGCCCCACAACCATCCTAAACAAAGCAAACAATATTAAGATGGACATAAAGGAAGGTTGAATACGACGAAGCAGATGTTTTATGCTCCAAAATGTTAAATTATTATGTATGACATTGCACAGAAAAAAGGTTGTCATAGTAAAATAAAGGTAGGTCTTTTTAATTAATTATTTTTTAATGTTATATATATTCTATCCTCTCCTTTGTGCTGCAATGATTCTTCATATATATTCGTATTTTCTGAGCTTTTCTTTTTTTCTTTTTCTTCATTCTCTTCCTTTTTACCCTTAAAATAATGATTATATTATTGAGGAATTTGAGGAGTTGTTGTTGTAGATGTTAAAATGGCAGTTATAATATTGTAAATATCATTCCTGAAGGAGAGAAGGACAAAAACGAACAGAACCACAATTGCATGAAATTGTTCATAGATGATTTGACGTGATCTTCATAAAAAGAACACTTTTTTCACTTATTTTTGTTCTGGGTTTTCCTTGTCAACCAAATTTGCGTTTCTTTATTAGGAATTTTGAGGCTGTTTTTTTCCCCCTTGTTGGTATCTAATACATAATGTCTCCACAAAAAGCAATTTCAGATGGTGGGTGGTAACAACAATTCGAGGCAATACAATGATGCAACTTCTACCAAAATATTTGTTGGAGGGTTAGCGTGGGAGACTCAAAGGGACACAATGAGGAGGTATTTTGAGCAGTTTGGAGAGATCATAGAGGCTGTTGTTATCACAGACAAGAACACAGGGAGATCCAAGGGTTATGGTTTTGTAAGCCCATTATCCTTTTCTGTGATTCTCATGTCTCTGCATTGGTCATTTGCTTGTCCATTTCATTTGGCATGTGATCTTGAACAATGAATCTTTGGTTTTGTTGTTTTCCAAGGTCACATTCAAGGATCCTGAGGCAGCAAAGAAAGCATGTCAGAATCCCTCTCCAATAATTGATGGGAGAAGAGCAAACTGTAATATTGCAGCTATTGGTGCAAACAAGAATCGTCCACAGACTCCTCAATCTGGTCTCAATCCTTCTATTCCCCTGTTCTTTCTTTATTGTTTTTATTTTTCACCTTAATTTTATCACAATGTCCTCTTTGTTTTCATTTTTTTTATTTTTAATTTCAACTTGCCTATCTATAATCTTTGCAAACAGTTTGAGTTTTGCCACTCTCATCTATTCATCACATACTAAGCAAGATGTTACTGCCACCTTTACTAATTGGTTATCAAATAAATATTAAATAAGAGCATTACATATGATATGAGATTTTTCAAAAAAAAAAAAAAAAGAAATGCCATTTCAAACTGTGATTGCAGGACGGTTTAGAGCAGCACCTGGAATGTTGGCTTCACCTGCTTATCATGGCCCTTCCTCTACATTTGTACATCATCAAACCACTGAGCAATACACATTTCCTTATTCAACTTATGGGTAACATGTCATGAAAGTAGCACATGTTGTTTTGGTCAAATTTCTTGTTTCTTCCTATATTTTGTTTCTGTCTAATTCTGCTTCTTTACATATGTATTGGCAGGTACACTGGATATCCACAACCACGAGACACAATGTACCCTATGGTAACAAATACTTAAATTAATCACACTTGCATTGAATATTGTTTTTCATTAAGTGTGACATATGCAGAACTGTTATGGTGTCTATGGAGGTCAACAATTTTCAACTTACTACCCCACCAATGGGGCATCTGGGCTAATGGGATTGATCCCTAATATATACCCTTTGTGTGGCCAATATGCATACAATGGCCAGGCCCATGGTTTTGGAGTTCAATATCCCCAAACGGTGCAGTTTCCTAATTTCCCCCCTCGACACTTTGGCTCACATGCAGGGATCCTAACATTTCCTTCTTCAATGGCAATGCCAACTATTCCTGCAGGTGATTTAATTGATATCTGTCTCTTCAACTATCCAATTTTAAACGATGAGAATATTGAGGGGTAAAATAATGTAACAGTTACAACAACAGCAACTACAACAACAACAGAGGCTATAGCAACAGGTGCAGCTGCTTCACAAGCCACTGGAACAACTTGTGAGCAAAATTGATCTTCGACTTAATCCCTGCAGAGATAAAGAAAAGTTGTCTGAATTGTAAGGCTAAATATGTTGAAAGATTATGAAAAGGGAGAAGGGATTACAATTAATGAATACAAGAAGCATATAGTACTGATTCATAAAAGAAGTAGAGATTATGAGCAATATATCCAGAGAAGTAATCCAATAACTCAACCGGTAAATTAATGATGTTTCATTATATAAAGCTTGTGCCACTAATCGACCTTAACCAATCCTCAGTTCATGTTCAAAAAATTGCAGCCTTGTGCTCTTTCTCTTAGGCTAATTTTACTAGACATTGATGTCTTGGGTGTAAGTAACATCCAATGACATATGGACAGTAATAGGTTAAGAAAATTGATTTGAAACATCTGATCCCTAGATTGGTTGGTCATTTTGAAAAAAAAAATAAAAATTGAAGCCTCTTTGACCATGATGCTTGACTTAGTTTGGGGGAAATGTCCAAAATAAATAATGATGAGGATTTGAAATGAAGCCTCTTTTTTATTATTATCGTAAGGCTAAAATATGTTATTGATCCCCAAAATATCTCGATTTTTCCCTTTAGTCCCCTCATTTTTTTTTTCAAGTGGTCCTCTAATTTTTTTTTTTCATTTCCATTTGGTTCCTATGTTAGTGCACCGTTTATTATCTCCGTTAAATGCTTGCGTGACAGCTTAGTTGGACAAATAATCATACATGACATGCATATGTGTCTTCTTATGTGTCCTACATGATATGAAAGGTGGTGATATAAGTCATGTAGGACACATAAGATGACACATATGCATGCCATGTAAGCTTATTTTGTCCATCTAAGCTGCCACACAAGTATTTAACGGAGATAATAAACGGTGCACTAACAGAGGAACCAAATGGAAATGAAAAAAAAAATTTGGGGGACCACTTGGGAAAAAAAATTCGTGTACCAAATGGGAAAATCGGGATATTTTGGGGGACCAAAAACATAATTTAACCTTATCATAATAGTTTTCATTGTATGATTAAAATTTTTATCTGTAAAAAATATTTTTATATAAATGGCATAATAGAATTCTTAATGATATAAAATATTTATGTTGATCCTCATTAATTTATATATAGAAAATATTATTTTTTATAAATGATGTAATATAATTATCAATACTATAAAGATATTTATGTTGATCCCCCTCTCTCAATATATATTATTGTATATATGGTATTATGGTAGAGATCAATTATTCTAATAATAGATTTATTTTTTGTGAAGTCTAATAATAGATCTTTAGAGATACCTCAAATTATCATCCATTATTCTATTACAAGTTAATGGTTATGATTTTTTTTTTTTGACGAGTTAATGGTTATGATTAATTACTAATTATTGTCATGTGACTTTTCTTCAGACAAAATTAGTTATGGGAATATAAGGAAACTCACCTCATATTTATTAAAAAAAATAAAAAAAATAAAAGGTAAAAAATTTAAAAACAACCTATTTTTTTATAAATTTATAATTTTAAAATATAAAACACTTAAAATTGAGTGACACTATAATTTTAAATTTAATTAATCAAATATAATATAGATATAAAATAAAAAAAAATTATATATATATATAACGGATATCCACAAACATGAGTAACCCAATACCTACACGGGCTGGGATCCTCTCCGGTTTAAAAAAACTGGAGAGTGTCTTGTTTTCTAACCCAAGTGTTGTGCTTTTTTTCAATAGCTTTTTATTTTTTTTTAAATCATGAATTAAAAAAATCAACGGTCGAGATCTCATCCAGTTTTTTTAAACTGGAGATGATCCCGACCCTACCTGCACTAGTACTGCCACATTAATAAGTTGGTAGGTAGAGAGGAAAAAATCCATTTTTTTTCACTCGTAAATATCCTCGGGCACATGTAATTTTTATCCATTAACAAGTTTTACACACAAATATCCATGAGCACAAATAATTTTCCGAGTCATGCCTACAATATATGGCAAAAGTTGTTGTAGAATGTGGACAAATTAATGTTAATATAGATCATGAAGGTTAAGGATGTATTTGTTTGTTTTATTTTTTAAAAAATGTTTTATAAAATAATTTTAAAAAAAAATTATAATAGAATGATTTTTTTTTTATGAATGAAAGGGTCAAAAGATCAAATACAAAGAAAAAAAGAAAAAGAGTAACTAGCCCCATCTCTCATACCAAGATCCAACAGCATAAAAAAGGAAGGGCATAATAGCAAAATTAGGGAAAGAGTCAAAAACTCTATAGCCATAAGCCATATCTAAACCAGCCTTAGCTAAACTATCAACAAGAGAATTTGCTTCTCTAAGTGAGTGAGTCCACCTAACTTCTTCAAAAGCCTTTGCCAGCTCTAAAATCTGCTTAACCAAACCAGAGCTAGGATGAGTTGGGTAGAAACCTTTGTTAATCAAATCCACAGGTAGGAGAGAATCAGCTTTGAAAATTATCCTTGCATACCCCTTCTGCCTCGCCAATCTCGCACCATAGATCAGCCCCCACAGCTCCGCATCAAGGACGGAAACGTGTCTGAGATTAGCGCTAAAACCAGCAATGAAAGCCCCCCACTCGTCGCGAAGAAATCCTCTGCATGCACCCAAACTTCGAGCTTGAGAGACAGCCCCATCAGTGTTCATTTTCACCCAATTCTCAGGGGGAGGATGCCACTGGAGAAGGTATGACTCTTTTCCCCGAATATGAGTAGCAAGACCTTAGTAGGGTTACTGGAATTCTGAATGTCATTTACTTGAGCATAAATCTGATTTACCAAAACTGTTTGAGAAACCCTAACATTGTAAAAAATTATGTTGTTTCTGTGAAACCAAATTGCTTCTAAGGCACACCCAAAGATAAAGGGAGTGATTCACTCTGGAATGCTTGGAGTGATTCGCTTGAAAGTTGTTTAAGAGTAGGGATGGCAATTGAGCCTAAGCCCCATGGCTACCCGCAAAAATTACCTGTAATGGGCAGGGTAAAAACCCGCAAAGCGTGTATTAGCGTGGGTACGGGCAAAAGCCCGCATTTTTTCATGGGGACAGGGCGCGGGTACGGGCACTTTGATGCCCAGCCCGCCCCATACCCGCACCCATATATATAATGATTTAATAAAAAATACCATATATAATTATATATAGGGATATATTAATTTTATTAAAATATCTAATATATTTATGCATATTTTTAAAATTGATATATACAATATATTACAAATTAAAACTATATTTTTATAACTATCTATTTGTGTTTTTTTTACTTTATAATATATGACTAATTAGTGTTAATAATCATTTTTTACAGATCTTGAAGAATTCTAACACATGATATCCAAGTTTATAAAATAGTGTGACATGAAAGTATATTGTAATATTTAATAAAAAATTTGAACTTTAGATCATTTGTTGTGTTTTAGAACATTAACATATTGTGTTTCAATGTAATTAAATTATTGTATCACTGATATTTAAAAATTATGTTTGGACGATCTTCGAGTAACTTTTTCAATTGAGATATAGTTTTCTTAAATTAATATATTTTTTTTAGTAATTGTTAATTTTTTACTTAATAAAAGTGCGGGTAACGGGCGTGGGTACGGGCATATAGGTGCCCAGCGGGTATGGGGACGGACACTAAAGTTACTGCCCACACGGGTACGGGTCCGGGTACGGGCTTCTTTTTAAAACGCGGGGACGGGGACGGGCACTGTGGTACCCTGCCCAGAGGGTACCCATTGCCATCCCTATTTAAGAGCCATTGGTGAGGATTCAGAGGTTGAAAGAACCTGGATTGCTCCTGATAGGTAAGCACCTTCTCCCAAATGACTCTAATTTCTGAACAGTCTCTGAATAAGTGCATAGTAGATTATGGTTCAGTCTTACAAAAGGTGCATAAGTCATCTGTAACAATATGTCTGTTCTTTCTTTGTACATTTGTGAGAATTGCAAAGGAGGCAATTTTCCATAACAGTGGCCTAATCCATTGAGGTCCCTGCCAGGACCAAATTCTACTAAAAAGAGGGTTATTAGTTGAATCTGTAGCTTCAGTGAGATAATTGTAAGCTGATTTGATGGAAAACCAACCATCTGATGTACCTTTCCAAGCAATAACATCATTGTTGCTGCCTGGAATTGGGGAGCCTGGTTTAGAATTTTTATACAAATTTCCTCTGGTAACAAGTGTTGAAACTGAGTCAAATCCCATTCCCCTGCTACATTGACAAACTGAATGATAGGCTAGGTTAATTCAGACTGATCAATAGTATCTTGAGCATAAGTGGAAAGGCTTTCCAACGCCTGAACCCAATTATCTTGCCAAAATTTAGCTTTTTCCCCATTATTGATTCTCCACACACAATTGGATAACAAATTCTCCAATTATCACAAACACCTTTCCACAGATTAGAATCACCGTATCTTCTTCTAACTTGAGGAATGATTGAATCACCATAATCATATTTAGCACGCAGGACCTGAACCCAAAGATCATTAAGTTACTTGATTATGCCCCAACCAACCTTCATCATATAAGCTTTATTAACATCTTTTGGCTTTTCTAAGACAAAGACCTCCAGTGAACTTAGGAGAACAAATCTTGTCCCAATGAATTAAATGGATTTTCCTCTTCACATCTATATCTCCCCAAAGAAATCCTCTACAACTTTTGTCAATATCTTCACAAATAGATTGAGGAAGGTAGGCATATTGCATAAGATATGTAGGAATAACATTTAGAACTAACTGTGATAAAGTCAGCCTCCCAGCAAAGGATAGATTTTTGGCTTTTCAGGGGGATAAACTCCGCCTGGTATGATGAATAACTGATTGGAAAGATCTCCTGGTGACTCTATTGTGATGGATAGGAACTCCCAAGTACTTTCCCAGGTCATTTGTCCTTTGGAATCCAAGAGCACTAGAAATTTCCTCCCTAACCTGCACACAAACATTAGGTGAGAAAAAATTCTAGTTTTCTCATTACTTACCTTTTGACTCGAGCTTTGACAGAAAACATCTAGGATAGGTTGGATAATCTCCACTGATCCATAGAAGCTTCAGCAAAAAGAATTAGGTCGTCTACAAAAGCAAGATGAGAAATTTTGGGGCCCCTTTTACCAATTTTAAAAGGATTCCAAAATTTTTATTCTACAGCTAGATTAATCATTTGGAATAGTCGTTCAATACATAAAACAAAAAGATAAGGAGAAATGAGATCGCCTTGTCTAATACCCCTAGAAGGGGTAAAAGAGTCCAAAGCTTCCCCATTAAAAAGCACATGAATTTGAGAAGTGGAAATACAATTCCAAATAATAGAAATTAGGGAATCAGGAAGTCCAATATCATAAAGAGTGTCCCTTATAAAGTCCCAGTTAAGTCTATCATAAGCCTTTTGTAGGTCTATTTTTATAGCCATCCAACCTTTTTTTGCCTTTTTTCCTCCTTATAGAGTTAATGATTTCTTGGGCAATAATAATATTATCCCTACTTTGACGACCATGGATAAAACTGCTTTGATGCGGACCAATAAGGTTACAAATAACATGTCTCAGCCTCAGGGAAATTAATTTAGTTATTATTTTATAAGAAACATTACAAAGACTAATAGGCCTGTATTGTTTCAAGTTAACAGCAGTATCAATTTTAGGAATCAGAGTTAGCAAGGTATCATTAAGAGAAGCAACACTAGAGGGAGATATCCAAATATGTTTGATAAGCTTACAAATAGAAGGACCAATAGTATCCCAATGATGTTGGTAAAAAATAGCATGAATACCATCAAAACCAGGGGCTTTAAAGCCTCCCATAGAAAACACATGTTTAATTTCCTCATCAGAAATAGGCTTGGAAAGACAGTTTACCTGATCAGAATTCAATTGAGGAAAGCTATTAGTAAGAGAAAAAGGCTTACACTCACCATCATTCTGAAATAGCTTTCTGTAATAATTAGAATAAAGATTTTCTAAATCAATAGGATCAGAAATCCACATACCTTTATCATTTTGCAGGTTTTCAATTCTATTTTTCTTTCTTCTAGCAATAGTGATACCATGAAAATATTTAGTATTTCTATCACCGAATTGAATCCATTTACTTCTAGACGTTTGAAACCAAAGTAATTCCTCCTGAGAAGCTACCTCTTCATATTCCTTCCACAACTTCCTATATAAATGAGGAAGACTGGGATCATTTGACCAGCTCATTTTTTTTTATCTATTCCCTCTAATCTTTTAATAAGCCTTTTTTTTCCTATTAAAAATGTTACCAAAAATTTCTTTATTCCAATTCTGCACCTTATCTTTAAAATAAGCTAGAGAAGTGGACCAATCAGTATCTGTTTTCCAATTAGAATTAACAAAATTAGGAAAATTAGGATAAAATAACCAAGAGGCAATAAATCTGAAGGGTCTCATATGCCTATTTGCAGTTTGCTGAGATTCAAAATTTACCATAATTGGAATGATTTATTTATAGCATTATCATCATAAAAATAAAAAACTACAAATAGTTTTGCAAAATATCTAGGAATTATTTCAAAATATCTCAAATATTAATTTTTTTAATTAGAGTAAATAAAAAATAATAAATACTTTATTGAATTTATAAAGCGTCTTATAAAAAAAATCACCAAATTTTTTTAGGATTATTATATTTATACAAAGAGGCATATCACGCCACTTCTGTTGATATTCCATTTTCTTTAATTGAAAGAAATAATTATAATTGTGAGGGATTTAGATAGTTTATAAGACATCTTATACTCAAAAACTCATTGCACTTTTGTTTACAAAAAAGAAGCAATCACGTAATGGTTATTTTTAAAGTACCTGAAAAATATATAAAAATAATAATTAACAAGCTAGGATTTAAAATTGAGCTTGATGAGCAAGGTGAACACTGGCTTTTCTCAAACTCAATTTTTTTTAAATCTTTCTATTTATTTCTTTTAGGGATTCTCCTAATTATTAAATAAAATAAATATTGAATACTTTTATATGTTTAAAATATTAAATGTATTTAAATTTTTATTTAATAGTTTTTAAATTAGTATGTAATGGGATAATAAACAGCACGAGCATGTAATATTGGTTTTTTTTGTCACAACAAACTCAAAAACAGAATGGGCTGTTCTTGGGCCTATTTAAGCGAGGCCCATTACTTCATCTACTAATCCGTAACCGTTTTATTGTGCATAAACCCTGAAACCCTAGAAATCGTATTGCATATTGACATTTTGCAACAGCGCAGGGAAACCCTCCTCGTCTGCGAGACTGTGATCTGTTTTTTTCAAGGTAACTTGCTTCGCATTGTTTGATTCTATGCAAAATATTCATACCACATTATGCTAATTTGTTATGTAAATTGAATATTTTTTATTTTTAATATTATTCATTTGCCTTTTTTTTTTTTCTTTTGGTTGTTTGATTTATAGTGTGAAAATGTCGCTCGGAGAGGTTGCTTGCAGCTACTCACTCATGATCCTTCACGATGATAACATTGCTGTCACTGTATCCTTCTTGGAACTCCCATTAATAATGAATAATATATTTGAACTTGAGGTTGGATCATATAATAGCTCAATTATCCATTTTCTTTTGTTAGCATAGATTTTCAATCAATTCATGGGGGTTGGGAATTGGGTTTTGGAAAAACAGAAAACTTTTGTTATTTATTTATTTATTTATTATTTATTCATCACTTGTTTTTGGAAGAAAAAAGTGGGCATAGTAATCGACTATTCTTTGTTGGCATTGATTTGGAAAATCAATTTTTAAATATCGGAATATGGGATTGGATTTTTTTGTTATGTGAATAAAGAAATTGGGGTGATAGGGTTTTGACGTACAGTTTTTGAAGATGGCTTTCTCCTTAAGTTATTGTTGATAGGATGAGAAGATCTCAACTTTGTTGAAAGCTGCAAATGTTAAGGTTGAAGCTTTTTGGCCAAGCTTATTTGCTAAACTTGCTGAGAAGAGAAGCATTGAGGATTTGATGTCCAGTGCCGTTGGAGGTGGGGCTCCTGTTGCTGTTTCAGCCCCAGCTGCTTCTGCCAGTGCTGGCTCTGCGGTTGCTCCTCCTACTGAAGAGAAGAAGAAGGTATATGTTTGATGAAAAAGTTGTTTTGATGCTTGTTCTTGAACTATGTCTTCTGGCTGTTGGTTTTCTAATTGGCATTTTTCTTGCAATTTTACAGGAAGAACCCCAGGAAGAGAGTGACGATGATATGGGATTCAGCTTGTTTGATTAGAGGCACTTCTTCTAGTATGATCTGGTCTATTTTTTTTCTGTTGGGTTATAGGTAGTTACAAATTTACTCGTAATGAATTTTGTGGGTCTCAATCTTGTGTTGATTGGATCATTAGGTCATGATTTTGTTGTGTTCTTAACTTGGGAATTTGAATTCGTATCCAATTTTGAGAATTTAAGAATGAGAAATCATGCCTCCCTTTTTTACATGTGCGCCTCCCGCCCTGGGCTGTGCAAATCTGTTAATGACTACAGCCTCTACAGGTCTCAGTTTCTACTTTTTACCATGCTGCTAATCAATTTATGAATTTAACAATTTTTAGCTGAACAAATGGTTAATTATATCATTTCTAATTAGTGATTAAATTAACTGAACAAATGGTTATCTATATGTAAATAAGTGGTCAGTTCAATTCAGCAATTGTAAAGTTAAAGTAGTGTATGCAGTCTGGTGGTAATAGGAGTGTATGCAGTCTGATGGTAGTAGGGAAGTACCGCAACCTGTATTTAAATTGTAAAAGGATTTATTTGAAGGTTGAAGAATTTATTTTAAAATCTTGAGCTTGTTTATTATGAACCGTTATTAGAATCGGCTGGTTTGTTAAGGACCCTATTTTTTTTCATGAGTAAAAATTTAGGGTGAGGGGATGGTGCCCCTGTGGAATGCCTCTGTGCTCAAAGAGTACTTACAGAGGTACTTACATTTTACCTCACCCCAAGGGGACGAATGGATTGGAGGTTTAAACCTGCGACCTCAGATACGAGACTCTGTTTTGCTCCACTTGACACAAGGACTCTATTGGTATACCAACCATTTAGCCCAAAAAAAAACGGCTAGTTTTGGAATGGGTGGAAAACCAATTGAAGTGATAAAAAAGTTAAGAGTAAAACATATTTTTAGTCCTTGTTAAAATTAGCGAGCTTTATTTTTGTCCTTATAATTTTTTTTATAATATTAAATATTTAAATTTCTTATAATTTTTTATTTTATTATTAAAAATATATATTTAATTATTACCCATTCATTGAAATGATTTCACTAGTTTATTTAGCGGTTTGATTGTAGGAGTATTGGTACTACCGTATTATGTGGAATAATATTGAGGGTTAACTATGAAGTTTTCTCTTTTTTTTTTTTTCAGTTTTAAAACACGCAAATCAATTTTTTCCCCTTCAACTGCACCTCACTTCTCTTTACACTGTATAGTCATTTAGGAGTCTATTTACAAAAGTATTTAATTTTGTTCTTTTGTCAATGTAAAATTTCCTCCCACCGATGTTTAATGATGTAATTTTAATCCATCATCTTAAAAGTAGGAATGCAATAATGGACAAGTTACAATTTACAAGGCAGAAGAAGCTATTCCAGTTCCAAGTCATGGTCTGTCATATCATATCTAAGAGTTACTAAGAAATGATTTATACTAATCTCGCAAACATGCACTTGTAGTGTAGACGATTATCACTCCTTTACTGGGGTGGATTACCCTCTTTTTTACATAAAAAATGTGAATACTGGAACTGGAGTGGAGCACCCTGAATCAAATCGAATAATCTTTTTTATGTAAATAAGAAAAAATGGTAGTAGTAGGATGAGAATATAATCAGAAGCACGGGGCTGGGAACTTCATGAGACTCAGACAAGTAGAGGCTTCCCTCACATCTTTGTTCTTATTAATTATCATGGAGTTGCTATGTTTTCCTTTGCCTGTGGAGCAATTTCTTCTCCATCAATTCCAGGTTCACTCCCAGGAACTCCCAAGCTTAGCAGTATTTCTTCCCACTTCTTAGCAGGTCCCTAATCCCAAAACAAAATTCAGTCACTCATCAGTAGTAAAAAAAATCAATTCCTATCATGGCTTTTTGGTATACAACTTAGATTTTGCCTTCACGCACCTTCCATGAAAGATCTTGAGCCATGCAATTCTTGATCATTTCTGTAAAAGCTTGAGTTCCATAGACTGCAAGGGCCCTTTTCACAGTCTTTGCTACAGCATCCACATCCACAGGATCCACAGCATCACACTAAAGCAAAATATTAGGGAAAAAAAAAGATAATGGTTAGTGCTTAGTACTTCAGCTATTATGGACACACTACTGACACTAGCATATTATGAAAGCTTTCAGGCCTTACTTCAACATTGAAAGAACCCATCTGAAATCCAGTGAAACCTTCTTTGACCGTGTCAACTAACCCACCTGTTGAGGCAACAATAGGTACCTGGCACAGTCAAGAATAGAAGTTGAAGTAAGTTTAATGATTAGAGGAAATCTTGTAGCAAAAAAAAACCACTAGGAAGGAAGGATTGTTAATTGTACAGTTCCATAGCGCATAGCTTGTAACTGAATGAGACCACAAGGCTCAAATCTGCTAGGAACCAATATATAATCAGCTCCAGCAATTATCATGTGAGCTAGGGGAACATTGAATTTTGCAACTCCTCTGGCCTTGTCAGGGTATGATATTTCGAGTTGTTGAAGTTGCTTTTCCATTTGCTTTTTTCCTGTTCCCTAAGAAATAGCATAACATATCTAAATGAGATTTCTTATTCCTTTTTTGATGCAAGAGGGCTGAGAAATTATGTCTACTTTGTTTTTTGGTTCTATACTTACTAGGGCCACTATCTGAATATTTTCCTTAATAAACTGGGGAATGGCTGCTACAAGAATATCAGAACCTTTTTGCTCTTCAAGCCTACCAATGAAACCGATGAGAGGAATATTTCTGTCAACTGGCAGTCCAACTTCTGCTTGGAGGGCTTCTTTCAGAAGAGCCTTTCCTTCCAATACCTAATTAGGGAAGTTTGTTAGAAATTTGTTATATAGGTATTTTACAATTTAGAGAAACTTTAACTCTTAAAAGATAAGGATTCTTACTGTTGAAGCATCATATTTGACAGTTAAATATTTGTCAGTAGATGGATTCCACTCCTGAACATCCATGCCATTCACAATTCCAATAATACCAGTTCTGCGAAGGATGTTGTCCAACTCCACTCCTTTATCCGGGCCTGACACTAGTTCTAGAGCATAGTATGGACTAACAGTTAACACCAGGTGTGATTCTAAAATTCCAGCTTTCATCCAATTGATTTTCCTTCCAATGACTGGTGTAACATGTCTGCAAGATTAGAACAATATAAAGTAATTAAATTTTGGGATTGTATGTGATGGTTACAATTCACAGCTGATGAAAAACATACCCATCAATGAAGTCAAAGGAGCTTTTGAATTGATCAGGAAGATTGAGAAGTGAAAAGTCCCCGAATGCAAATCTGCCTTGGTAAGCAATGTTGTGGATACAGAAAACAACCTGATAATGGCAGCAACCAGAAAGAAAATTTAAAGAGCTTGTGAGTTAGGCATGAATGCTAAAATAACTAAATATATAACAGTGCTACAGTATGATAAATCCAGTGATTTAGACCTACTCTGGCATTCTTAAAGATGCCAATTGACTGGTACATACTTTTCAGGTAGCAAGCGACAAGGGCAGTGTGCCAATCATTGGCAATGAAAATTACATCTTCACCTGCACCAAAAAAATAAAATATAAAATATCATGCTTAAAAGATCTTCTACTGTTAGTTTTGAAGCACTTTATGATCTTAGTACATACCATATGGTCCAGAGAAATACTTGCTGCACTGAAGATTCAGAACCCTCGGTGCTTCCAAAGCTGCCTGTAAAATTAATTCAAAGAGAAAAAAGACAAGGGAAAGGTAGGACTAGTTAGTTAATGAAGAAATACAAATACAAATGTATATATAGAGACACATTAGATGGACATGAGTTATTATAAGGAGCACTGTGTTACTTTATTTGTCATATAATTCAAATGCAGGTAGTCATGTCGCACTAAGAACGGCCTATTACTAAAAAATATGTTGCAAAGAGAAGATTTCCTGTTGCTTATAATCAATTAAAATGTGCTATGGGAATAATACAATTTCTCTACTGAATGCATTATATAATCTGCAATATCTTGAACAAACTCTTGCAACCAAAGGGCTATGGTATAGAACCTGGCAGAACAGGCTAAAACGTAGTTGGTTGTCTTGGTAATCATCTCCAGCAGCAGGTCCATAAAGTTTGGTTCCAGTTTTCCCCCAGACCTTGAAGTTCGGTCATTACTCATCAGTAAGTATCCAAAAGCAAAACAATGAGTGTATAGCTGAAAAATTAAGAAATGTCCCAACCTTTTCAAGAAACATAGGGTGATCTACAAAGACACGATCAACTCCTCTTTTATAGCAATGGAAGAAGCGAACTTTTTCTGTTCTATCTCCTACTTTCACCTGTAATAAACAGATTATAATGCATTCAACTACAGACGAACACAATTGGGGTGAAAACCTCTTCTATGAAGATGGAAATGATAACCTGAATTCTAATAATGTCAAGTATATATACCTCAATTGTTACATCTGTATCCCAAGCATCTTTGTACTGGTCATAACGTGGAGCAATGGTCATAACTCGATGCCCATTAGCCTAGAGAAGGATTAATTAGAGGGAGTCCCAAATATGCCAATCAGTATATAAATAAAGAGAAAACAATGACAATAAGCTTACTGCTAATGCTGGTGGCAGACCTCCTAGAACATCTCCTAAACCACCAGTTTTGCTCCATGGAGCAACCTCCGTTCCGAAAAAGATCAAATTCATGCCACAAATTATGATACCTGTAGGCCTGACATTCTTGCTCTGAAGACCCTTCTTCCTAGCTTGCACTGCCTTAGTTTGAATTGGGGTTCTATTTAGTAGCTCATCCACAGGGTTTAAAATTCTCAGTCCATTATAGGTATTGGTCTGCTTTAGAGATTGAAGTCCAATTAATGCCACTTTAGACTCATATCTGCTGTGGACATGAGAGCTTCTTGATACTAAGTTACTTGAAGCAGTCACTGTTGACATCTTTGATACTGAAAAACAAAGATTCAAAATGAGAATTACAAGAATTACTAACTAGCTAGCAACTGAACCCTTCCAAGTTCCAACATTTACTTTCTTTTGTCATGTAACTGATTGAAATAATTGTGCAGCACTACATTTACTTAGGGTGTTATGAGAGTTTAGAGTTCTTAGCTAACAGACAATCATCAATGGTAGCATCAGAAACCATGTATATAAGTTTCACATTGGCTCAGATGGATTGAACAATGAACATTACTAATTAACTAGCAAATAGCACACTGAATTAGCACCACTAGATTTAGAAAAATGAAAAGAAAGAAAAAAGTTGAAGACTTCAAATTTGGAATTGGAACTAACCAGTCAAGGAGGATCAGGGATTGAGAGAGCGCGAGAGAGGTGGTTAAAGTGTCTCGAAGTTAAACTGAGCTTGAAGGGAGAAGGGTGAATGATTAACTTGAAGAATTATTGTGTTGTTTGTAAATGATGCAGAGGAGGCTGTAGCATTTGTAGGGATGAAGTGCTGCTAGTAAAGTGAGTAACTTTAGGCTTTTAGCTTCCACATGGCAACCATAGAATGACCCTTGTGTATTGCATGGCTTAGACACCTCGAACACCATTTGAGGCTTACAACGTTTTGAAATTTTGGGATGTTTTGTGGGGTCATGTTGCTGCATGTGAATAATTGGAATATGCCCTCGTGTGGAGTAAAGACATAAAAATAAAAAACTTTCTTTTCATTTTTTTTCTTTTGTTTGATAATTAATTAGACCATTTTCAATGAAGCAACTCATTAGAATTGTTTATTATTTATTTTAATAATTTTTTGTTGCATCTCACACGTACACACTATCTTTTTTTATTTTTTAATATAATATAATAAATAACTCTCCATTTTAGTATTAGCGACTCTACAAGAACTTTTAAATAGATTTCACAATCTACCATATATTTATTATTTTTTTCTTATTTTTCCTATAAAAATCCATAATATAACGTACTTTTGTAAACTTTAATCCAAACATGTTACTTAATGTTACTCAAATATAATTTAAGTGTAATTTTCTTCTATGTCCCAGATAAAAAGTAAAATATTTTTATTTAAAATGGTCGAGATTAAAAAGTGAACACTTCAAAAATTAACAGGATAAAGTTCATATATTATGTATTAACACAATAATTCAGGCAGGATACAAGATTTCAAACCATATTTAATGGTAATTAATAAAGATTAATTCAAGTAGTAATTAAATAATGTTTTGTGTTCAAGTATTATGAATAAATATAATTCCCACTTAAAGAGATAGTTTCACCGTGACGCAAGATTGTCTCCTTTAAAAATATGCCTGAATTAAACCAAAAAAACCACATTTAGTGGTGAACTAAAGCTAAGCATGGAAGACACGTTGCAAAAACAAAGTGTGGTTTGGAAAGAATAAAAACAAAATATGCAAGCTGCGGAAATTTGGAGAACTGGGTATAGGTGCCAATGCACAGTGACAGTGTGTGTGATTTTCAGTAAATATGAGTTAAGAAATTACAAAATTATTTTTAAACTTACTAGTAATACTAGATATTACAATTTCAATAATTTTTTTGTATTTTTTAATTTCTTAACTTATATCACAAGGCCATCCGTTGATAATATTTTTTTAATGTTTGAGTGTTTTTTAAAAGACATTTCGTTATGATAGTTAGAGTCCACCGAATTTCAAGAAAACGAGTTATCAAATGTTTACAGAGAGGGGATATTACCTCAATCCAAAGTGATGAAAAAAATGAATTTTAGATTTTCACGTGCCAATTGGCACTTAAATGGAATGATGGGTGAAAAACTTCTTCCTTTTCCTTTTTTTAATATCTATTTTATTCTATATCATTTTACTCATTTAGCAAATCAAAATGCATTATTTTTTTAATTTTATGTCTTATTCTATTCTACCATTAACATGTAAATTTAATCATTTATAAGCATTGGCCTCCACTAATCCATGTCTAGAAAATTTTAAAAGAATTTATAAGAAAAGATATAAATACAAATTTTTAACACAATAAAGTCATGATGAAATTTTTAATACATTGTTGTTTTGTTGATATACCTCATGCTACACGCTTTTCACGTTTCATAGTTTCACCAATTTGGTAGTTTCTACAACACTTAGATTTTTTCACTTAATTGTATTTTAGTCCTTTATTATAATTTATTCATAATTTTAATCCCTAATTTCTTTTTTGCGATTTTGACACCCTTAAAATTTCTAATATTGAACAATCCTAAAAATTTTGGTCCCTCTACTTTATACCTCCAAGTATGTGTAAGATGGATCACTAATTTAGAATTTTAAATTTTTAGGAGAACTAAAATTATAAAAAAAAATGAAACCAAAATCAAAAAATAAACTATAATAGGGAGATCAAAAGTATAATTAAGCCAAGATTTTCCCCTAAACTACTAAATTCTCTGAATAGGAATAGGAATGGAGCCGAATATTCTTGGAGGGGTTATAGTCTTAGAGAGAAACTTTTTTTTTTGCAACACTACCGGTGTATGTCCACTAAAGTGAAAAATTTTCCCATAAAAAATATTTTCTGTTTATTATATTTTTTTTAGCAATTTTTAGAATTTTTTAATTAATATTTCAAAATTGCTTACCAAAAAAATTAGTATTTCAAAATTTAATTAGAAATTGATAAAAACTAATTAGATGTTAATAAAAGCAATGAGATAAAAATATTACTAAACTACACTTAATATTTCAAAACATACTCAAAATTTGGTGAATGAAATCAGGTATTAATTAATATTGTAATTTTAAACAATTTTTTTAATTAAGTTTAAAAATATAAAAAACTTCATATAAATAGTTCTCTCATATCTCATATGTTTTGTTTTTATTCATAGGTTATTTAGCTTAAGATTTCATTAATTTTAGTTTTACTAAAATTATCATATTTAATTTCTTTAAGTAAATCATCTTTTTATTTTTTTTTAGTAATTTTACCTTTTTTAAGATGGATTTCTTTCATTATAAAACTTATAAACTATATTCACTCAGATTCTTTTATATGTCATAATTTTAAGACAAAATTCATTCATTTTTATTTGTTATTTTTAAATTTTAAGAATAATTACCTTTTTTATGAATATGTCCTTACATTTGTTTCAAAACAAATGAAAATAATAATGAAAAAAAAATAACTAATAAAAAATAAATTGTATAACAAAAAATTACATAATAAGCTTAATGGAAATGAGCCCACCCTCACTCTAAGATTGTAACCCACAAACCCTAACCCGTGAGTTATATAGTCCCTAGGCTCGTGATTAAATGGAGACCAAACACTCATTTTAGTCCATGAAAGATTTAGAGTCGGTCATATTAGTTCATGGAAGATAGAAATTGAATTTTGCATTCTTGAAAAATGAAAATTCATTGAATTTAGTCTTTGAAAGATGAAAAATCATTCAATTTAGTTCTTGAGATCAAAACTCGTTCAATTTAGTTCGTTTCAAAAATTTTTAATTTCAATTTAGCTCCTGAATTGAATGATTTTTTTAAGATGAAAATGACTTAATTAAATGGCTTCTTTCATTTTCTAGGGATGAAAGTGTAATTTCCATTCTTCTGGGACTAATATGATCAACCTCAAATCTTCTAGGAACCAAAATGAGGATTTACTCTTAAATGAACCTATATTATTACTAATATTGTAGGTATAAAATGGGCCACCCAACCTAGTATAACCTAGCCCAATGCGACTATATGCTATAACATGTCAAACCAAAAATCCCATATTAAATACAATTAAGCGCTCAAAACTCGACTCCATGCAAATTTTTTAACCATTTTAGTGGGTTTTCACAAGTTATAAACCCACCATTCTATAAAACATGCTCAACTGAAAAAAAAAACTTGGATTTATTTCAGACTCAAAATTTAAAATCCAAGCCCTACATTTCATAGAATATATCGAGGCCGACTCGATAAGATTTGTGTCTATTTTTATTTTTAAAATATTTTAAATAAATAATTGAGAAAGAGACTACTCAGCTCGGTAGTGGCTAGCTTGATGCAAGCCATGGGCTAAAATGACCAGGGTAAAAAAACATAAATTTAATTCAAGTTTAAAAAATTATACACGAATTAATTTGGCTATATGTGGGATTCTCCTCCCCCATTTTCACGGGTTTTGCTGACTAATTCTGCCATTTCTATAAATTGATCCAACTGATAAAGATTAGATTTAATTGGAGCCAAAATTTAAAATCCAAACTCTAAAGGGTGTTATAATAAAAATCGTATGATTTTTATCTTATTTATATGCATTTCAAACAATATATAACACAAAATTGTTTGTGCTGTACATTGACCGTGAGACAACATATAAAATTAAAAGTTGTCATGTAACTTAAATATTTGTCTTGCATTGTTTCACTTGTATTGTCCTTTAATATGTATCAAACACACCCTAAATTTTGATAAACATGTATAAATAATAACTATCTCATGGGATACAAAGGCAATTTTGTAAAATATACACTATATTAAAAAAAGTTTAATAAAATTAATTTATGTTAATCATTGACTTTAAATTGTACTATTTGTGCCCAATTTTTTATGAGTGTTAAGATTTGTATTCTATTTTTTATGGGATAATATTCTAATGTTTTTGACAAATATCATTCTTATTTTATTGATACTTTTAAAACTGAAAAGATCATTAAATGCAAAAGATAATATTTTTCAAAAATTAAATAGAAAAATTCAAAGCATTTTGAGATTACCATGTGAAAATTATATATTAATCGGTCTATTAATCAATATATTTTTTATTTTAAATAAAAACTCAACATTTAAGGAGAAAATCAAGCCCCGTAAATAGCATCAAATAAGAAAATATTCAAATTTCTATAATTATAAGGAGTTTTCAAAATTTTGTATAGTTCTTTTTAAATAAAATAAGAAAGACACCCCAATATAAGAACACTCTTCGAGAACAAGCTTTGAGTAGGACTGTCTCTAATAAAGTGATACTTATGGTTAACACAAAAAAGTGAGAACTTCATTGGTGCATGAGTGAATAGTTCACCATAAGGAATGGGGAATAGGTGCAAAAATTTAATTCTATCTATAGTCCTATTTATAAGAAACATATATATGACTAAATCATAAGACAAAAAAAGCCTTGAAACAAGTTAAATGTAATTAATAGTGTCATAATTTTAAACTTTATTCCATAAATATCCTCAATATTAAACAATTAAAATAGTGACAAAATTACTCCTAATTAAAGTCATAATTAAAGTAGTAGTCCATTCTCCAATGTTTGGTAATTTTTTTTGATACATTAGAAAAATAAAAACAAAGCCGAAAGGAAGAACAGCTAGAAACAAGACACAACATCCTTGAGGATGAGAGTTGAAACTTCAGTAGGTGGGTCATCAAGCCAAAGAACTTGATGAACACTGAGGGCTCCTTGACGAGCTAGAAGGTCAGCTGGCTGGTTTCCTTCTCGATAGACATGTGTGAACTCAACTGTCCAAGCACGCGATCGAGTTGAAAATAGCCTAATACATCAATTATCATGGGAAATAGATGAGTAGTGGACGATAAATTAAGGGTATAAAAGAAACTTCATAATTAATATATTTTCTCTATTTTTGAGATATTAAATGTATTTGCTTTTTATTTAATACTTACTTTATATAGTATTATTAAGAGGATTTGTAGGATGATGAATTAGAAAGATCCTATATTTCTCAATTCAAAATAATATTATGTTTCTTGTATTTAGATTAAAAAAAAACACATTTTTTTTTATAAATAGGGCGGGAGATAATATATAGTAAGTATTAGAAGTAAATGGTAGAAGTCGCTGTACATTGCATGTGTTGATAGCCAAATTTGTTTAGATGTTAATATCAAGAGATGATGATAAAATACTTGAAAAGGCACGATAAAATAAAAGAGGCTAACAAGGGTAAATGATAAAAAAAAAAAACGATAATGATAGAGTGATTAGCATGTGGCAAGAGGCTAATAAGGGAAATGATAAAAAAAAAAAAAAATCGAAAATGATAGAGTGATTAGCATGTGGCAAGAGCATGTAATGTAATGGTGTGGCTAATATAGGTTGGCAAAATTAGCTTCCTAGGCTCAAATGTGTGGGTTGAAGATTCACGGATCAAAACTCTCTTTAGAATTGGAATTTTCCCAGATATGGGTATGGGTCTATCTCTCTTCAATTAGAAAATTCCATATAGGATACAAACCCAAGATTCACCCTGTGAGATTGACTTTTTTTCTCACTAGTAGCTTCAACTGCTTTGGTTTTTTTAGTAACACTACATGTATGTTTGAGTTGGATAGATAGGAATTTTATAAGTAGTAAAATTCTCCCTCTGAGTATTTAACACAAATGAACATCCACAGCTCGAATTCGAAACCATTGGTTAAGACTTAAGCGGAAACAATCCCTTACTAGCTCGATGGTAACTGTTTTGGTTTCTTCTTAAATAATATCATTTACTTTTATTTCAAAAAAAAGTAGAGATAAATAATGAAAATATATGGGGAACAAAAATTGAAAAAGTAATAAAGTAATTTAAACTTGATAAGGTATAAAGAGTTATTATTGATTATTACATAATGATGATAAAATATTTGAAAAGGGAATAAGATAAGAAGAGAGTTAATACAGTTAAAGATAAATAATAAAAGGATAAAAAGTTTAAATAATGATAAAGAGATTAATAAGGAGAAAAAATAATAAGATAAAAGAAATAAAATTTTGAAAATAATTATCCAAACTTAAAGAGGATTATGGATTATTGTTGATTTGAATTTATTGTTTTAATTATTGAGTTGATTTTATTTAATATTAAAGCCCATGGTCACAAGGTGAAAATTATATTTAACTCCGAGAACTTTTTTTTTTTTTACGGAAATACCAAGGTATGCTTTAAACATGAGGGGACTGGGAAAAATCCAGAGCCACCTGATTGGAAATACAAGAAGGAGTATCCCCTAACCATACCAAGTATGGGAATTGACAAGCATACTTTGCAAGATAATGAGCAGCTTGATTGCATACATGTGGAATATAATTAAAAGAAAGAAAACGAAAACTATATTTATAATGTAAGCATTCTGAGACGAGCATGTGGAGGATTGATGGTCCCTTTTGATTGTGCTGGATCACTGAGATTAGAGGTTGGCAATCTGATTCTACTTCTAGTTCTAAGAAGCCCATTTCCATGGCAAATTGGAGGCCCGATCTAAGTCTCATAGCTTCAGCAATTGTTGGATCCTCACCACATCTAACTTGCCAAGTCGCGGCTCCCAGTACTACACCTGCGCAGTCTCTTATCACGGCGGAAGCTCCCCATGAACCACCTCCCAATTGAGCTATGTCCGTATTGAGTTTGAAGAAACCGTCACCTGGAGGGCCCCACCTCACGACCCGAGCAGTGACATGGGGGGATGTTGATTGTGAGTTGACTTCTTATACTCATCACAATGTTTGATAGCATGAGAGATAAGTTGTGGAATTGGAATGCTGTGTTGTTAAAAAATAAGCTTGTTTCTGCTCAACCATACACCATATAGGAGGGACACAAACAGGGAGCAAGTCTCATTCTCCGCAGAGTGAAGAATTTTGTCTATCAACTCACACAGGGGCTCTTGAGGAGAATTAGTTACTGGGAGGCTCAAAGGTGATCGGCTCCAGAATTCCTTTGACCATGAACAATGGAGAAAAGCATGATCGATTGATTCTTCTTGTTCCAGGCACCTTGGACAACTCGGGTCAATGTCCAAGCCTCTGTTTGCAAGCTTCTGTCTTACTGATAAGTGAAAATTATATGATAAATTAGAGCACTTTTTAGTTCACTTATCAAGGATAAAATGATATTTTTGCCCCAGTTTAATCCCTTTTTATTTAATATCAGATAAATTATATTTTATTAATCTTGGATTTGAATTTGATGCTATTTTGATAGAAATATTGCTGATTTTTGCAGGATATTGCAAAAATTTGATTTGAAGGAAAGATGACATTAAATGAGGGAGATATCTGCAAGATTTGAGTTTGATTGAAGACATTTAATAAAGATTTGAAGAAGATTTGAGGTAATCAATGAAGATATCACTGCCAATTAAACAAGGATTCTGCAGACAACCTTCCAAATTAAATCCAAGATGCTCAATAAATGCAAGATTTCATCAAGAAAAGGGGAACAATGAAAGACAAATCAACCAAAACCAGTCTCGGGGAGAGATCAAGTTGAAAAGAGAAAGTTTGAAGCTGCAGGACGCATTCTGCGCTTCCACCTGCGCTGTAGCGCAGGGTGAAGCGCAAGTTACGAAGATTCTTGCCCTGTTGCCGTTTTTAGATAGATTTCTCCCCAATTTTCTTTTTCTTTCCTTAGCCTATAAATAGGAACCTCTTGCACCAGATAAAGTGTGCACGATTACTGTAATTCAATCTTATTTCAGTGATAATGCACCAAAGCTAATTTTAGAGTAGGAGAGGAGGAGCGTTTCACAAGGATTGAAGATGGTGACAGCATCTTCGGTGGTTTGTATGGCTACCTTGTGTAGTTAACTCTCCATTAGGATTGGATGTAATTGATTCTATCCCCAAGTGTATGTAAACTCTATTTTATTATTTCATGAGCTCTCTGTCTATAATATTGGTAATCTTATTCTGTGCTTAATTCCTAACTTCCGCGCTTGCGCCGGAGTTATAGGCTAGTTTCAACTAGGATTGAGGATGGGGGAGCGGATTCTGAAGAAACCCATTCTCTGAGTGAATAAGAGGACTCGGTAGCCAGTGAACCGAAACATGGGCGTTGCTAGTGATTGATGGGTAGTGTGAGTACTCTAATGAAGGGCGTCTACATGATAGACATGGTTATTAAATTACCGATAGCAAATAATTAGTTGATTGTCAATCCAGGAAGCGATAACGTGGATGTATTCTAATGAGTGATGGGTAGTGACAGTACTCTAGCGAAGGTGCGTCCAGAGGAGTAGGTCTCGTTTATCAATTAGTTCTTTTACAAAACGGAATAAAAGAAAGCAAAATAAGCCGAGGGTAAGTCTGTCGCCTGGGAGAGCCCGCATGGATTACCTTTGAGTGTGTGAAGCAGCTGGTAACTCGGGGTCTTAGCAATATAGTTTGTCTACAGTATTATAGAGTAAACCTAAAATAATAGATAGTTTTTACATGCATGAAGGGTGTGATGATATGAAGTCCAATCTTAATCCAAGTAAAGTGTCTCTAACTCTTCATTTCTATTTCTATTGATTATTAATTTGCAATTTATATTTTCCGCACAAAATACTCTCATAAATCCATTGTTTTCCCTTGATAAATAGATCACAACTATACGCGAATTGATTGTTCCTTGTGGATACGATAACTCTTCTTACTATTATACTACTGGATTTTTGGTTCGCTTGCCAGAAATCCATCACTTACCGGAACACAACCTTTCTTCAGTCTCCATGCTAGGTGTTTGTACTTAGGGAGAGTATCAATCTTTCAAAGTTTCTTCCACAAAGATTGGTTTGATGCCGATACTTCATTAAGAGAAGATATATTCTCCTGCATATGCTCACAGATAAAGTGGTAACCAGATCTCACCGTGTATTCACCCCTTCTAGTTCCTCCCCAACCGAGAGCATCTTGACGTCTATGTAAAGGAATTGGAATGACTGTAATTTGATCCACTTCAAACTCTTGAAACAGTGATTGAAGCACATCCATCTTCCATCTTCTGGCATCCTGGTCAATGAGAGAATCCACCATGCTGTCCGTATATTGAAGTGAAGGAGGGGACCATACATGGTAACCTGGTTGGAACGGCAACCAACCATCCCTCCAGATACTAACAGAGGAGCCATCTCCAATTGTCCAATTGTCCGAGAACTTATAAGAGAGCAATATAATGCGTTTTCATGATGATGATTCAAATTTAATATTTAATACATAATATGTAAAGATAGATTTAAATTTCAAAATAATTTTTATTGTACACTTGAATAAATATAATGATTTCTTAGAAATTTATTTTTAAAATATTACTTTTAATAATAAATCAAGTTTTTAAATTATAATCCTTCTAAAATGTCTTTTAAGAAAAGAAAAAAAAATTAAGAGTGTGTTTGGTAAGTCATTCAGCTAACTGAAAGCTGAAATCAATAGCTAAAATCATTTCAATTGTATTTGGTAAAGTAAATTTTTTTGGATAGCTATTAGCTTTTCTTAAAAAGTTACTTGAAGTAACTTTTTTTAAAAAAACTCACATTTTCAGCTTCTTACTAAATATTTATTATGAGTTTATCCCTCAATAATCCTCACTCATCATTATTTAATGAAGTACTATTTCATTTAATGAAGTACTATTTATAAATGTAAATGAAATAACAAATATTTGAGTTAAAAAATCAATTCAGAAAGTAAATTTAATTAATAATAAAATATAAATTAACATATTAAAATACAGAGATATGAATTTTTCAATTTTTAGATTTTTTTAATAAATAATTTTATTAATGAAAAATATTTAGTAAATTAGATAAAATTTCAGTTAATAAAAAATATCCTATTAATTTAACTTAATATAGAAGTTAGAAACTTGTATAATTTTCTCATGAGAAATCGAAAATCAGAAAATTGAAAATAACAAGGACTCCCTCAACTTTGTTAAGATTGTTCTGTTCTACTGAAAACTGTTGAAGCATGACTTGTACATTGAATTGAAGCACAGCACAGCACAGCACAGCACAGCACACGGCAAGCTGAATCAACCTTCCATCCTTCCATGGAGCTCGACCTCCGTTCCTTCCTTCCTTCACTCACCGACGCCGATGACGCCGACGACGTCCCTCACCGCACCGTCGACGAGATTCTCAATGACTGCGACACTTCCTCATCATCATCACCCTCCCCTCCCTCCTCTCCTCTCCCACAAACTCAAAACAATTCAATCAAACCCACCCAATTCCATCAAACCGCACCCCTTTCCCTTTCTCGCCCCAAACCCGCAGAACCCCCAGACCGCACCAGGGCCCAACGCCCATTCTCCTCCCTGTTGGGTCAGGTCAGGTCCAACGCCAAGCCCGGCGCGGCCCTGGCCGCCGCCGCCGCCGCTTCCCGATCCGTCCTCACGCCTCATGCGGCGGCGATCATGTCCCGGAGGAAAGCTTCGGTTCCGGGTAGTTCCGAATCGGGTTCGATCGCCACCGGGGCCGGCGATGATGAAGGTTCTGATGTTTCTTCGAAAGGTGAATTGAGTGAGAAATTTGATAGAAAAGTTGAGACTTTTGACAACAAGATAGAGGGTAGTGAGAGTGTCTCTTCTGCTGATGCAGAAATTGCTACTGAAGTGAATGAGTTGAAGGATGGTAGTGCTGAAATTCCAGTGCAGAATGATTCTTCTCTTGTGAGTGAGGAGAAGAGAGATTTGGATGAATGTGCTACAACTCCCTCATTGGATGAGGTTGAAAATGGCCATGATCCTGAGAAGAGTGTGAATTATGCACCTTTTGATGATGATAATGAGGGTTTTGATGAGAAAACTAGTCTTGATTATAATGATGGTGGTGATAAGGGAACGAGTGAAGCAGAAGAATTAGTGAATGGTAGTGGTTCTGTGGAAGATATTAGGAATGAGGCGAATGATGGTGGCGGTTATGACAGTAGTTCAATATGTGATGTTTCTGAGTTAGTAGAGGAAAGGCTTGGGGAATTGGAAAGCAAAATGGCTGCTAGTAGAGTAGAGAAAAAATCAGAGCCTTCAAAGAAGCCACTTGAATTGGCAGAGGAACTGGAGAAGAAGCATGCTTCAACTGGTATGCATTGGGAAGAGGGTGCTGCTGCTCAGCCAATGAGGCTTGAGGGTGTTAGGAAGGGAACCACGACATTGGGATATTTTGATGTTGATGCTGATAATGCTGTCACAAGGGCCATTTCATCCCAAACGTTCAGGCGTGAGCATGGTTCTGCTCAGGTCCTGGCAGTTCATGCTAATTACATTGCAGTAGGAATGGCCAAAGGGCTCGTTGTTGTGGTGCCCAGTAAATATTCTATTCATCATGCAGACAACACTGATGGAAAGGTTCTTTCCTGATTTGACCAAACTTTTCAAACTAGCTCAAGTTCAATGTTCATAGAATTCTAGAAATTTACACAGTTGTCTGCAAATATATCTAGTATGATATTAAAAATAACAGCAGTTAATTTAATATTATGTTTACTGCTATCTTTTAACTTACTAAATTTTTCTATAGATTTGCATGAAAGCAGATTCTCAATCAGATTTTGTCCTGAAATATCTGAGTTGTTTGACATAATGAATGAAAAACTCAATAAGGCAATGCAAAGTTTTTTCCCCTTTTTCTAATGCAAATAAAAAAATTTAAAAAAAAAATGAAAAATAAAACCTCACAAAAAAAAAAAAAAAATTCCCATACACACATTATTTCGGTGTAGCATAAAGATGCAATTTGAATGATCACTTGTCCATGTATATAAATTAGTAATGCTGAATTGCTGATCCTTTTTACTTTCAAGCATTTATTTGATTGAGTTTTGGTATCAGATGTAGCTTCATTTATTGGTGTAATGCCGTTCACTTGTTAGATGTTGATGCTTGGTATACAAGGTGATCGGTTACATGCTCCAGTGACTTCCATGTCTTTCAATCAACAAGGAGATCTTCTTTTAGCTGGTTATGGAGATGGTCATGTTACACTTTGGGATGTACAGAAAGGTGTTGTGGCAAAAATTATTAGTGGAGAGCATACAGCACCAGTAGTACATGCATTTTTTCTAGGACAGGATCCTCAGAATACTCGTCAATTTAAAGCAGTTACTGGTGATTGTAAGGGTCTGGTTCTCTTACACAGTATCTCAGTGGTCCCTTTGCTTAATAGATTCTCCATCAAAACTCAGGTACATCATGTTTTGCATCAATGTGCTAGGGATTTGTGAATTATGCAGAAGACTTGTGAGTTAATTTAATATCCCATTATCTCATCTTTCTTTTCTTTGTTGAACTTGTATTGATTTCCCAGTGTCTGCTTGATGGGCAAAGAACAGGCTTGGTGCTATCAGCTTCACCACTCCTTTCTGATGAATTCAGTGGAAGTGCTTCACCTTATTCTCAGGGAAGCACCATGGTCTCAGCCAGCAGTATAAGTAGCATGATGGGAGGTGTTGTTGGGGGAGATGCAGGTTGGAAACTCTTCAATGAAGGCTCATCTTTGGTTGAAGAAGGTGTGGTTGTATTTGTCACCCATCAAACTGCCTTAGTGGTATGAAATTCAGATGTTTGTGCTGGTTCCATGTATCTTTTATCCTGCAATTTTTACTTCAGCTTTGTGGAGACTTTTTTGCATTGTTTAATTATTGAAGATACTAAATCTTTGTTATAGGTACGGCTGAGTCCTACACTGGAAGTCTATGCTCAACTCTCTAGGCCAGATGGAATTCGGGAGGGTTCCATGCCATTTACTGCATGGAAATACATGACACAAACATGTAGTTCTACAGGTATGGATTCATTTTGTTATAACTGAGTATAGTACTCGTGCTTCATACGAGTTACTTATTAATGGAAAAAAAGTCCATTTAATTTTTTTTATTATATATTAATTATTATCATATAAAAGAAATCAGAATGAAAGAGTAAAATGAAAAAGAATATAGAGACTCCAAGGAAATAAAACTTGAAGATTCTTGAAGAAGTTTAATATCAATATTTTAACAGATAAATTTACCCATATCTAGCAAATAATTTACAAATAACACAAAAGTGTATCTTTGTAATTCAAAAGACGCATAAGGATATCGTGTGAAGTTGAAATATGTAATAAGGGATCGATTTGGGCAGGAAATGATACTGTTGAGATTGTAGACAGATTCACCTAATTATATAAATTCATGTTGACTTCTTTCTAAATATTGCTTACTGTCTTGTAGAAAATATGTCTGCAGAAGTTGTTGAAAGAGTTTCATTGCTTGCAATTGCTTGGGAACGGAAAGTTCAGGTTGCAAAGTTGGTCAAATCAGAATTAAAAGTATATGGGAAATGGTCTCTTGACAGTGCGGCTATAGGTCTGGCATGGTTGGATGATCAGGTATTAAATCATCTTTTTCCTACCCTGATTAGCTAGAAGTGTGGCCACTTTGTTGGTTCACTGTTTCATTCCCTTTTACTCTCCATGTATCTCTTTGCTTCTTTATTAATAAGGATATTTAAAAGGATACTGTACATGTTCAGATGCTGGTAGTTCTCACTTCAACTGGACAACTGTATTTATTTGCCAAGGATGGAACTGTGATTCACCAAACAAGTTTTTCTGTAGATGGTATTGGAGGAGATGATCTAGTTTGTTATCATACTCACTTCATCAATATATTTGGAAACCCTGAGAAATCTTATCATAATTCTGTTGCTGTAAGAGGAGCTTCTATTTATATACTTGGCCCGACACATCTCCTTGTTTCTCGTCTTCTCCCTTGGAAAGAGCGTATATTGGTTTTGCGGAAAGCAGGTGACTGGATGGGTGCCTTGAACATGGCAATGACTCTTTATGATGGCCATGCTCATGGGGTTGTTGATCTTCCCAGAACCTTGGATGCTGTACATGAGGCCATAATGCCCTTCTTGGTGGAGTTGCTTACATCATATGTTGATGAAGTGTTCTCCTATATTTCAGTGGCATTCTGCAACCAAATTGGGAAACTGGATCAATCCAGTGATTCAAATAATAGAAGCAATTCAGTGCATTCTGAGATAAAGGAGCAATATACTCGTGTTGGTGGAGTTGCTGTTGAATTTTGTTGTCATATCAAACGGACAGACATCCTTTTTGATAAAATTTTCTCCAAGTTCATGGATGTTCAACAGAGAGGTATTGTCTTAGCCTTGTGTGGTAGGATATTGTTAAGGGGGCTTCTCATTTCATTTCACTTTTATTCTTTAATTCATGTCACCACCAGCCTCAAATACTTTGTAATTTTTTACAGAAACGTTTCTGAAGATTCTGGAGCCATATATTTTGAAGGACATGCTTGGATCTCTACCCCCTGAGGTATCTGGATCATGTTAGGATTTTTGGCCTAGTTGGATGATAGGCTATCAATATGAACATTTTAATTTTGAACCTATATTCTGGTTGTTAAGATATCTTTCTTTATGTTTTGTCCCTCTTTTCTCTAGATCATGCAAGAACTGGTAGAGTATTATAGCACCAAAGGATGGTTACAGCGAGTTGAGCAATGTGTACTTCACATGGATATTTCATCCTTGGATTTTAATCAGGTTTTTATTAGAACTTTTGAAATATTTTTCCTTCCCATTAATTTTTTATTTCCATAACCGTGGAATGGTTATTTGACACTTTTTTTAGGTTGTCAGATTATGCCGGGAGCATGGACTATATAGTGCCCTGGTGTATCTCTTTAATAAAGGCTTAGATGATTTTAGGGCACCTCTGGAGGAGTTGTTTGCAGTCTTACGAAATAGCCAAAAGGAAAATGCTGTCACACTTGGGTATGTTGCTTTTCTCCTTTTTATTCTATTATTCTTATTTTGCTTTATCTATGTCCATATATGACAGTTGACAAGTCACTAAACAATGCCAATTTGTGGATTGTGAAATTTATGGATTTTGTTTGTATTAGTATGAGTAGAACTTTAAATATATCAATTCCTTCTTTTTGAGAAATGTACCTACAAAAGTGTAGTAAGAGAACAAACTGGGGTGGTAGCAGTGCCAGTAATCTAATTCATGATGGGGAATCTCTCTAAAACTTCCTAGTTCAAACATCCCTCCCCCCTCTTCTTACCTCCCAGGGACAGAAAAAAATACAAATGGGTGACTATTTCATATTTATCAGTAGCCAATAAATAAAAAAAATCATATTGAAAATATGCTTGAACGGAACTTTTTATACATGCAACCTTTATGTCCATTGGCCTCCTTATTTGAATTCATTTCCTATCTTCTGTGGGGCCTTCATAAAAAATATTTAGCCACTTATTCTAATAAGAAAGTTGAACTGGAAATCAGTTACGGTTCTCAGTGGCTCTCTTTCTCTTGAGTGTACTTGAAAACTAGCAGCAATTTATTCAATACATTTCTTCAAAGTGAAAATTGTTAGTTTTGTCTAAGCTTGACAGAAGTGGTTAAATCTGTATTTTTTCTTCTTTTGCCTCTCCAAACAGGTATAGAATGCTGGTTTATCTCAAGTACTGCTTTACAGGTCTTGCCTTTCCACCAGGTAAAATCTTTTCCATGTTCTTTTATCTTTCTTTGTTTCTTTTTATTTATGTTATGCTTTAAAGGTATTGCAAAAATACTACATCCGGGTGGTTCATCTGTTGCATATAATTGTAGGCCGTGGAACTATTTCTCCTACACGCTTGCCATCTCTGAGAAAAGAACTTGTAGAGTTTTTGTTGGAGGACTCCAGTACTCTGAAATCACAGACAGTTTCAGACTCTGTGTCCAGAAGGAATCTATATCTTCTCTTAGAGTTAGACAGTGAAGCTACACTAGATGTCCTCAGATCTGCTTTTGTGGAAGATGAAATTTCAAATGCCCGCTCATCTTCACTGGATTCAGTTGATAGACCTCTTGAAGAAGCAAAACCAGAAAACCATGATGTTACTGAAACTCAAAATACCTTGGTTCAGAATACAGTAGATGCTCTCATTCAAATAATTGATATGAATGTTGTTCCAACAGATACAACCTCTAGTAATGGTGATGATGGGTTAATAAAAGAGAGGCCTTCAAAGGACATAGGTTATCTGTTTGAGTTCATTGCATATTATGTCGCTCTCCAAAGAGCTAAAGTTTCAAAGGGTGTACTGTGTCAAATATTCCAATATTTGACATCGGATAGTCACTTTTCAACTAATGTTTCAATTCATAGTTCAACTCCTAAAAATAGAGAGAAGCAAGTGCTTGCACTTCTGGAAGTACTTCCTGAGTCAGACTGGGATGCGTCCTTTGTGTTAGACCTGTGTGAGAGAGCCAAATATCATCAGGTAGGTACATTGTCCATTTTAATGATACTATCTTCGGAAGGATAGTGGTGTCCAGGTATTGACTTTTATCTGGTTAAGTGATTTAACCAACACTTTTGTTGGGTTCTAGGTTTGTGGATTGATTCATTCCATCAGACATGAGTATGTGGCTGCATTGGATAGTTATATGAAAGATGTAGATGAGCCTGTTCATGCTTTCTCCTTTATCAACAAAGCATTCTCACAGTTGACTGACAATGAAAATGCTGTTATTCGATCAGCAGTCATATCTCGAATTCCTGAGTTGGTTGAACTAAGCAGGTAATCCTCTTTATTAGCTTTGCTCGAAGTTGGATTCTTTTGGCAAGTTACATATCATTTATGGTTTTTTTTTCCATTTATGCAACCTAATAATCTTTATTTACTTTTGCTCTTCTTAATTGCCTGTAGGGAAGGTGCATTCCATCTGGTTATCAGTCATTTTAGTGATGAAAGTTCCCGTATCATCACTGAACTTCATTCTCATCCAAGAAGTCTTTTCCTTTATTTGAAGACACTCATTGAGCTTCACTTATTTGGTACCCTAGACTTGTCTAATTTGAGAAAGAATGATATTATGAATCCCGCCAATGGAAAGCGAGTCAAGGATCTCCCACAAGGAGTCCTTGATTACTTAGAGAATATATCCAATTTCCCCAAGTACATGCGGGAAAATCCTATTCATGTGCCTGACGATCTCATTGAGCTTTACCTAGAGGTGAGTTTTTGTACCAATGTTTTTGCATGGACAGGATTAATTTGATCTTTGATTTTTTTTTTTCTTTTATCCATCTAGAACTAACTTGATTATTAAGGCGCTTGGTGTTGATATCTGTTCTTTGTTGTCATTGGGGTGTGCTTTGTGCCTATTTATGTTGTTACTGCTTTCTATCTCTTTTAAACTTTCATGTCTCTTTTGGATTGGGCTAAGAGATACAGACATTATTTCTCTCCCTTTTTCTAAATGTATTTAGGCTTATTTATCCTTTCATGGTTGGTATTTTTTTATGAGGGAATTTATTTCTGCAGTTATAAGCTTCTAACATGAAAATAGTTTTATTTTTTCATGTTTTGATTTTGCAGTTATTATGCCAGTATGAAGGTAGTTCAGTTCTCAAGTTTCTGGAAATGTTTGATAGCTATCGTGTGGAACATTGTTTACGCCTGTGCCAAGAATATGGCATTGTAGATGCTGCTGCTTTCTTATTAGAAAGGGTTGGTGATGTTGGTAGTGCTCTTTTACTTACACTTTCTGATTTGAATGATAAATTTGTTGAGCTTGATGCTGCTGTGGAAGCTGTAGTTTTAAATCATCGCAAACGTGGTTCTTCCCATATGGAATTATTCAACACAGTTTTAAAAACAAAAGAGGTTTGTATATCTGTTCCTGTAGTTATAACATTTAGTGAAGCTCTTATGATGCAAGTTTTCTTTGATTGGTGTGCTTGTATGTTTGTGAGTATTAGGTAACCTAATATTTTTAATGGTTACTAATCCAATAGGCGAGTGACATACACAATTTATTGCATGCCTGTATTGGTCTGTGTCAGCGGAACACCCCTCGTCTAAATCCTGAGGAGTCAGAGGCACATTGGTTTAAATTACTTGACTCGTAAGTTTACTATCAACATGTGTTTCCTTTCTTTCATGCGTTTCTTTATTAATTTATTTGTAGCTTAATTACATGAATTTTTTAAATTTTTTTAACAATCATGATGTTACAAATATACTCTGTATGGTATGTAGTTTCACAGTATTCATGATAAGATGTATAAAGAAGGAACAAGTTTAAGTTGATGCTTTTTGTCCTGTGAAAATTAGAAAGGAGGAACCAAAAGTAAAAAGGTTAATTTATTGGTTTGAGGGGATGAAGTGATGATTCCAAAGTATTCCTAACTGCTATGGTATAGGGTACACCCTTTATCTAGCACTGGATCCTAATTCCTAAGGGGATTGGTTAGCACTGCTTCTGTAGAGAGGAGCTGTGCTTGCAAGTTGAAACATATCCAATTGAAGTATCTTTTACCATCTTAAACTTTATCTGGCCGTTGCATGGCATTTTAATGTACAGAAATGAAATGGTAGAAGCAACATTGAGGTATTCAAGATAATGGGTAGATATTTAGATAATTTACATGCATGATTTTTCAATTGCTCTGAATAATCATTAATCACTTTAAGTGATTTGTAATATCAATTGTAAGGTAAAAGTGAACTTTATTTTCATACGAATGTGGTGTAGCAAAGAAATTATGTTTTTTAGGGGTGGGGGGAGGGGACCTCATTTCTTGCATGGAAAAAGCTCCTCTAAAGTTAGTTTGTCTATAAAGTGAGAAAATCCTTAGTTTTTTGTGGGTTAAGATTATCATGTATTTTAAATTAAATCAATGGTTGATATAGCCTTATCGGCTCACTTTAGAGGAGCCTTATCCTTAGAGTATAGCCTTGATTCTACATCCAAGCAGGATTATTCCAGATGCCTATTGTTTTAATCCCCCCCCCCCCCCAAAAAAAAAAAACAGGGTTAGAGTATAGTGGTGATTTTTATTTTGGTGATAGTAGTGGTGTGTTTTTTCATGTGAGGGAAAAACTAGAAGACCTTTTGACTATAGTGTTTTACTATTGCTATTCGGGAACATAGAACTATAATTTTACTAGTGTCTTACAATTTATTAAAATTAGTTGTCTATGGAGAAGTTATATTGGAGAGCTTCTGAAAAAGTTGAGTTGCAAAGATTAATTTCAACTTATGGGAGAAGTTGAATTCATTTTACCTAGTCATTCTATTTTCTTTTCCCATAAGTTCTTCTAGAAAAGTTTATCCAAACTGGCCTATGAAAGTGATTGACAAAATTCTACAGTATGTAATGATCAATGAACTATATGTCTGAAAAACAAGCTTTCCTAAATTTTTGTCCCTGACATTTGGGTGCTCTTTCAGTAACAACTACCCTTTGATTTCCATGCAGTTTTTGTGACCCATTGATGGATTCATACATTGAAGAGAGATCATATGAGAGAAAAAATTATTTTGGAATGCTAGCTGGATCAGCAGATTCACAACTGGACAAAGACACCTATAAAAGCAGTTGGAAAATTTCGAAGTCACGAAATGGTCATATCTTGAGAAAATTGCTATCGCAATTCATTAAAGAGATTGTTGAGGGAATGATAGGTTTTGTTCACCTTCCAACCATCATGTCCAAACTCTTGTCTGATAATGGTAGTCAAGAATTTGGCTATTTTAAACTTACCATATTGGGTATGCTGGGAACATATGGCTTTGAAAGAAGAATTCTGGTAAGGTTAACCTGTTCATTTTTGTTATTTGTATTTTTAATTTGATTCAATAATCAAGCTTTACAAAGGATATTATTCTTCATACATTTCCTCTTAAAATTTATCAGTTGAAGCTTTAAATTGAATCTTGTCAAAATATGCTACAAGAAACATGACAAGATGTGTTCAATCTAATTTTTCATACTTTATATTCTTGTTGTATTTTTGGCAATTCTTTGGGAGTTAAGATTTTGTTGTAAACTTGTGCTTGTACATGAGTTTTATCATGCACAGGTCTGAAGAATGTCACAAATATTTGCTTGGTGCATTTTATTGTTTACTTGCATTATGGCCTTGATTTCTCATGTAATTTGTTGACATAGTTTTTTTTATGTGCTTACTTTTACTTTGCTGTATTGTGTTTCTCTAGATATATGTACTTAGAGGCCTTTCTGACGAACTTGCTTAACTTGATATCTGAATATTATGACTTCCTTTGGTAAACTACATGGATGATGGAACCTGTAACTGCTTGCTATTATTTTGACATCGCATGAAATATCAAGATTTTTCACTGACAAATTACTCTCTCTTCTTTCAAGATCTTATGATAATTTAAATTTTCTTTTCATCTTCAAGTGGTTTTATGTTTTGTCCTGATTTTCTTCTCTTGCCCCTCCTTCTGCACTTAGGATGCTGCCAAATCCTTGATAGAGGATGATACGTATTATACTATGAGTTTACTAAAAAAAGGGGCCTCTCATGGATTTGCTCCCAGGAGTTCAGTGTGTTGTATTTGTAATTGCCTCCTTACAAAAAACTCTGTTAGCTCTGGAATTCGAATTTTCAACTGTGGCCATGCAATTCATCTCCAATGTGAAGTTTCGGAAATCGAGTCATCAAGCAAAGGATCTTCATCTGGATGCCCTGTATGTATGCCTAACCAGAAATTCCAGAAGTCTAGAAACAAATCAGTCATTGCAGAGAATGGCTTGGTCAATAAATTCTCATCAAGACGCCAATACCCTCATGGAAGTACTATTCATCTGCATGACAATGATTCATCAGAGAATATGTATGGACAACAACAGATATCACGGGTAAAGATATAACCAAACCTCTAATCTTCTCATCAATATAATGACCTTGTTCCTGACCTTAATACTGATCTTGCTTGTGCAGTTTGAGATCTTGAATGGCTTGCAGAAAAATCAGAGATTTATGCAAATAGAAAACTTGCCTCCTTTGAGGCTTGCCCCACCTGCTGTGTACCACGAAAAGGTAAGTAAAGTGACAGACTTTCTGACTGGGGAAAGTAGCAATAGTTCTGCAGTTGGAGTGAAACAAAGTAGAAACAAGCAAAACCGGGAGCTAAGAGTTAAGGGTTCATCAATTCGATTTCCTTTAAAATCAAGTATATTTGGTGAGTAATGTTATTTAAGAAAGTTATGGTTCTTTTTTTTTTTTGTTGTGCTTAATTCTGACATGGGAAACTTTTCTGCAGGCAAGGAGAAGACAAACAAGCGCTGACTAACTGTTTTTTAAGAACAAGTTTTCTATTTGCATGTGAACACTGTAGGCGTTAGAGAGATCAGACACCAACAAACTGTACAGGCTAACAGCAGATATCTTCTCTCTTAGGCTTTCTGTATAGCTACGAGAATTGATGTATCTCAACCCATTATTATTCTTTTGTATCTTATTCTTCTTGATGTATATGTTACAAATTGTTTTTGTGTGTACAATAGAAAGCCATTCCATTTTAGTGAGCTTAGGATATTGATGAGGAAACGTTGTCTCTTTCATTTCTTTCTTTCCCTTTTTTCCTCCTTCCATTTTTTATTCGTTATTTTGTTTCCAAATGAAAGCTTCATTTCTTTTCTCTCCCGCACTATGCAATTTTTTAATGTTGGGGGTAAATGAACCAATTTAGATTTTCATAGGTTATTGATCCATCATGAGTTTTTAAACCCTAAACCTTAATGTTATAAAACTAGAATCGATTAGAATATTTGGATCATGATTGAAACAATGAATCACTAGTTGAGTGAATATATATAAAAGATATGTAAATTTATACTCAAAGCTATAGGATTTATAAAATGTATGTAGTTTTCATAAGAATAGAAATACTTTTAAAACCTTTTATTAATTTTGTATTTTTAGTATTTTACATTAATAAATAAATGACATGTTAATTCAAAAGATTATAAAATGATAGAAAAAAATGCTAAATAAGATTGAGTGGTTTGACATGGTTCATGCTATTTAGTGTGTTTGGTAAAAACGGCTGAAAAATTAGACGAATATTGAAAGCTGAAAAACTAGTTGAGTTGATTGAAAGTGTTTGATAAAAATAGCTGAAAGTGGTAAAATGACATGTGAGGATATAATTAATTATTAAATAATGGCGAGTGAGGGTTGTCGAGGAATAAACTTATAATGAATTTTCACCTAGTAGCTGAAAAATAGTTTTTAAAAAAAAAAACTACCTCAAGTAGTTTCTCAAGAAAAACTAGTAGTTACCTAAAAAAATTACCTTATCAAACAGTGATGAAATAGTTTCAGCTACTAATTTTAACTTTCATCTAGCTAAAAATGTCTTTACAAACACACTCATTATCTTCTTGTTTATGTTGGAATTTGAAAGAGTATAAATATTATGTAAGTAAGAATCATTTTAGCATGGACCACAAAAAAGTAGTTTGTGGTAGATTTTTACTATAAATACTATAAATTTAAGGGTTTTGATAACGTGTGTCCTAAGGACATTGGTTAAAGCATAAATATATAAAATGTTTTTATTAGAAATCACGACATTAATTGCATTTATAACATTAAATGTTTCACATCCCAATGAAAATTGGATTTAATTAATATACACTGTCATTGTAGAGAAATTTTACACAGACATCGAATGCTATGCGGTCATATCATTAATGAACGTAACACCTCATGTGTTATTAAATTCAATAAATGATGTGGCAGCACATCATTGGATGTCTGTGTAAATTTCTTTTTACACTGACAATATATATATTAAAAAGTTTTATATATTTGGTTTTTTAACGAGTGTTTTAAATATTAAAAAAATAATAATATATTATAAAATTAAATTTATTTTTTATAGTAATAAAATTTTGGTTAGTAGTAATATGGACCTTGTGGCTATCTAGGAATAGCCTCTTGTTTTCTGATAAACATTCTACTGTTTCTGATTTAGTGGATTTAGTCAAAATTAGATCTTGGAAATGGTTAACAGCTAGACACAATAGCTTTTGCTATGACTATCATTCTTGGTTGATCAATCCTACATGTTGTTTATCATGAAGCTCAGTTTGTTGTTACTTGATATTTGTAGTTTGGTTGTTGGAAGAATCAAGCCTAACATTTCCGTGACCCTGCTTTGTTAGGTTTGGGGAGTTGCAACTCTGTATCTCATTGTGAGTATCTTCGTTTCATTGGTAGGAGGTGTTTTCTGCAAGTGTAGCATTAGGCCTCTGGGTTATGCATAAGTCTTTTGTTTTACGTTCTTTTTTTTCCTTGTATATGGTGATCCTTGATTATCACATTTTGTATTTTGTAGATGGGTTTGAGCACCCCTAGTGCTCATTTAATATAATTTTGCTTGTAAAAAAAAGAGTCTAACTTGGATTTAAAGGAATCCTCCTTAAAATATGCTGTGAAAGTTATTTATGGCTTGGTGGTTGTGTCATGTGTGCAACACATTAAGAGTGTGTTTGGTAAAACTAGCTGAAAAGTTAGTTGAAAATTTAAAGCTAGCTGAAAACTGAAAAGCTAGCTGATTTGATTGAATGTGTTTGATAAGACTAGATGACTGTGGTAAAATGACATACAAGGACATCATTAATTATTAAATAATGATAAGTGAGGGTGATTGAGGGATAAACTTGTAATTAATTTTCAACTAGTAGCTGAAAATTGGAGTTTTTTTAAAAAGACTACCTCAAGTAGTTTTTCAAGAAAAACTAATAGCTACCTAAAAAAGCTACTAGCTCCGTTCCAAAACTCTTGTTGTTTTAGCATGCTCCTAAGTTTCAAAACTCTTGTTGTTTTAGATATCCAAGAAAAATTAATTTTTTTTTCAACTATACCCTTATTTAATTACTTACATCAACCACCAACTACTCTAATTTTCTCTCTCTTAACTATATACTAGTAAGTCTTTATTATTCAAACATTTTTTTTATATTTTCAAGGCATTTTAATGACTTAATGAGCTTGCAATCATATATCCACTAACTATTCCTCTCTTTTGCATCCTTTATTAAATGAGGGCATTTTAGTAAAGATGTTATTAAATTAAGACACATCAATCATTTCCTTGGTCTGTGCGCATAACCTTAAACAACAAGAGTTTTGGAAAGCAGGTAGTATTTTACCAAACACAACTGAAATGGTTTCAGCTACTAATTTCAGCTTTCAGCTAGTTAAAATGGCTTGTCAAACACACTCTAACAATATAGTTTGATATTTGCTTGGTGCACTTTGTATTTTTTTTCTATAAATAACAATAGTTTTATTCTTTGTTAGAAGTTGAACTTGAACAGGATTCGGACTAATTCTTACCGATTTTGATAGTTCATTGAAAATTTGAACGATTTATGATTGGTTTTACAATATAAATGATATATATCATTGTAAGACCGATCATTGATCTAGTTTGTGGTTGAATTGATAAAACCGGCTGGTCCAATTTGTTTTTAATGACACTATCAGACACTCAAGTTATACATAATATTGTATGGTAAAAACCATGTTATCACTTTTTTTTGTTATGAAAAATTTTAGGATAAAATGGACAAATCACATAAGCAAGTTATAATTCGAAAATGTTCCTAAAATATGTTGTGTATATATTTTTCACAGAAAGCTTTATCAATCATTGGATGTAAGGGGAATAAGGAAGAGAAAGAAGAAGCAAGGAAAATGAATGAAAATATGTAATATCTTGAGGTATGTGTATTTTATTTGCCGCTAACAATTTTCCTTTTTGTTTATGCATTCATACATAATTGTACAATTGGAAAAGAAAACAAAAAGAATGCAACTATAGAGGGCCCAACCGGGTTCGAACCGGTGACCTCTTGATCTGCAGTCAAATGCTCTACCACTGAGCTATGGACCCCTTGGATGTTTTACCAAGGAGTTATATAATATATAAATATAAAGCAAGGTTGAGGAAGCGGGACACTTATTTGCGGGCATGAAAAGGACTTGGAATTTATCCATGTGCAATGCCAGGTCAGCAGGTAACGAGGTTCACATAATCATTCCATTCCACTGTGATGAACTTCTTTCATTCTTCAGTTCATCTTTCAATACTCTCATTGCCCAAGTCTTTAGCATAATTTCACAATGATTATCACATTATCATTCACAGCAATCCGTGAATTATTGCAAAGAATCTCAAGTAAAAAAGGTAGTAACAAAACCAAGAAGTCATATTTTAAGCTTTCTTTAGTGTAGATATGAATGATTGAGGAAGATCCATAACCATTAACCTGAGAATAATTAACTTCTCTAATATGAAGTGACCACATATCCTAAATCACTTGCTTTACATCTGCTCCGCATTGTTTGGAGGTGTGATGTAACAATACAAGAGAATTTATGCCAAACACCAAGTCCTTTCTATTGCTTAAGAAATGTCAATTATACTATCATACTCAACTTTTTTTTGTTGTCCCCAAAGTCCCAAGAGTGTATATTAATGCAAGATTCATTGCCTTTTTTAAAAATTTATTTCGTGTATTTATGACTAACCTACGGTTTTGGCTTTTCAATAATACATATGACCATACTTTAGTGTCTTAAAATTTGTGATATTGAACTATTTTTTAAAATTTAATCAAATAACATCCTTTTGTCGAATTCCGAGTGACATCAACTTGAATGAGATTAATGTCACTTAAAATCTTTATAAAATTAATATGTATCACACTTATCTAAAAAACCAAATTAACAAAAATATATTAGTGGAAAAAAAATCTGTGGAGGACAAGTAGAAGTTTATTCAACAATTTTTCATCCTTATAGAGAAATGTTAATGTAGGAAAAGTTGGTTGGATTTTGGTGGCACCCTTCTCTTTATTACTATTTATTTGTTGTATGGTATCAAATGAATTTGCACATAGTCATAGAAGACCCCCAACATTGAACGGTTATCTCCAAGTCTCATTCCCTCGTTTCCTCCGCCCTTTTCACTTGCCTTGTTGTCTCTGACACTTCTTCTATAACACCCCATTTTCTGTTCTTCTTCCCTTTCACTCTTCTCTTGCACATAACATCAAACATTTGGTTTTTTCGTTGCAGCGTGAGAAGAAAATGTCTTTCACTGCAACTAAGTTCGCTCACCCTCCTCCTCCTGTTCCTATCAATTCCACTACCCCCAGATCCAATGACAAGCCCCTCTCTTTCTCTTTCGATCTCTTCAGGGCCAACCCTTCTTCCTCTTTCCTTGGATCCACTCGCAAGCTTCTTCGCTCCAATGCTCTCACTAAGCCTCTTGCTCACCGCCGTCCATCAGCTCCTGCTGCTGCTGTTCTGCTCGAACAAACCTCCAATCTGGTAACCCTTTGTTCTTTTTCGTGTGAAAAATCTCTGCTTTTTGTGAATAGTTACTGATTCTCTGTATTGGGTTTCTTAAAATAACTTGACTTTTCACTCAATTCAGCCCATTGAATTGAACTCTGTTGGGTTTATGAGCTGCATGATTCAAATATCACTGTTTTTCTTATTATTTGAGTTACTGTTTATTATCTTTTAAAAATTAAGATGTATTGTTGCTTCACACTCTGGTGATGTGGATTTTATGGGTTTTATTTTTGTGTTATCTGTCCAATTGGCTTCAGAAGTTAAGATTAGTGAAAGTAGTTTGTTTTGTCTTGTGCTATCAAAAAGTAGTCTTTTTTTTAGACTATTGTTTTTATCTGGATTTGTGCGTGCAGCTTATTACTAAAGAGGAAGGGTTGGAGCTCTATGAAGACATGATATTGGGGAGGGCCTTTGAAGACAAGTGTGCTGAGATGTATTATAGGGGCAAAATGTTTGGTTTTGTTCACTTGTACAATGGCCAAGAAGCTGTGTCAACCGGATTCATCAAGCTTCTGAAGAAAGAGGATTCTGTGGTGAGTACCTACAGAGATCATGTTCATGCCCTGAGTAAGGGGGTGCCGGCTCGGGCTGTTATGAGTGAACTCTATGGGAAGGCGACAGGATGCTGCCGTGGTCAGGGTGGTTCAATGCATATGTTCTCAAAAGAGCACAACTTGCTTGGTGGGTTTGCATTCATTGGTGAAGGAATCCCAGTGGCCACTGGGGCTGCATTTTCCAGTAAGTACAGAAGAGAGGTATTGAATCAGGCAGATTGTGATCACGTGACATTGGCATTTTTTGGAGATGGAACTTGTAACAATGGACAGTTCTATGAATGTCTAAACATGGCAGCTTTGTGGAAATTGCCAATTGTGTTTGTGGTAGAAAATAATTTGTGGGCCATTGGGATGTCACATCTCAGGGCTACTTCAGATCCTCAGATATGGAAAAAGGGGCCAGCATTTGGAATGCCAGGGATTCATGTAGATGGGATGGACGTTTTGAAGGTCAGAGAGGTGGCAAAGGAGGCAATTGGAAGGGCAAGACGAGGAGAGGGACCAACTTTAGTGGAATGTGAGACCTATAGATTTAGAGGACATTCATTGGCTGATCCTGATGAGCTTCGTGACCCTGGTGAGCATTTATGTAGATAGTATTTTGTTCCACTGTGTTCTTAATTTTGAAGTACATATTTTGATGTTCCTTTGCATTTTTGGTGGTATCTATCTTCAGTTGCACGATGCGTAATCCTTATTTATTTTGTCATATAGTTTGCTTAACTTCCTTTTGAATTCTCAAAAGGCCCAATTGTGTTTGAACCAGTTACCCCTTGGTAGTTGCTGTTGTTGTACAGTTTACTTAACTTAATAGTTTCTTAGGAATTTGATCATTTTTTATGCCTACTTTTTAGTAAGGTGTTTATTAGTCATTTTGTCAAACCCCCTCCCCCAAAAAGAAGAACAAAAGAGAAAGGTGATTCTTAGTCTTAGATTAGCAATATAAGTCGATGCCTCAATGGAACAGTCTTGCATTCTAAACTTGTTAATGGTGGAAAAGAATTCTTTGTTATTGGGTCTTGGAAATATGTATGATTTCGTTGGGAAAAGCAAACCAATGGGATCAGGGTACTATACTTAATCAATAAATGAGTTCTATAACCTAAGCAACCAATTTCTTAAACTCAAGTTATTATCCTCAAATTTGGAATCATTTTAAAAAATTGGTTAGGCTTGACTATAATACATTTTGAGCCCTTAGCTATATATCTTTATTAAAAAGATAATAGTTTTAAAAGCCAATGGTAGATAGCTATATAAAGATGGTCTTGATTTAAAGGGGACGATTTCCTTTATTGTTATCAGGCTTTTCTTCTCCCAGAAGTATTTTGGAAAAGGGGGAAAAAAACAAAGTAAGGGCTTATAACTAAGGGTCTTACCTCATCCAGTTTTATCTGGGGATATAAAGATTATACTCCAGTTTGGTTTGAGCCTGGATTGTGTCGTAATCTGACTCCGTATGTCATTGTGTTGACTGCAGAGTAGTGCATGTTTATTTTGATAGCTTGATTTTAGTTGTTTTTGCTGGCTGTTCTTCTTCCTTCAACTATACAATTCAAATTACACTGTGAACTGTGAAGGTTTCAGACTTCAGTTGCCTAATGCATCTAGCATGGTACCCTTTTAAGATGCCCTCCTAAATTAATAACTTTGTTTATGACTAGTAGCTACATAACTAGTGTTACTAATGTCGAGAAGCCAGTAAATTTTTATCTCATAATGAATTAAGCCACACATTTTGTTGTAGTTTATCAAGTCTTCTGTTTGTGTCCGCGGTGTTCATAATACTAATTACTAATCATAATCTTTTTCTATTGTGGCAGCTGAGAAGCAACACTATGCTGGTAGGGATCCCATCACTGCATTAAAGAAATACCTTATTGAGAACAAATTAGCCAGTGAACAGGAATTGAAGACCATAGAGAAGAAAATCGACGAAGTCCTTGATGATGCTGTTGAGTTTGCAGATAAGAGCCCTCTTCCACCTCGCAGCCAGCTTCTGGAGAATGTGTTTGCTGATCCAAAAGGTTTTGGAATTGGACCAGATGGAAAGTATAGATGTGAGGATCCAAAATTCACCGAAGGCACTGCTCATGTCTAATCTTTTTTTTTCTAGTCTGACAGCTATCTGCACGGGTCTTAAAGTTTTGTATGAATGTTCTTATTCATATGCTTACTAGTCATCAAATGTTACTCACAGAATGCATTACCTTGTCTAATATAAACAGGACTTGTACTTTAGGTTGGAAATTTGGTTTTTCGTGTCTTATATTTATTATTGTTTGTGGAACTAGTGTCAAGAATGTCAATCTCCAAAGCCTCAGTGAACGGTGTAGAATAAAATTTTATTTTTACCTCTTCTACTTTCAATCAATATACTTGTGAGGTGCTATAGGAATGTGTGCTAGCCAAGACAATACTTCTGGATCTTGTTCATTTTACCCTGCAACGCTTGATTCACTATTTAACACCAACAGTCTAATACAAATTCCTGCTTTAAAAGGACCAATTACCACCTTCACAAAGCAAATTCACTACTGAATGTGTTGGAATTAGCTTGTCATATATTTAAAGTAACTTGTGATCAAAATGTTATTGGGAGAATTTTCAGAAAAATGAATAATCATTTTATAATTGAAAGTACTTTCCGGCTACAAACCAGTGACGTTTTTGAATGTTTGAATGTCACTACGGATGGTAACTCAATGAATGGATGCAAGCAGCTGCTCTCTACTATACTAGAAAGGCAGGAATAGCAGGGTATACAATTTTAAGTAGAAAAGTGCAGTAAATTTAGTTTTTGGTTGACTCAACTGAACTTATTCAGATTTGTCCAAACTGACATAAATTTGCGAGTTAATTACTTAGTTAACGAGTTTGATATGAGATGCGATGCAATCATGCAAATCCTACCTTCAAATTGTCAAAAATGACTGTATTTTAGACAATGTAAAAAAAAAAAAAAAAGAAGTCAAGCTAGGTATAAAAATGGTCTAACACAGTCCAATTTGTTTTTTGTACATAGTCCTAATCATGTCCTTTTGAATAATTCAGTTATGTAATTGTTAACAAATAATTTAAGAATAAATTTATTTTAATTTTGTGAAGAATAATAATATCATATAAAAATATCATGTCCTTTTAAATGAAAATAAATCACAATTAATAAGACAAATAATTATAGTAATATAACAAACAAATAACTATAATACTATAAAACTAACTAAAAAAGTTCAATTTTAAAAGTAGACCATATTAAGAAATGAAAAAAAAAATAATTATGAAAAAATGTACTGTATCAATGATCTCACTTCATTTTACAATTGCTTTTGTACGAGCTTACCGTATTTAAATTATTAAATTGTGGAGAAACTCTATAGTTGTTAGTATTTAGATTAGATGGGTGAAAATCCTCTATGGAGAGAGAAAGGGATACAATATGTGCTCCACGTATACACGTGGGCCAACATGGAATGGCTGATCTATAAAAGGGCAGAAAAATGTAGGGTTTCGGCATGTATTTTAAAAATCCGAATAACTCATGTATTTTTTAGCCCAGCTCAATAAAGCCCGATATCCGTAAAAGCCACAAAAAAGCGGGTAACCTGCAAAATTCGAAAAAAAAAAAAAATTGAGCCACCCGCAAAAAAAAAACTACAAAAAAATTATGACTCGGGTACGTATTTCAAAAGTTCAAATAATTTTCAGGCTTTTTAGCCTAGCTGATAAAGCTGCTACCTACAATGAGTCGGATAGCCTGAATTGGCAACTCTAACTAAAAGAGAGTTCAAATTAGTATTTATGGGTTGAAGAGGTTTTCTTATATAAAAAGTTTTACATAATTTTTTTAAGAGTAATTGTATTTGTACAACAATTATATACAACGGGGTTGGTTCAAGTGGTACATGCTTGATTCCCCTTCAGCAAGGTCTCCCACCATGATGTGGATGTTCCCTTCTCGAGAAAAAAAGAAAAGAGGGGGAGAAAATATGAGATTTGATAGGTGATATGATGGAGAGAGATAGAAAAAAAAAGAGTTGTATGAATTGGTTGTATAAAAAATATATCTCTTTTTTATATATTTCTTTCTTTTGTTATATATAGTATATTATGTTATATAAAGAATAAGTCCTATTTTATGAATAAAAAGATATACCTCCTCCGTCCCTATTTATAAGACCCCTTCTAGAAAAATTAGATGTCCCTTAATATAAGACCATTTACAGATTTTTAGGTAAATTAATTATTTTTTCCATATTTGTCCTTCATTAATATTCAATTCTTTTTATTCTTCATATATTGATGAGTGTGAATAATTAATGAAGTTTTACCCATATGTTCAACTACCCCATTGGAAAGTGAATTTTGGATTCTTGCACCATCTCACCATTAATGTTTTTAAAATGTAGTGACTTTTAAATAGGGGTATATTTAGAATGCTATTATTTTTTTAAAAAAATTAATACATTAACCAACTTTTCTTAAACTGTGTGAAAAGGTTGGGAGAGTATTAAGGGAGGGATGAAGTAAAATTTATGACATGATAAAATTCGATAAATATTCAATACGAGGTGGAAGAACCCAAACAGCTGATGTAGGTGAGGGACCCTCTCGTTTTGGGTTTGCGAGAAAACATAAATCAATGGCATTAGCTCTGTTACCTTCTTCTTCCTCCTATTCCTCTTCGGCGCTGAGCCTGAAACACAAACCCAAATTTCTAGCTTCAGCCAAACGATTCGTTTCGCATTTCTGGCATCCAAGGTATTCATGCTTGGTACTGCTGCCCACAACTCTAGAACCTTCTTCTCCTCTCAGGAAAGCTAGGCTTTGTGTGGCAGCGGTGGTTTCAGAAGGGATTAACGGAGAAGAATCCCTGGACACAGAAAACGATGACGTTTTTCGAGAGGAAAAAGAAGAACGGCGGAGTAAAGTTCCCACTCCCAGACCATGTGAATTGTATGTGTGCAATCTCCCCAGAAGCTATAACGCAGCAAACTTACTTGATATCTTCAACCCTCACGGAACTATTCTATCTCTTGAGGTTCTTCCTTTCTTCCTTTTTTTAAATCTCTGGTTAATTTTTTATTTTTATCTTTAGTCTCAACTTATTTGTTCTTAAAATTTATAAAAAAAAAACAAAATAATAAAATATTTTTTTTATTGAAAAAAAAAACGCCGTTATTTATTGTTTTCATTATTAATATGAAAGGCTCGCAGCTTGTTCCATTTGTTTCGTTCATTTATGATTTATCTATTGTTTTGATTTCCCTTCTCTGTTTGATTTCTTATTCATGATATTATATTGGGTTTTCATGAATTTATGTGTGTAATCTAAAGTTACAAGGTATTCATTATCAAATTTTAGCTAGTCCAGTTTGGAACTTTTGTCATAGATAGTGCTGAATTGTTTAATCTTTTTAGTCTGAATTCAGAAACAATAGCTGAATATAATGTTTGGTTGAGAGCATGGAATTATGGCAAGGTCTTGGTATTTAACTATTTATCATGTTTTACTTGCTTCGCTGCAGGTTTGCCGGAATGCTGAAACTGGTGAAAGTATGGGGTGTGGTTATGTCACAATGGGATCCATAAACTCAGCAAGAAATGCAATTGCTGCATTGGATGGATCAGTCAGTACTCTGAAAATGTCTCTTTGCTTGTGTTGGATTCACTATGCCCTTGTTGTTTAATCTGAAATTTTTCTTTTCATTTTCTGCTTTTTTACTGAAGGATGTTGAGGGGCGCGAAATGCGGGTTAGATTTTCATCTGAGATGAATCTTGGAAGGAGGAATAATGAGAACATGAACTCCTCCCCCAAGAGAGCGTTATACTATGAAGCTCCCCATAAGTTGTATGTGGGCAATCTTGTTAGGGCTGTTAAACCTGAACAGTTGAGAAATCATTTTAGCAGATTTGGGAATGTGCTTAGTGTAAGAGTGTTGCATGATCATAATCAAGGGAAAAGAAGAGTCTATGCGTTTCTCTCTTTTCAATCAGAGGCAGAACGTGATGCAGCAATGTCTCTTAATGGAACAGTAAAATCCCCTTACCACTTACCAATGTTGTTTCATTTGTTTCTCTGCTTGTTACTTAGTGTTTGGTCTTTCTTGCAGGAATTTTATGGTCGTACCCTAGTAGTTAGAGAGGGTGTAGATAAGACTGAGCCTTAACAGGAGGTTCAGTTTCTGCATGAGGATGGCATGGCAGCAAATTTGGTTTTTCACATGGAGGAAGATTGTTAATATGTATAGCTGAGATAGATTTGTGGAGCTTCCTGAACTGGAAAAAGTTAGCTCAAATAACAGGTGAACTTAGTTGCATCAAAATGCGGATTCCTGCTTATTTCAATTTTGTTGTATCTTAAATTGTAATGAGTAATGTCAAAGTATTGTAGTAGAGTCCAATTGAGTTTTAAATTTAACTCTAGCTGTCTAGCATGTATACTGCTATTGTGATTGGTGCAACTATGGCAGAGTATTGAGCAAGAAATTGAGAACATGATTAGCCTTTTGCATGTTACAAGAGTAAAGATGCCATATAGGTCACAATGGTCTGTGTGAACAGCCTTGAAGACCTAACAATAGTTATGACTTATGAGCTGGTTTATAACTGTAGCTCTGCATTTTGAACAGGGCGTGGAAGTTGGAAAACAGTATGCCTTCAAGGTTAATGAAGTCGTTTTGCTTTAAACTTCCTAGTTTTACGGTGATGAGGATCCTCTGTACTTTCAAAATAACTACGGGAAATTCGCTCATTGAAATTCGGAATGCAGGTGTTAAATAAAAAATAGAAGGGTAAAACATTTTAGTCCTTATAAAGTACTCGAGTTTTAATTTTCGTCCCTGGAATTTTTTTTTTATTTCATCCTTATAAAATATTTTTACTATTTTTTTTGTCTCTGATGTTGACTCTACTGTTAATTGTGGATGTATCGAACGTCCATAATAGTCAACAATACTTTAAAAGTTCCCTAACACATTATATAAGAGTGTTAGTTTCCTTAACGTCATTTAGAAAGTCAAATTTCATGGTCAATTTGAACTGAAATTCTTTGTATATTTCCTCCTTCGTATATATCAAAAATAGTCTTTGAATGTGTTTAAGGAGGCTAACATTGTTGTATAATGTGTCAGGGTATAATACATATGAATACTAATTGTGATCGGCGTTCGACACATTCATAATTAATAGTGGAATAAACAGCAGGGACTAAAAAAATAGGTTAAATATTTTATAAGGATCAAATAAAAAGAAGAATTTTCCAGGGACAAAAATCAAATCTCGAGTATTTTACCGGTCTAAAATGTTATTTTACCCAAAATAGAAAGCATACTATAAAATTTTATAACCATCCAACTGTAGAGCTTATGACAGCAACACAGGATGACTTGTAAGATATCATCATGAGTTATTCGAGCTTTTTTAAATTAAAGGTCTGAAACTTTATGTTTTTACGGATTTTGTTACACTTTTGCGGGATCAAATCCTGAGTATGAGGACATTGAAACACAAATGCATCATCCAATGGCAAAACATGAAACAAAATACCCTTGTCGAGATTGACGTTTATTAATGACAATGAAATAAGGGCTATTCAGAAACTAATCACATATAATAAAATTAGTAATGAATCAATGATATAAGTCAGCAACCATTATTTTTACAATTAAATTAAATTATGACTACAAAAAGGTATATTATTGTTTTAAGCTTTGGTTTGCACTTTAAAAGGTATACAATAAAATCATGAATATATCTCATGGATAAATATGTTGAACAACAATTTTTGTAAACGAGACAATTTTTGAACAAGGTTTAAGGCATTTTAAAAAATCCTCTCATGATGTTTCTAACATCCATAAAATTGGTATAATATCAATTAAAGATATCATAAAGTAAGAATTACCATAAAGCATAATTTAGAATGAGACAACAAATAAAAAATTTAATAACAATCCAATTAAAATATTATGATCTTGCCTAGCTAGTCAAATGCTATGGCATGATAGTCCTTGGAGAATACTGGAAGATCTTTGTGATAAGAATATGCCTGAAAGCAGCATTAATTTGCCAGTAAAATTGTTGCTTCAGAATATTTTTTATCAAAATTCACACAATGCAGTGGAAATGATAGAAATAAAACTGATTCATGATCCTTAGCCAACCAGAATTAGTTTTTTTGGTAATGGTTCTTTAACATGATGTGCACCTCTATTAATAACAATATATTTCAGCAACACGTCCACAAATTTGGCCCAAAGAAGAGGACAATAAATGCTCAGATAGTTGTTTCAATTAAAAGAATGGCCCAACCAACAACCAAGCCTTACTCCACCAGGTGGGTTTGGCTACATGAATCAATAATGCCTATGAACCTACATAAAAAACCAAAGTTTCTGTGAAACCATTAAAACAATGTCCATTTTAATGGTTTCTCCTAATGTTTTAGGTCTATCTCTACCCCCCTTTATAATTGGACTGAAAATTGAAACAGAGCATTTGTGTGCCAAGAGTGCACTCAGTCCATTATGCTATGAGTTCATTCAGTACAAGAATAATCAAGGAATACTTACAGGGTCATTAACAGCTTTTAAGTCTACTTTGCAACTTGTTTGAGGTAGATATTTCTTGCTGTCTGGATGTAATCAAGATCTTGTAATCTGCCTTTACCAGGAAATTTTAATGTCTTCAACTTATTGGCAGATGGAATGAACTAGAATCATGCATATTTCTATGTCGTATATGATTATGAAGCTATAGAATAAGGTTAAAGAGAATAACAAGAAATTATTAGCTACGCCCTTGTAGGAGCAACCTTTGTAGTCAGTAGAAGCTAAATAATATAATGGAAAGAGGAGTTTTATTGACTCAAAAAATACTTATTATAAAAAGATTAAACAATAAACTTATCTGGTAAATATAAAAATTTAAAAGAAGTAAATGCAAATATGAGCCATCTGTAAGAAGTCCCACATCAGGTGCTAAGGAAGTAAGAGAATAACAGCTGCTGCAAGTCCCACATCGCACAATCACAATGCTTATTTCATTCACTGCCAGCTAGGACAACTGATTGATTCTTTCTGATTCTTCTGTTATCCTTCTCTTTTGTGCCTCTGATTTTCTGTTGCAACAATAGGAATCTTTTCCTCTTTTGCTCTTTCTTTTCCCGCTTGATTGTGTAACTTGCTTGGGTTATAAATACCAAGCCTTGTAGCATTCAGAATCAATGAATTGATACAGAGCTTATGCCTTAGCCTTTCTTGCTTTCTATTTTCATTTTATGGTATCAAGAGCTAAAAGATCAGGGTATTCCCCTCCATGGCGCGTGGTGCTCACAGCAATAACAACAATGGAGGTTCTTCCAATAATAACAATGGAAGAACTGTCATTACCCCTCCACCAGATCCAGCCTCTAACCCTCTCAGTATCTACTACATACATCCAAATGAAAACCCAGCTTTGTCTCTTGTATCTCCTCTTCTCACACCAAAGAATTATCACAGTTGGTGTAGAGCGATGAAGAGATCTTTGATCTCCAAGAACAAATTCAAAATCGTTGATGGAAGCTTGCCAGTACCAGATCACTTTGATCCTAGCATAGATGCATGGGAAAGGTGCAACAACCTGGTTCTCTCCTGGATTTTGAGCTTTGTAGAGCCAACCATTGCTCAAAGCCTAATGTACCTGGAAGATGCAGCAAAGGCATGGAGACTTTTGAAGGTCAGATTCTCACAAGCTGATAGAATCCGGATTTTTGAACTTCAAGAAGAATTGATGTCATTGAAGCAAGGTAATAACTCTGTAAACCAGTTTTTCACTGAATTGACCATTTTATGGGATGAATTAGACAATTTCAGACCCCTTCCAGAGTGTAGTTGTGCTGTTAAGTGTGCTTGTCTAGCTAGTATTAATGGTAGAGCTTACAGAAGTGAGGATTGTATAATGAAATTTCTCAGTGGACTTAATGATGATTTTGAAGTTGTTAAGACTCAAATACTCATGATGGATCCATTTCCTGATGTGGATAAGACACTGTCACTTGTGCTACAACATGAAAGAAGAATTGGAGTAACTGCTGGAGCTGAAAGTGAAACTCAGGTGTTTATAAATGCTGCTGATAAGAAGCCATTTGGAAGAGGAAAAGGAGGACTCATCTTTGGTAGAAATAAAATTTGCAGTTATTGTGGGAAAAATGGACATACCATTGAGACTTGTTATAAGAAGCATGGTTACCCCAGTAATTTCAAAACTAAACCTTATAACAGCACCAATAATTTGACATCAAATGCAGGAGAAAGCAGTGAGGTTGAGACTAAAAATTATAAATCAGCACATGACTTGTCACAGATAACTCCAGAGCAATACAAAGCTCTCATGAACTTGGTTCAGTCAGCAAGTACAACTAGTACCTCAGGCAACAATCAAATTGCTGCTGTCACTACAACTATCCACCCTACTCCACTTGTTCCTAGTCAACCAATACAACCAGGTGAGACTCTAATTTTCAATGTTTCCACCTCTAATCACAGCACCTGGATATTAAATTCAGGTGCTACAGACCACATATGCTCAGACAGATCCCTATTCACTTGTCTTAAACCTTTACAAAATAATTCTCTCAAAGTTCAATTGCCAAATGGCAACACAGTCATAGCCACACACTCAGGAAGTGTACATCTGAACAAATTTCTCACACTCAATGAGGTCCTGTTTCTGCCTGATTTTTCATTGAATTTAATCTCTCTGTCTAAACTAACTAATTCTCTGAATTGTGCTTTCATTTTTCTGCCTAAGGTTTGCCTGATATAGGATCTCACTCATTTGAGGACGATTGGTTTTGCTGAAGTGATGGATGGATTATACTACTTCAAGGATTTTCCAAAACAACCTTCTCTGACAGCTGTGAATCAAGTTCTCTCCAACACACATTCAAATTCTACTTTCCCTGTTAGTGCCTTGTGGCATTTTAGGCTAGGTCATCTTTCAGATTCTAGGCTGAATATGCTTACTGCTTTGTATCCTTTCATGCACAATTACATTTCAAAACATGTATGTGACATATGTCACTTTGCTAAACAAAAGAAGTTATCCTTTGAACTCAGTTCTAATAAAGCAAAGGCACCTTTTTGAACTTTTACACTTAGATCTTTGGGAACCCTATAGTATACCTATTATTAATAAACAAAAATATTTTGTAACCATAGTTGATGATTATAGTAGGTATACTTGGATCATTTTTATCAAACACAAAAATCAAACAACACAAGTATTGGAATCTTTTTCAGCAATGGTTCAAAGGCAATTTGATAAGAAAATCAAAATTGTTAGAAGTGATAATGGAACTGAATTTTTCTTGAAAGATTTTTATCAAAAGGAAGGGATATTACATTAGACCACATGTGTGGAAAGCCCACAACAAAATGCCAGGGTGGAAAGGAGGCATCAAACTATACTAAATATAGCTCGAGCCTTACTTTTTCAAGGAAACTCGCCTACTCAATTTTGGGGTCTTGCAGCAGCTCATGTTATACATCTTATGAACAGAATACCTACTCAATATTGGGTGGCAAGTCCCCATATCAGTCACTTTATGGCACCATCCCTGACCTATCCCTTTTAAAGGTCTTTGGCTGTTTGTGTTACTCTTCTACACTTTCTTCCCATAGAAAGAAATTTGAGCCCAGAGCTTGAAAATGCATTTTTGTAGGTTTCAAACCTGGAACCAAAGGGTACTTGCTGTATGACTTACATACAAAGCAGTTACATCTGTCTAGACATGTGAAATTTGAAGAATTTGTGTTTCCTTACCTACAAAATGCCACAAAGGTTACTAACAAGGGAATTCCAATTTGCATACCACATTTACATCACACATCAGATTTGAGTCAGGATTCCAATACCACCACACCTATCCCAATTCCATCAGAGACAACTTTACCTACTGACATCCCATCGGATACACCTACCAGCCCAGAAATCATCCCATCAGATACACCTACCAGCCCAAAAACAGAATGCCTACCCATAAGGCCATCCAGAGTAAAGCAAAAGCCACATTACTTGAAGGATTACTACTGCAATTCATCCATCACCTCTCAACATGCCAATCAAGGTAAATCTTATCCAATAGAGTCTTTTATTTCTTATTCTAACCTCTCTCCTTCAAATGCTTCTTTTGCTGCCCAACTTTCAAGTGACACAGAACCCAAATCCTTCACTGAGGCTAGCAAACTTGCTTGCTGGAATCAAGCCATGGCAGCTGAGCTATCTGCTCTAGAGCACAATGGTACCTGGACCCTTGTGGATTTTCCCCCTAATGTTGTTCCCATTGGCAACAAATGGGTATATAAAATCAAAAGGAATGAAGATGGCACTGTAGAAAGATATAAGGCCAGGCTGGTGGCCAAGGGTTACAATCAGATTGAAGGATTAGATTACTTGGACACCTTCTCTCCAGTGGCTAAAATCACAACCATTCGGGTAGTTTTGGCTTTGGCATCTCCATCAGTTGGATGTCAATAATGCTTTTTTTTTCCGTGGAGACTTAAAGGAGGACATATACATGCAGATTCCATAAGGAATGACAATTTAAGGCACCAACAAGGTCTGCAAACTTGTTAAATCCCTGTATGGTTTGAAGCAAGCTAGCAGACAGTGGTTTGAGAAATTGTCCACCTTCCTTTTGCATCTCGGTTACACTCAATCACATGCAGATCCGACACTTTTTTTTAAATTCATTTCTTCTTCCTTTTCTGGCTTGTTGATATATGTGGATGATGTCTTATTATTTGGTGATTCCCTTACTGATTTTGCTTATGTTAAGACACAACTTCACTCTTCTTTTGGAATCAAAGATCTGGGTGTCTTAAAATACTTCTTATTTTGGAATTTAGTCATTCTTCTGCAGGGATCTCTGTCACACAGAGAAAATATTGCCTGGATCTTTTTACTGACACCAACATGTTAGACTGCAAACCAGCTTCCACTCCAATTGAACCAGCTGTCCACTTGTCACAAACTCAAGAACCAGCTTATGCAGATGCATCATCTTATAGAAGACTGATTGGCAGACTTCTCTACATCACTGCTACTAGACCCGATATCACTTTTGCAGTCCAACAAGTTAGTCAGTTTATGAATGTTCCCTCTCAGGCCCATTACCAAGCTGCCATGCGCATCTTAAGATACTTGAAGAAAGCTCCTGGTCTTGGACTTTTCTTTCCCAGGGACACACATTGCCAAATCCGTGGATTCTCAGATGCTGATTGGGGTAACTGTTTGGACACTCGGCGTTCCATATCAGGATATTGTTTCTTCATTGGTACTGCCTTGGTTAGCTGGAAGTCCAAAAAGCAAACCACCATTGCTCGCTCTTCAGCTGAAGCAGAGTATAGGGCCCTGGGTGCAGCCACCTGTGAGCTTCAATGGTTAGATTTCCTTCTTCATGATCTACATATTACTCCTTCTAAGTCTCATCTCCTATTTTGTGATAATCAAAGCGCCATTCACATTGCCCAAAATCCCGTTTTTCATGAGAGAACCAAACACTTGGAGATTGATTGTCACTTGGTGCGCCTTAAACTACAATCCAATCTCATGAAGCTCCTCCCTGTTCCTTCTCAAAATCAATTGGCTGACTTGTTTACCAAGGCACAGGTTCCTAAAACCTTTAATTCTTTCATTCTCAAGCTGGGTGTGCTTGACATCTTTTCGCCCACCAGCTTGCGAGGGGCTAAAAGAAGTAAATGCAAATATGAGCCCTCTGTAAGAAGTCCAACATCAGGTGCTAAGGAAGTAAGAGAATAACAGCTGCTGCAAATCCCACATCGCACAATCACAATGCTTATTTCATTCACTGCCAGCTAGGACAACTGATTGATTCTTTCTGATTCTTCTGTTATCCTTCTCTTTTGTGCCTCTGATTTTCTGTTGCAACAATAAGAATCTTTTCCTCTTTTGCTCTTTCTTTTCCCGCTTGATTGTGTAACTTGCTTGGGTTATAAATACCAAGCCTTGTAGCATTCAGAATCAATGAATTGATACAGAGCTTATGCCTTAGCCTTTCTTGCTTTCTATTTTCATTTTAAAATTCAAACCTCTTGATACCTTTCCATCCTAAGGATTAGATTTGAGGTCCCGCACAATGTAATTCCAAATAAATTCTAACCCTCTAGTACCCATTCAAGGAGGAACCAATCTATGCAATTCAGAATTAGTGCCCAGGTTGCCACAGAAAAGATATTAGCCACTAAGCAGAACACAAATATATATGAATCACTACAAGAAAATTGGCCATTAGTGACCGAATTTTCAGTCACTAATTTTATGAATCGGTCACTAAGCAAGACCGTGACTGATTTTTTCAATTCCTAAATCCGTGGCTGATTTAGAGACCGAGTTTCTGAGACTAGTTTTAGAGACTAAATTAGAGATTGATTTTGAGACTAATTTTAGTGACAGATTTAGAGACCACTTTTAGAGACAAATTTAGAGGCCGCTTTTAGAGACGAAATTGGTAACTAATCTTATACCTCGTTTAGTGATTGGATTTTAGACAAAAAAATTTCAATGGCTAAATCAGTCACTAATTACTTATTATTAAAAAAATAGAATCAAATTTTATTGGTTTGATTTGATGAAAATTTTTATGATCCATTCTTTATATTAAAGTGGCAGTGGAACCATGCTTGAATGAGTACAAAATTATAGATAGAAATTATAGATAAAATTTACCATTTATTGTTAATTAATTAATAACGTGTTGATAATTTTATAAAAGTAGATTGTTAATTATGCTTGTGATGAAAATATTGAAAATAAAGTTTATTTTTATTTTATAATTAAAATATTAGTGTTCATTATTTTTAGTAATAAAATTTATTTTCATATTATATTTCAATAACATTTATACTGATTTAGGAATGATCTAGGCTAGATTGTATATTATATTAAGATCTGGCATAAAATCATACGGTGGACACATTTATTGTAAATTTTAGAATAAAAATTATTGGAATAAATTTCAATCAACTTTGACAAAAAAATAAATAAATACATCAAAAGAAGACTCCATAAACACAAAAGCTCAAAGACAAAAAAAAATGGAAACATATAATCAGGGGCAAAAGGGGCACGATTTTCATATTTGATCAATCTTTTTATGCTAAAAACGTTTTCAGATCTAATCGATCAAATCTTTTGTATCCATTAATGAAATCGATCATTGCACCGGTCTCTATTAGTGACCGAAATTTTTTGGTCACTAAATCATAACATTCCAGTAGCGAATTAACCACTTCAAAAAACAGTACACAACTCACCTTTCTAAGCATGGAAATATCATCGGTGTTGAAAATAAAATAACCAAAAGGTTTCATGATTATAGGTAGGATACTACCCAACTGTGCAAGCTTTGGTGAGACACATCATCAAGGGTAAGGGCCCCCATGCTAGAATAGGGTGAAATATCATTGATGCTTTTCTTTCCAAGGCTAAGAACATAACGTTATAAACTTGTCAAACGAAATAACTGAAATTGAAAGAAATCAAAAGCTTCAATATGAACAAGCATTACTTGGGGATAAAAATGGCCATTCATTGACATTCTTAAAATGAGACTAGCTAAAAGAGCATTGCAAGACTTCCCCAATTAGGGGTGTTCATTGGTTCGGATCGATCCGATGAACCCGACGATCCAAACCGAACCATTCAAATTGGTTCGGATTTTTTTTCTCATTCGGGCCGAACCAAACCGAACCAATTAGAACCGAGGACTATTGGTTCGGGTAACGGCTTGGGAGATCCAAACTCGTTCCCAACCCGTTACCCGAACCGAACCCATATATAAAAAAATGCGTTTTTTTTTTACGGTTAGTGTTTATGATTTTCATGATATCAAGATATTTGAGAACTAATTTTCCTATGATCTTTAATTAGTAATTTGGTCAATGTGTTAATGTGTTATGCACTTATGTTGGTTTGTAATTTTCATGTTTTAATGTTATTAGTAATTTGGTTATGTTACCACTGATACTTGGTTGAAACTTGAATGGTCGGTGCAAATTTGAAGCAACAAAACAGTCTTGTGCCTTTTTTATATCAGGTTATATGTATTATTTTAGGCAAAATCATGCATTTTTTTTCCCGAACTGGTAAAAAAATGACATTTTTTGAGTTTCTGATCCGATTGAACCGAACTGAACCAACTCGTATTTAATTGGTTCGGTTTGGTTCAGGTCAATGCAGAAAAAATAACGAAATCTGAACCGAACCGAACACTTTTGTTTGGTTCGGATTCGTTTTTCCTTTGAAATCGAACCAAACCGACCCATGAACACCCCTATCCCCATCTCCAACCGCGTCACCCCCTCACCAACCTATACCAAGAAACCAAACTCGGAGAGGAAATACCACCAACAGAATCATAATACGAAACTATGAAGAGAGAAAATTAAAGAGAGGGAGAGAGAAAGAATGAGGAAAATAACCACAAACACAGCCACCACTGCCGCATTTCAGATCTACACTAGAACGGGCATCGCCACCGCTCCATGCATGTCATGCCGCAAAAATCTCAACCCAAGCCGGAACCACCATGCAGAGATGGATTGAGAGGGGGGCATGCAGTGGCCTCTGCCCCCCTCCACCCTTCAAACCCTTCAACCATGATTAATAGTATAATTAAAATATTGTGTATGTATTAAATTTCATCTCTTTTATTTTATTTTAATTGATAATAAATTATATTAAAAAATAATTATGATATTTTTTTTTATTTTGCTTGATAAATATATTTTATACTAATATTACTTATATAGTGTGAATATGATTTCTTTTTCAATTTTATTGTTGTCACAATATTTAGAGATCTATTTTATGATTATTTCTAACTTTAAATTCATGCATATTTAGTTTCAATTATCAATTTTATTTTATCAATTAATAATGATATTATAAGATGGGAATATAATGAGTACTATGTAAAAATCACCTATAAATAGTGTATACTATAAAAAAGTTAATAAAATTCTTTAAGTTAGTTGTTCATCAATACTTTCGACCCCCCGTTTGATCAATTTTTGGATCCGCCCATGCCACCATGGTTGCCCTCTTGCTTGCACAACTCTTTGTCCACGTAATCCACCGTAGCCGGATAGTGAAAAGCTTAATTATAGACGGTAAAAAAAACTTATAATTTTTTTTTATTTTCTTTTGTAGAGACTTGAAGGAAAACATGAGACAATTATAAACTTTCCCATAAGGATGGAAATAGGCCAAATCAACTTGAGTCATATCTCACTTCTAATTCTTAAGCACGGATTTGGGACCTGCGACCTGTTACAAGCCTTTTTTAAGACCTGACCTGGCCTGTGTAAAAGTTTGACCTGGCTTGTAAGCTTGTTATCATAACAATGTCTACAAATAGACCTATAAGCCTATGCATTTGCAGGCCTATAAACAAACTTTTTTTTATATAATTAATTAAATATATTATATATTATTATATTAAATAGGTTGACTTGTCGGACCTAATAGATTTTTTCATAGGCATGAAGTTTGACCTTTTTAACTAAATAAATTTTTTAAAAAGTCTTAGTCTGACATTTTTAATAAATGAGTCCGACCAGGTCAGACCATAAACAGGCTAGACCGTAGGCTTCTAACATATCAATTGACTTATTCCCACCCCTAATTACATATTTATTTTGGGTGGCATTTTTAAAATTTTAAAAAATAATTAAAACAATTAAATATAAAATTCAATTTGGGAGGATGAATGAGCGGTAACCATGTGTCTCACCATATAGGGTAGGATTAGCATTTTAAATTAATCTTTTTATTTTTAACATTATCTTCATTAAATGTAAATAAAATGTAGTTATAAATTAAACGTTGATATAAATGAAAATCTTTAATGAAGAAAAATTATATAAACTGAAAGATGAAACCAGCTTTGTAGGTGCACTTGATTACTTTGACACGATGTCAATTATTCAAATTTTGTCTAATTTTCCCTCATACAGCCCATGGTTTTCTATCAGAAACTAGATTTTTCTTCGATCATGCCTTATCTTCTGAATTAAATAATAATAATAATGTAACAAAAAAAATTAAGAGTGTTTTTTAATATCATTATTCAATTGAATAAACCGAAAAGAGACAAAAAAAAGAAAAGACAACTTAAATTTCTAGAACCCTCTTAGAATCATCTATCAAAATTGATGCAAGAACAGGAACGAACCTCTTGAAGAAAAAGAGTTGAAATGTCATATCACATACATTAATATCTTATTTGTCTACATAAATATAATAAAATTATTAAAATCTTTTTATTATTTTTTAATTTAATAACTATAGTTTTATATTTTTTATAATAGCATACTTCTCGCTTTTAAAAAACAAAATTTCTTTTTTATGTTATCAAAGAATTTATGAGTGGTCCCGTAAAAAAAATTTATGAGTGCCATATGTATAAAAGAAGCATGACAAATCATGTGCAAAGGTTATTTGGCATCAACCCTGAGTTCCTGATCCAAGGGCCCCTTTTCCTCATCCAATGCAACGGACTCACATGACAAACCTGCAAATGCAATCAAGGACGTGCAAAAAGCAATTCACATTATTGCATATCCCATATCCACTTTCTCGTAGGAGTTACAATAGAAAAACAGCAAAAAGAGCATGGTATTTCCCTGTTCCATATCTTCATATCTTTATAATAACTTGGATACGAATGCAATCGCACTCCGGTTAATATTAAATTAAAAAAACGTGTATACATTATGTCAATATATGAACCAAAAAATAAAATCTAAAACAAAACAAAAGATTATTTATGGATAATATGGTGCGAATTACTTGGTTATTTTATAATGTGTAAACGAAAGGACAGGGGAAAAAATATAGTTAAATCTGGGACACTCCACGTGTGAATCTCCTCACCACAAGATCAAAAGCAAGGTAAAACAAGGTGATCCTGTGCAAGAAAATATCGGCCCCAAAGAGAAGACGCAAGAGCAACACGTGTCCATTGGTGGACCCGATAAGATCACCTCAAAACTTATATTAAGAAAAACCAATGGTCCAAGTTCTGCCACGTCACGCTCCAGTAAGCAAGCCACCTTCTGATGATCATCCAGAAAGAGTGAGAGAGATTTTGAAGGGAAGATATTTTAGCTATTTTCGCGGTTGTGGGCGAAAGCTGGTTACAACACAGAGAGAGAGAGAGAGTGTGTGTGTGGGTGAATCCGAATTGAGAAGGGGCGGTTTTGAAATTCTTTCCCTCTTTCACTAAAATTCAGCAGACTTTTCAGATATTGAGGATGAGGTCAATTTTACTTACTCTTTCTTTTTCTCTTATTCGTCTTGCTCATTTTCTTTCTCAACCGTTTTGATGAGTTAGGGTTCTTCTTTTTGCTGTGTGGAATGTAGCTTGTTCGAGAATGGTTGAAGTGGAGGACTTCAATGTAACAATGAAGGAGGTAGAGGAGGAGGAGGAGGAGCAGAATAACAATAACGATGATGATGGTGGTGGCGGCGATGGTGATGGCGATAGTAATGGTGATCGCTCTGCGGAGGTGGTTAGGTGGGAGAGGTTTCTGCCACGGATGGTGCTTACAGTGCTGCTTGTCGAAGGAGATCGTTCTACTCGCCAGATCATCGCTGCACTACTCAAAAAATGCAGTTACAGAGGTTCTTCTTCTTTTCAAATCCTTGAGAAATCTTAATCGATTTTGCTATTTATAGCGTATTGGCATTCTTTTCTGGATAATGTTTGTGCCATTGTATCAGGTGGTTAGTGATCTAATTCTATGGCTAGCGAAAATGAACCTTCAGCTTTGCTATTTTGATTATAGTCTCTAGCATTACATGCATGACAAAAGTATCCGAAGGACGAATCTGTATAATTTTCCACGTGTTGGATTTGGTCATAATCATCAGTTAACCAGATCTATGTACCGCATTTTTTTAGATAATTGAAATTGAAAAATATAAAGCGAGATCTATTTGTTTGTTTGGGAATCTCTGTTTTCTTTCATTTTGTTTGTCATTCTTATTTCAATGCTTTGTTTGAAACAAGAGATAATGAATCTAATTTAATTACCCGAACTGTAATTTTAATGATTTTTTTTAACCAAAGTTAAACATATTCCAATTGTTTTAATTTTTCCACTTTACTTTAGGTAGTATATTTCTTTGCGCCACATTAATGCTTTTTAGCTTTGTTCACCCAATGTGGAAGTTTTTGGAGATGCAAGAGGAAACATTTTGTGATATTAATGAATAATGATCTAATATATATTCAGTGGTTTGGTATATTTGGTTGGAATATCATGCAAAGATTTTCTTTATCTGATCATAAAAAACATCATTGTTGAATGCTGATCCAATTTCAGCCTGACATAATTGTTTTCATGGTTTATTTCTTAATGGTAATATTTTCCATGCAGTTATTGCTGTTCCTGATGGATTAAAGGCATGGGAGACGTTGAAGAGGAAGGCACCTGACCTAGATCTCATATTAACAGAAGTGGAGTTGCCAGCAATATCTGGATTTGCACTTCTTTCTTTGATCATGGAGCATGATGTGTGCAAAAATATTCCTGTTATAAGTATGTTGACTTGTTAGTACTGTGTGTTTTTAATCTTAAATTGTTGGTATTAGATAGATATGGCTAATGGGATCAGATTTATTCTCACGGGCCTGCAGTGATGTCTTCTCACAATTCAGTTAGCATGGTGTTGAAATGCATGTTAAAAGGTGCAGCTGATTTTCTTATCAAACCTGTTCGGAGAAATGAGCTTACGAACTTGTGGCAGCATGTGTGGAGAAGGCATGCTGTATGTCATATTTTTCCATCTTTTTCTAATGTATTTTTTGTATTTCCTTCTTTTATTGGGCCTTTAAAATTTAGCATATATTTAATTATGTTTTTTCTTTTTTATTCCTACTCCGTTGTATATTATTGATACAGATTAGCAGGCCTCCCCAAGATACAACATTTTCAGAGAAAAAACTTAAAGCTGCCACAGAAGACATTTCTGCAAGCAATCAATCGAGTGGTTCTGTGGATTCCTCACAGAAAAATGATGAATGCAGTGAGAAATTGAGCGAGGCTCAAGTATATTCTACCGACAACTTTTCTAAATTTGTCTTGTAACATAATTCTTAGATGTCATATGTCATTTTTGTTAGACTTTGATATATTGGGTGTGATGTGATTAACTTTTGAGTCAGCTAATATTGTTTCTCGAATTCTATCTAAACTTTTTATTCAATGATTGGCTTGGGTAACATTTGAAGACATGCAAGATGCAACCTAAAATTTACAAACGCAACTGCAAAGCCACTTAGCTTAAGGAAAAATTTATTTCTAGTCAGGTTGGCTTGATGAAAATTCACATAAAAAAACTACTAAATTTTGCCAACTCTTGTGCAGAGCACATGTACATCACCATTTTTGGAAGCTGAAAGTTCGCACATGGAAAATATGCAGAACCCATCCCAGCTAAAGAGTTCTTCGAAGTTGAGCAACATTGATACAGTGAAGCATGAGGAGTTCACCAAATTTGTAAGGGAAACAGCAAAGCATAATGATGAAACAGGAGGTATTTAAATTTCTCTCATTTTCTACATTGATTAGAATAGTTGTTATCATTTTGTTACTTATTGACAATTGTTTCATACATTTATTGCAGAAAAATCAAATACATTTGCACCAGAGGCTGCAAGGTGGAACAAAACTTTTAAATTGACAGATTTAAGGCTAGAGCAAGATCATGGTTCTGCTGAAACTGAAAACAAAGATGAAACTTTTAGAGCTGAGTTAAGCACAAAAAATCCTAGCATTAGTACCAAGATACATGGATGCAGTCATGAGCTGGAAGAGCCTTCTAGAGGAGCTATTAATTTGATTACCACATTTGAAAATCCTCCTAAGCACACTAATGAAAACTGTTGTCTTGATGGTGGTAACATAACCAAGTTTGATTTTGATACACAATTGGAGCTTTCTTTAAAAAGAGATTTTCCTGGCAGCTCATGTAAACAAGCAAGTGAAGCAAATGAGGAGTGGCGAAGATTGAACCATTCAAATACTTCCGCCTTCTCTTGGTAAGACCGTTGTTTTCCCGTGACCTTTTTAGTTCTTAAGTCATAAAAACATGAAAGGCAGGTGTCATATAATATTTGTTTTGAATCATCAAAGAAACAAATTTGAATCAGTAAAAAGGAATTTCTTCTTGAATTTTTGTAATTTTGTTTTTCACATATGCTTTCTGGTTCCGTAATCCGTTGCTAGTCTTGTTTATGCCGTTCTATATTTAGGACCAACAGTGGTAAAAGCTGACTAAATGGTGATCTGGTTTAAAACAATTTTGAGTGTGTAGGTTAATTGTCTATGGATGGAGCCAAACGGTGGTAAATAATTAAATATAGCTAGTCTTCCAAGGACTAACAACAAATATGAGGTTGTTTTAGTACACAGTCATTAAAAATCAAGAGGAATTACTTCAAAGAGACTTTAATAACCAATTAGGGATTCTAAGTTTAACGATCATATCATCTTTATGTAAACTGTACTGGTTTGACTTTTTTTTTAGATCAAAGCTATGGTTGACCTTTCATCCTTGGGTAATGACCACACAGATTTTCTGACAGTGGGTGTGACAACATTTCTATATGCAGGTATAGTGGTAGTAAGTTGTTTCAATCGCTTTTTTCAAGAACACCGATTACATCTGCCATAGTAAACAATGCCAATTGGGATTCGCCTGAATCTCATAAATCATCTGGAATTACTGCTGTTAATGATTGTCAGTATGATGGCTCAAATCAAAATCAAGAGAATGTGACCAGTAAGATCTTTACTTCTGTGTTTCCTGCTCAACCTGTTCTACATCCCATACGGAATGTAAAACCAGTCTGCCAGAAAGAGAGTTCTCCTTTTCCCTCAAGTACCTCTTCCCAGTCCAATGCTGAAACTCACAACTCAGACCAACATAATCACAGGTCCAATGATGCTAATTATACGTGTCCATTTGATAAAATGAATTTGGATCATGCAAAACATGATTCTTCTGCAACTGGTCAGAGTGCTAATAATTTTTGCAATGATGCTGCAAATCATATTAATAGTGCATATGGAAGCATAGACTGTGGAAATGATGGAAAAGCTACTTCAACTATGATAGCTGAGAACAACCCAGAAATTTTCAGTGGTGGTGGTTGCCAAAATTATGATGGATTTAGATTGACAGATTCTCATCGCTCCAGTCAAAGAGAAGCAGCTTTAACAAAATTTCGGCTGAAGCGGAAAGAGAGATGTTATGAGAAAAAGGTACTATAACTAATCCTATACAATTATTTATGGTAAATATATATTTATGATTTTATTAGTTTGGAAACTTCCATAGCATCTTTGATGCTCTAATTTTTTGTACAGGTTCGATATCAAAGCCGGAAAAGACTGGCAGAGCAGCGCCCTCGGGTGAAAGGACAGTTTGTACGCCAAGTACACAATGATCATCCAGTAGCTGATGCTGGTGGTGATTCCTGAAACGTGTTATGTTTAAATTACCTGTAGTATTAACTATTAAATTATAGCTGACATTAGCACTGATTTGCATTAACAAGGATTGAATTTGGGGTGTAGTGTATATGGTTGAATCTGTTTTTTTCTTTAAACATTAGGTAAAGGCTAATAGGGAAATAACTAAAAGTTAGTGTCAAGCATTCATAGTGTTTTCTTCTATCTTTTTGTTTTTCACTGTGGGTTGCAAATTTAGGATTGTAATTATTTGGTGGCATTGCTCAAGTTTTGGTTTTACCCGTGTATATATTTTCTCAGTGAATACTGATGTGGAATGGGCCTGTAATTATGTAGGTTGTAAGATTCAGTTTGAAAATATCCCGTTGAGAATCTCTGGCTTTGCTTTGACCAAAAAAAAAAAAAAAAGAATCTCTGGCTTTGCAATCAAATGATCTCTTGAACATATTTTAAAACCCAATTCACATATTTGACGCATCTATCGCGAAGTTGTTGATACTGGTGTTTTGTTTCCTCGATATATATATATATAGCAATGTGTCCAAGACAGCAAGATTAGTAGATTGCATACCTGTAATGGTTCCCATCGCATATTCATGTACTACTGATTTCCATTTCGTCTTTCCTTCAATGTGTTCTCGCTTTTTCGACTTAAGAGATTGCGACGAAGTTTAACTTAAAATGCAGAATGCTAATGGACAAAATGAGAGGAGGCATTTTTGGAGCTTGGAACATATGGCTGCGGTTGCAAATTCACTCAGGCTGAAGACTGATCCTTGAAGAAACCAGCGCAGCAGGGCATTTTGACAGGGAAAGCATCAATAATGTGCATTTGTGGGACACAGTATGTTTTGGAAGCTGTGGGATGTGACGAGGCATGGTCCAAGTTGTAAACAGGACTAAACATTTGTAGAATTGAGGTGAAGACACGTCAGTAGTAGTCAGCACATCTATCTTGCATTGTATGCAGAAACTGTTCATTTAAATCTTATCCATACGTAGGCGAAAGGGCTCAAATCGAGCCACATCGCCTTTGTCGGCTATTCTTTCTGGTCCTAAACACTTGGCAGTCTATATCTTCGGGCTCATGCCTCATTCTATCCTTTTACTCCACTTTTGGGCGTTTTATTTATTTTTTGTAGAAGATAAAATAAAATCACCATCCACCACTACAACTTCACATCTTAAGGTTCATACAAATGAAAAAGCATTTCTAAATATTTTTAAAAATTTTAGAAATAGCATTTCTAATGTTAAAAAAAATTTCTTTGAAAAAAAATTGTGCGATAAAATTTTGTATGAAATTTTAAACTCAAATGTAAAAAATAGTGAAAGCATTTCAATTTAAATTCCTTTGGTTTCAACGTCATTAGATTCAATAGCAATAGTGGTCGTCCTATGGTGAAAGCCATTATTATGTGCATCCAAGTGAAAGTCTGACCACGGTAATGGTAACACTAACACCAACACTCACTAGCACCAATTATCATTGAAGAGCCAAATCAATGCGTAGGGCATTATTGTCAAAGAACAAATTCAGATTATTGGATAGTAGCATGGAGATTTTGAAGGAGGGCAATCCAAGTTGCTATCATGCTTGGGAAATGTTACACATTGATTCATTCTTAGATCATGAATTCAATTTCTCCTTGAACAAAGCACTGTATATATGTTGAAAACACAATTGATGTGTGGAAGGACTTGAAGGAAAGATTTGCTCAAGGAATTTGATTCAGATATCAGAATTGTAGCAATAAATTCACGCATTCAAGAAAGGTAACGGTAAATCTTTGGATGAATGATTTAAATAATCTGTTTTCAGTGGTCATATCAGAAATCTTACTTATGGACTCTCTAGCATCTTTAAATAAAGTATTCTCGATGATTCTCCAACAAGAATGTCAAGGAAATTTGAGAGTTGTAGATGAGTCAAAGATTTTAATCAATGTAGTTGATGGTCATAAATTTGCTGCCCATGGTAAAGGCATATATCAGAATTCAAGTGGAAGAGGATTTAGGAAAACTTGTTCATATTGTGGACACACATTGGATACATGCTATGGAAAGCATGGTCCCCCCCCGCCCCAATTTGTTAGTTTTGTATCAATTCTGCTGCAAATAATAGTATAATTTCACTTGTAATGGATCTAATGTTAAGTGGGAAGATCAATCAACTATTAAAAAACGGAGTCCTCTAAAGTTATTGCTATGTTTACACAATAGCAGCATAAAATCCTTCTTGCCTTAATTCAACATTTGAACTATCAGAACAATGGTGGACCTCATACATCAAATTAGTTCAGCCTATCATCTCACAATGGCCATTTTCCAAGTGAGAACCACCTGGTCACAAGTATGTCCTTAGTATCAAAATGTCTACTTCAGTTCCTCTTCCAAACTAAAGCCACTAAATGTCAAATTGCCCAATGGACATTTTGTCACTACCCAATATGTAGTAGGGATTGTTTTTTTTCTTCATCCCAAATACCTCACCAATGTTCTTCTCCTACTCGACTTCTTTTTCAACTTGATTTTTATATCCAAATTATGTGTCTCCTTACATTATTTTCTCAACTTTCATATTGATCATTGTGATATCCTAGGTTCCAAGCTTACCAAGACTCCCCTTGATCCCTCAGTCAGCCTAAACCATAATACCAAGACTATTTAATGATGTTCCCTCCTATCATTGCTTAGTGGGACACTTCTTGTACCTCAAAAAATGAGGTGTGAAAGAGGTATTATCCTTACCAATTAGTTGCAGTGCCCCCAGATGCCTGGGAATCCTCCCTGCATTATCCACGCACATATAAGTTGCTTCGGAAGTACATCTCATTAATACTCTATTTTTGTTGTTATCTTCATTATTAATTCACAGAATTCTTATTCTCATACGTTAGTAAAAGCAGAAAGAAACGAAGCTTGGATAAAGAAAAAGCAAGGCACAAACAGAAAAAGCAAAACACACAGACAGCATAATGTACAGTAATTAGATCATTGATCAACCATTGATCTGAACTAAAAACAAGAAGAGCGCTTATACTTCGATCCCAAGCGACCCAATTCCAAATCCCTCTGTTCCATTTAAAGTCCTATATATACATTATACATTTCCTTTCACCTTTTCACTTGCTCACCAACACACTTTCTTTATTTTCTAGCTGTCACAATAGCTAGCCATATTCACACACACACTTACACAAACACTACAAACACATAACCCCTTTAACTAGAAATCAACGAGTTCTCCTCCCATGGCAGAAGTGCAGATACAACCTCAAGAAGACCCAACTCTGCAGCATCATCATCAACATTTCCCACGCAAAGTGCCCCAACCAAGGTACATGGACAAAGGTATTGGCTATCGCTATAGACCCAATGCACCAAAACGTGAACACTGCATTTGCATCACCATTTTTTTCCTCTTACTTGGCATCATACTCCTTATCCTCTGGCTTGCATACCATCCCTCTAAGCCACAGTTCACAGTAACAAGTGCTGCCATCTATGGCCTCAACACAACAACCCCACCATTCATGTCCATTTCCACGCAATTCACCATCCTCATTAGGAACCCAAACAGGCGTGTCTCAATTTACTTTGATAGCCTCTCTGCCTTTGTGTCCTACAGAAACCAACCCATCACACCACATATCATGCTGCCACCACTCTACCTTGACAAGCACAGCGCCGTTTCCATGTCGCCGCAGATCGGAGGCACGCCGGTGCCGGTGTCAGTGGATGTGTCAAATGGGTTGGCAGTGGATGAGTCATTTGGGGTGGTGGGTCTGAAACTGGCATTTCTTGGTAGGTTGAGGTGGAAAACCGGTGACATAAAATCTTCACATTATGGGTTGTATGTGAAGTGTGACATATTGTTGGGTTTGAAGAAAGGTTTTGTGGGTCAGGTTCCTCTGCTCGGAACTCCAGTTTGTGATGTGGAGACTTGAAGCAACTATATCTCATTAATTGTAATAAAAGTACAATGTGAATGAGCATCTTAATCTTGCTACATTTTAATTTTAATAGTAATTAGTAAATACATATCAAAGTTGGATTTTTTTTTTATATAGAGAGTTGATTTTGCATTTGGGTGCTTGTGTGTAACAGAAAACAGAGATTTTTAAAGTATTTTGAGTCACATTGTACATTGTCATATCATGGATATATAGAGAAAAGCCAAAACTAATTAATTACGAGTGTGTGTGCGCATGGATATTTTGGATGTTGGATTCACACAATTTTCAACCATGAAAATGTTTTGTCTAACGTAGCTAAAGATAGTCGGTGTTTGGAAATCTAAACTTGAGTTTGGCTCATTTCAACATTAAGGATATGTTTGGTTTAGCGTTGGAAACATGATACGCTATAAATAGTTATGTTGAGAGGTCCAAACTTGAATTTGATCATCTCTCAACGTCAAACCAAACAAGCACTAAATCAAACACACATTATATCTGAGTCAGCTCTGAGTTGGTTAACCTTGCTGGACATCACGTTGTGTTCAACGATGGCTCACAGGGGAATCAAAATTTGGATGAATGGGGCTTCATGCAACAACAAAAGAAAAGGTATTAGTTAGTTGTCTCTATCTATCTTACATAAAGTGCTTACTTTAGTAAAGCTAGAGGGAAGCAGACTATTTGTAGCTCTTGTCTTTATTTGATGAAAAGGAAAGAGATTATGATTGAACTTGTTTACTAAGGAAGGAAGAAATATGGCTAAAGTTAATTATATGCTCTTGATTACAAAACTTGGTAAAAATAAGCAAAAGAAAACCGAGTTACGGAAATGGTTTTATTCCCTTTACTAGTTGTGTGTTACTAGTAATAACATATACTTCTTTATTAATTTTAGTCTTATTTTAATATCATTAATGTTGAGTTTTCATTCTTCTTGATTTTAATTCTTATTTATTCAGAGGTGTGTATTAATTTTTTTATAATAAATTTACATATTTTAATTTCTTCATATTACCAACTAATAATTGTAATAATTAGTTCATTAGTTGGGGTAATATTGGTAACATTCCTTTTCTTTTGTCTTTTCTGTCTTTTCCTTTTGTTTAGCTTTTAGGTGCAGTGCTGTGTTGTTGCTTGGTAGTGCATACAACCACTGCTGTCCTTTTTATGTTTCTGAGGTGTTGTGCACTGCTGTCCTTTTTCTGTTTCTGAGGTGTTGTGCTGGTAGGTGCAGTGGTAATACGCACACCCACTATTTTGATTCTATCTTTTTCTCAGACCCATTATAAATACCCATGTAATTCCTCTTCTATGAATGAACATATATGAATATTCTCCTTCATAAGATGGTATTAGAGCTCCGAAAGGGGCTCTGGTTGCAAAACACCTCTGTTCCTTATTAGGCATATGCTACTCACATTCATTGTCCAGCCTTACTCGTAATCTTTCACCATGACCAGTCAGAGCTCCTACTCAGATTTTCTTACAAACCCCTCTAATCCTCTTTATCTTTATGCTAATGAAAGTCACTCTCAAGCACTTGTTCAACCTCCTCTAAATGGACGAAATTACCATGCCTGGGCAAGAGCAATGAAACTCGCCCTTCTCTCCAAAAACAAACTAAAGATCGTTGATGGAAGCATTAATCCTCCACTGATAACTAATCCTATTTATGGAGCATGGGAGCGTTGCAATAATATGGTTCTGACATGGATTCATAGATCCATTGATGAATCGATCTTACAGTCCATTTTATGGATTGATGAAGCTTCTGAAGTATGGAGAGATCTCAAAGATAGATTTTTTCAAGCTGACATGTTCAGGATTTTAGATCTTCAGGAGGAAATTTACCGAATACAACCAGGGACACTGTCTGTAAGTGAGTATTTCACTCAACTTAAAAGCCTCTGGGATGAATACGATAATTATAGACCCGTCATTTCTTGTAAGTGCTCTATTCCTTGCTCATGCGGAGCAGCTGAATCTTTCAAGCTTTATGGAGACCAAGATTATCTTATTCGATTCCTTAAAGGCCTTAATGATCAGTTCACTCATGTCAGATCCCAAATCATGCTTTTGGACCCACTCCCTTCCGTTAACAAAGCTTTTTCTCTTGTTGTTCAACAAGAGAGACAAATGTCACATCTAAGCATTACTTCCTCTACCACAGACATGAAGGCCTTCTCTACAAATACCGATTCTGTTAATTCCTTTGGAAGGGGTAGAAACTCTTTTGGAAGAGGAAGGGGTCGTGGAAATGGAGGACGTGGACAAGCTCCAAGTAACAAGTTGTGTATACATTGTGGCAGAAATAACCACACCATAGAAACCTGCTACTTCAAGCATGGTTTCCCTCAAGGTTATAAATCCAAGCCTAGGAATGTAAATGCAGTGACCAGTGAAGACTTTTTGAGAGAGGAGTCCTGAATTCAAGTCCTGGTTCAAGTGTTTCTTTTACTCCGGAGCAGTATCAAAGCATTCTCAACCTGTTACAACAGTCTAATCCAGGAGCCCAATCCAATTCTGTTCATACCCCTGCTGTAAATACAACCTCATCACCTTCCAATACAGGTAACAATTGTGTTCAGTGGCTTCTTGACACAGGTGCCACTGATCACATGTCCTTTGATCTTTCACAATTTATTTCTTTGCAAAATATCAATCCTATTCTTGTCACTTTACCTGATGGCACGAAAATTCTTGCATCCATGTCCGGAACAGTTCACCTAACACCTTCCTTGACTCTCTATAATGTCATGTATATACCGAAGTTTAAAGTTAACTTAATTTCAGTGACAAGGTTAGTCCAAAATTCTAATTATTATTTGATTTTTGATTCCAATCTTTGTCTCATTAAACAGGTTTCCAACAAGAGGACGATTGGTATAGCTAAACAACAACATGGTCTCTATGTGATAGGCTATCAAGATCCCACATCATCAGAATCAACCTTCTCTTCTATTTCCACTGTCCATACTACATCTTCAAATCAAAGGGATGATGAAACCCTCTGGCACCTTAGGTTAGGACACATTTCTGATTCAAAATTGAAGATTATAAGTAAACAACTCCCTTTTGTTCCTTATGAGAGTTCCTTTCCTTGTGATGTCTGCCAATATGCTAGGCAAAGAAAACTTCCACATTGTACAAGTTCCTCTAAATCAATGAAAAGTTTTGACTTAGTTCATGTTGATATTTGGGGTCCTTGTTCTGTTCCTAGTACCACTGGTCATAAGTATTTTCTAACCATAGTAGATGACTTTTCTCGATTCACTTGGATCATACTGATGAAACATACACTTACAAAATTTCATTCAACTTGCTGAAACCCAATTCAATAACAAAGTCAAAGTTGTAAGGAGTGATAATGGACCTGAATTTCTCATGAAAGAATTCTATCTCAAAAATGGAATCCTTCATTAAATCACTTGTGTGGAAACTCCCCAACAGAATGGGGTGGTAGAAAGGAAACATCAGCATATCATGAATGTGACAAGAGCACTTATCTTTCAATCACAATTGCCTAAACAATTATGGCCATTTGCTGTCATACATTCTGTTCATATAATTAATAGGTTGCCAACACCTTTATTGAATAATAAATGTCCATATGAACTTCTTCATAAGCAAGCACCTATCCTTGTACATTTAAAAGTCTTTAGTTGCCTAACATATGCTACTACTCTAGAGGGAGGCAGGCATAAGCTTTCCCCAAGAGCTAGGAAGGCAGCCTTTATTGGATACAAAGATGGAACAAAAGGCTATTTGTTGTATGATCTTCAATTTAGAAATTTATTTGTTTATAGAAATGTGATATTCTCTGAAAACACTTTTCCTTTCAAGAGTGATGCCCCTTTTTCTTTAGATGACATTACTCTCCCTCAGCTATGTTACAGAGATGTTCCCTTTGAGTCACTCGAACAACCAGAATTTGATCCACCAACTGTTGACACAAAATCTGACCAACAAACAGATCCCATTTTAATAGATCCTCCTTCTCATGATTCTGTTCAACCAATCAGGCAGTCCACTAGACAAAGACAAAGGCCACACTACTTGAGGGACTATCACTGTTCTTTATCTGCTGTTTGTTGTACCAATCATCCTCAAGGTGAGTCTTCTTCTGTGTTATATCCTTTATCTTCTTGCATCTCTTATGATAAGTGTTCACCTTCATACAAATCTTTTGAGTTGTGAAATACAGTGGTTACAATTCCTCCTGAAAGATTTACATGTTCCTCTTCTTGCTCCAATTTCTGTCTACTGTGATAACCAATCTGCCATCTACCTGGCTCACAATCCGGCATTCCATGAACGCAGCAAACATATTGAGATTGATTGCCATGTTATACGGAGAGAATAGAACAGGGTCTTCTTCATCTCCTTCCTGTTCCATCTCATGCTCAGTTGGCTGATGTCTTTACAAAGCCACTTTCTCCTCAAGTTTTTCATCAATGCATTAACAAGTTCGGACTATTGGATATCCATAGTCCCACTGGTGGGGGGTATTACCAACTAATAATTGTAATAATTAGTTCATTAGTTGTGGTAATATTGGTAATATTCCTTTTCTTTTGTCTTTTCTGTCTTTTCCTTTTGTCTAGCTTTTAGGTGCAATGTTGTGTTGTTGCTTGGTAGTGCATACACCCACCGCTGTCCTTTTTCCGTTTCTGAGGTGTTGTGCACTGCTGTCCTTTTTCTGTTTCTGAGGTGTTGTGCTGCTAGGTGCAGTGGTAATACACACACCCACTATTTTGATTCTATCTTTTTCTCAGACCCATTATAAATATCCATGTAATTCCTCTTCTATGAGTGAACATATATGAATATTCTCCTTCATAAGACTTCAGCCCCGTTCCCATATGAATGTTCCTGATTTTTTAGATGTGAGTTCCACAAGTTGAAATTGTGTGGGGGGGGGAGTTTTTTTTTTTCAAAGAGTTGTAAAAATTAATTTCAATTTAGAGGAGGAGTTGAATTCATTCTATTTTATTTCATAGGTATTCTAAAAGTTTATTCAAACTGAACCATATGTCAATCATAATTTAATAAGAGAAATTATTTTTTATAACATTTTTAAAATAATAAATAGAATAGAAAAAAGATATAATGAATTAACTGCTATGTTAACCCATATAATATGTGGATAATATATTTTTATGTAATTAAAATTAAATTTATAATAAATTAATATATTTAAAATTAAAAAATAAATATAAAATAATTTTGGATAATTAATCAATTTTAATTGTAACAGTATATTATATTTAATTATTAAAATCTAATTTACATTATTATTTGATAATAAGATATAATAAAATAAATTAAAATCATAATGATAAAAACAAATATTTATATATATATTTTTATACTGAAAGGGGTAAAAAGCCCCAAAACAACAACAACCTACCTAACTAAACGAGGCAAAGAAACACATCTACAATCATCCCTAAGAAACTCAGCTAAAGAAAAAGGATACTCAGAAAACCTATATAATCTTAAAGGAAAAGAGTGACCCAAATTTACAAGGTGGTCAACTGCTCTATTTTCTTCTTTAAAGGTGTGGCGAAGGGAGACATCCCAAAACAAATATTTATATTAAAAATATGGATTGAGATAGAAAATGATATGATAAAAACTGGAATCTTAATAAATTTTAAACTTTAGAATTAACATTTAAAAATTCAAATTGAAAGAAGGAGGATGTTAAGGGCAGACTATCACTCTTGTAAATAGTGTATTGAATTAATTCACTCACCAATAAGAGAAAAGAGAAAATATTAAAAATCATTGAGAGAGAGTATTAGGGTGAGTGAGTGTCCATCCTCTAACACGAGATTTCAAAATTATATTATAGAGAGTTGATGTAATGGAAAAAATAAGAAATACTTTTACAACAATAAATAGAATGATAGAAAAATGATATAATGATTAATATGATGAAAAAAAATAAGGAGTCCAAATAATACTATAAAAAGTATCAAGATAATATATATACTCATTTAATTAATGGTAGAGATAGAGGAACTTCCGCTAAAGCAACACACCTCCATTCACAAAAAAAGGTCACACCACCCACACAAGTGCACATGATTATTGTGACTTTGCCGATCAAACGAGAAAGGAATCGTTGACTTCCTATTAGTAAATTTTTTGCTAGTCTATTAATTAGGAATAATGACTAGTGTATCACAAATCGTAACACTAAGGATATATATATATATATATATATATATATATATATATATATATATATATATATATATATATATATATATATATAGGAGGGTTATAATTACACCGGTGTAAGTTACACTAAGTGTTACATTGCTGAATAATTTTTTAACGGATCATTGTATTAAATTATCCACTGTTAGATTGAAAGTTACTATCATATAGATCATACACAAAATTTTACATTGATCCGAAATTATTTGATATGTCATTGAGATGTCTCAAGATTAACGTTATATATACATTTGAAATATATGGAAAATCCAACCATTTGATTATCAAGTTATTAGTGTCAAAATTTTACGAATGAAAATGAGAATGTGTGTGTGTGTTTGGATGAGTAATGAAAATGAGAGGAAAACAAATAGAAAAAAAAAGAAAAGGGAAGGAAGATAAAATAAAGCAAAAATAGGAGAATTTTTTAGTTGTTTAATTTGAATGAAAAGAAATAAGAAAAGTGAGGGAAAGAAAATGAGTATAATATATAATTATCTATATATCTTTATACTTGGAATTATGATTATTATTTTTTATTTTATTATTATTACCTTTACTATTTATATTATTATCATTATTATTTTATTTTAATGAAACTTCGGTTTGTTTTCCTTCGACCTCTTCGTTTTCCTTCCGTGCTTTCTCAAATTTGGGTTCATCAAAAAATTTGGGTTCGTCAAATTCCCAAATCCGAGAGTTTGCGCATCCGCAGCGAGGACAGAGGGTGAAAAGGCATAATGGCTAGACGTGGTGTGCGGTGGAGGGCGAAGATGATGGCTGCCTGGCTAGATGGTGGTGCACGGTGGAGGGGTCACATGGTGGCTTGATGGTGGAGGCTTTCTCAAGGTGGTCGTCACACGAGAGTGGAAAACAACCGAAGGGCCAAGCTACTAAAGCAATGACTTTAGACCCCGGTATTACATAGGTCTCATAATTTTATATTTATATTATTTATACTTATATTTAAAATTTATATAATAGAACAATAATATTAATTATACTTATATTAATTTTATACTTATATTAATTATAATTATATTTAAATAGTTAATCTGGTTAATGACATCATAATAGAACAATAATCACATGAAACTTATGCTAACAGTTCATCAAATGCAATCTTGTGAATGTGAGGTCAATTATTTGTCCATTAACGGTTAATGAAATAGTAAATTTGGTAATTGTATCAACATAGAACAATGATCACATGGAATTTATATGTTAACCCTTTGTGAAATGCAATCTTATGAACATGAGATTAATTGTGTGTCCATTAACGATTAATGAAATAGTAAATTTGATTATTTGCATCAAAATAAAACAAATGGTCACATAAAATTTATGTTAACCCTTCCCGTGAACACGAGGTTAATTGTGTTCCAGAAACGGTGAATGTAATAGTATATTTGGTTATTAACATCAAAATAAAATAATGATTGACAAGAAACTTATGCCAACCATTCTAGGAATGCAATCTTGTGAACATGAGGTTATTTGTGTGACCATTAGTGGTTAATGAAGTAATTAATTTGGTTAATGACATCATAATAGAACAATGATCACATGGAACTTATGCTAACCCTTCATCATATAAAATGCAATTTTGGTTAATGGACACACAAATTAGAAAATAAAATAAATGTGCTAATTTAAATTGAATTTATTGTATTTTTTTTTCTGATTTATCATTTATCTCTTTAATTATTATTTTTTTCACTTATTATGTCTCTTGTTAAAGATAAAAATTGAAAAAAATAATTAAAATTCTATTAAATTTTAAATAGAAAAGATAAATAGAGACAATTTTTTTCGAATGAGACATACATTATACAATGGAATGGAGGTTGAACTAATAGCTTTTTTGTGGATTTTGGATTATGTATGATTACTTTAAATCTACATCATTTAATTGCTTAATAGCTTGTGATATATTAATTACATGTGATTTTTTTAATGGTGTACTGTAAGGCTAATGGGTTTTAGTACTCCTTATATTCCTTATTTATTAATTTTTTTTTTTGCTTAGAACAAAATAATTAAATACAGTTACTTTTTTTGCAGATTGAATTAAGTGCTATTAGATATTTGGATGTACTTAATTAATTAATTAAAATGAGTATTTTTTAATTTTTAAATTTAAATTCATATATTGTTAGAAATATTAATTTTTTATATATTAAATCAAATTTAATGAATGAACTTAAAAATTACTTCTCCATAATAATAATATTGATATTGATCTAATAACTAAAGGTGATTTTAAAATTAATTCATAAATTAATAGTTTCCAAATTAATATATAGATTTTAATTTTTGTTATTTATAGTTTCATTTTAAAGTTAAATCATAGAATCGATTGTATTTAAATAAGTATATAGATTCTATTTTATTGAATAAATTTAATATATTAGAAACTAATTCAGGAAAATATAAAATATCATTTGGCATGGGATCTCTACAAATAAAGTTTCCTCTATATAATAAATATTAGATGATAAACAAGATCCATATTTTATATATTAATATAAAATAAGAGAATCCATTGTTTTTAACACACTCTTACCATAAAATAACGTTTTTGATAACATTGATCAGGGTTGAGAATAACTGAATAAGACTGCAGATAGAATTTTTTATTAAAAAAGTATTAATTATATTAGAAATATTAAAAAAAATAATAAATATTATCCATTTTAATAAATTTGCTTCATATTTTTATAATATCATTTACAATTGTTAGAATTTATCTAAATCGATAAAATAATACCGCTATTTGGTTCATACATTTTTGTTGTTTTCCTCTACAGCATGCATGCCATCAATGCTGTGAAAGTGGATGGTCCTATAGTGCAACTAATGCGGACGAATTAATGTTATGAAAACATAAGCATTGAATGTTATTCGAATATATATACTCTATACGAACAAATGTGAATTATTAGCAAGAGACAAATAAAGCAATAGATGGATGTATAGTGCAAGTGATGTGGATTCAAACAAATGCTACGTGTTATCTGAATTAGTTGAAATTTTATTTAAAGATACCTAGATATAGTATTAAACATTTTTTTTACGTTTTTTTTTTTACATTTACAACATTTGCATTGAATAATAAATAAAAATAAAAAAATTTATTAAAAATGTAATATTTATTAAGATCATATTATGAATAAAAATATTTACTCACGGAAACCTTAAATAAATTATGTATTTTATTTTCTGAAACATAAAAAGATAACAAAAATATTAAAACATGTTTTTATTTAATGTATTATTAAACTAATATAAAAATGTTTAAAATATCAGAAACATGTCATGGCAAACTTCAAATCATGATGTGGGAATATGTACTAATCAAACACCAACACCTAAATACCCAATAAAATCCCCCTATTGTCTTTAGACGTATATAGCTCAAGCAGTAGTCCAAATAATCCTGAAGAGTAGAGGAACAAGAGTTTTTAATAGTACCAAACAACATACTGTCTCTGTCACTATGATATTCAACATCGTACTTCCTGGAAGCAAATATGATTGGACGAAACTTGATAGTAATAGATATATGTTGAGAGAACTTCATTTATGGCAGATCAGTTTTTTTTTTTTGGTCAAATGGCAGACCAATTGCCATCCACATCTTTCACTCGAAATGTAATTAGGTAATTTGATTGTAAACTTTTTTCTTAAAATATATTTTTATAAAAAAAACAAAGTTATTCTATTAAAATTTAAAAAGAACTAATATTTAAGCTAAATTCTCTTGTATATCCCTATAATTATATTATATTATTATATTGATGGCGATATTTAACATACTCCCTCCGTCCCTATTTATAAGACCCCTTCTAAAAGAATTGGATGTCCCTTAATATAAAACCCTTTACAGATTTTTAGGTAAATTAATTATTTTTTTCATATTTGTCATTCATTAATATTCAACTTTTTTATTCCCCATATATTGATGAGTGTGAATAATTAATGAAGTTTTACCCATATACTCAACTACCATTGGAAAGTGAATTTTGGAGTCTTCCACTATATCACCATTAATGTTACTAAAATATAGTGACTTTTAAATAGGGGTATATTTAGAATGCTATTATATTTTTTAAAAGACCAATATAATAACCAACTTTTCTTAAACTGTGTAAAACGGTTGAGAGGCATATATTGGCGATTTTACTCAAATGGTATCAAATCAACTGTTGAAAGGAGACCCATGCCTGTTTTTTTTGTTGAGTTGCATCTGGTGGTAGCTTCCTGTTTATATCCCCATCTTCCAACCCTTTTAATATTGATTGCAGTTTTGCTCTTCCTTTTTCATTGTTGTTTTTCTTGTCACAATCTCGGGATAGTCTTAACTTTTCTACTATAATACCGTGTTATTTAGGGGTATCATAGCAAATAAAATCTAAGGACTATGGATGGTCCATTTTTAGTTCTTTTGACAATGTTGTTATATAGCATCAACTATAGGCTTTTGCCTACACTAAAATTTATTTTTCTTATAGTGAATTGTTATTGTAGCCCGAATTTTTCTTAAGTATAAGAATTAAAGATTTGGGTAATAAAATGTATTATGAAGAAATACATGAAATATAAAAATAATTTTTTTAATCCGTGCAATAATATTACATAGGATAATAAATCTCAAAATAAAAAAATATTTTTATTTTTAAATTATTATTTCGTATAACATTACACATGTTAAAAAAACTAATATAAAAAATATAAACCTACGTCACAAATGCTTTATATATGAGAACATTTTTCCAATATCACTGCATTTCATCTTCTCTACTTGGAATTAATGCGAGGTTGATATCTCAATTATTAATAAAAAGTTGAAAACTTTTTTTTAATAAATTATGATTCATCTAAAGTGATAGATGAGATATCGACGAAGGAAACAAACAACCTCTAGTCCTCTAATATATATAGCTAACTGTGAAAAGCACTATTATAGGTCTTGTTTTTCGCTGAGTCAACTAGGCTGGATCTGGGGTACTAAAATGGCAATTTAAAGTAAAGTTTAAGAAAAAGCGGTAAAATAATATTTGATGGAAAAATTAATGATTAACATTAATTAAAATCGCAATCTTAATCGATCCTAATCCTAATACAATAGAGGTAAATATCTAAGAAAGGTAAACTGTAAGCAATAATATCTTTTTTTTTATAAGGTGAATATGTTAATCTTGTTAATAAAAGTTAACTCAAATTATATATGTAATATGTAATAATTTTTATATTAAATTCAATTTAATTTAATAATAAAAACAATATAAAAAAGAAAATCTCAATGAATATTTTACCAACTTTTTTTCCAATAAGGTTAGTTACCATGAAAGTAGATTGAAATGCTGAAATTAGTAAAATAAAAATAAATATATTGTGAAATTAGTAAAATAATTTGTTTAATTTTCCGATAACTTTTTTTACCCTTAAAACTAAACTAACCCCTATCCCCTAGGCCCTAGGAACAAATTGAAATTAAAAAGTAAAAAGAAGAGACAGAGCGAACGAGGGAAGCGAGAAGCAGAAGGATTCAGAATCAGAAGCAAAGAAGGAGTAGGAAGGTTGAGAGGATCCAATTGCTGAAAAAGTGCGTTCATAGTTTCTGCGTAACATTATTCTATCTCTTTCTACTCATACCTTTTCCCCTTCTTCCTCTTTCTGCTTTTTCCTTATCTCCTTTATGCCTTTTTTTTTTTTTAAAAAAATAACGAAACACTCTCTCTGTTTCTTTTTTACCCAAAATCGCGTTTTTTATTTTGAAGATGGCAGCATGATTGAATACCCATTTCTTGTTTCATCGAGTTTATTTCTTTTTCTTTTGGTTTGTCTGAATGCTTTTGATTTGAGGCTGTGTTGCATGTGTGCTGAGTCAGTTTTGGTGGTCCTTAGTATGATGAAATTATTGGTTCTTTAGCTTGGGGTTTTAAATTTTAATGTTGTTTAGGTAAAGTTTGTTGTTATGCTGTTGCAACTTTTTGCTTATTCTCTGTCATGATCATGAAGGATCCTGGAAGCTATTATACAGGAGATTTTAGTTGCCTAATCAATTGAATTTTTTATATGATTGCATCATTCATCTATATTTATATATGAACAAACAATTGACTGTTTCCATGAAATGTTAGAGCATCTTGTTGGGTGCTTTATTCAACTTCTGGAGGGTAGGTTCCTTTTGCTTGTGTTAATCAGTGACATCCACCGCCTGTTATTTCTGCTCCCTGCTAACTTCATTATGCCATTTTCTTTTGTCCTTCAAGGATTCTTCTAACAAGTTGTTGTTAGTTTTTCTCCCTCTCATTAATATTCTTTTATCTTTTATAAGGATGCTAGATTTTCTTGATCTGTATGTTTTGTATTGGTCATTCCCTATGTGCTGTGCTGTGCTGTGCTTGGCATGGATCTATGTTATATGTTGATTTGAACTTTAAAGTATATTCTTGATTGATTGACCTTGTTGTCTATTGTCTGTGGCTGGTTTATGAATTATGCATGGAAAAAGGAACTTATTGTTATAACCCATTCATAATCATTTTCCTGCACTTGTGAATCTTTTCTTTCAGTCCTTATTTGCAGTGTGAATCTGAATCTTTCTTGCAGCTTGTCAATTATTAAAACATCATTGAATATTTTCCGTGAACTAAAGCTCATCTTGCTTGAAGTTTTTCTTCCATTTTAGTTTAGTAATCTTGGTTAACAGTAGTATAGTTTTGTACTTTAGTTGCAAGTTATAAGTTATTTGCATTTTTCTTGTTATGTTTAATTATTTATTTTGTAATGGAACTCTTCAGACCTGGCTTTCAAATCTGTTTTACCATGTTAGTTCGTGTAATTTAGTCAGTCATAGTGTGATTATCATGCTCCAGTCATGAAATTTTAGACGAACTCTTTATAATACACTCACATTATCTTGTGTAAATTACTTAGTCAATCAGAGTGATCATTATGCTTCAACAACCAAACGGCTAGTTTAAATGATTTATGATCGACTAGATATTGAGTTGACAATTTCAATTACTAATGCATATCCTTGCCCTTATATTCAGAGAATCAGAATCAATGGTTTATAACATCATAAAGCTGTTACTGTTATAAGTAGTTGAACTGGGATTGCAATTGCAATTGCAACCAGAGACTTTCCAGGGCTTTGTGATTTGATGAATTATTAGTCACAATAAGTAATGACCAATTCCTAATGTATTTTTCCAAAGGTGATTTTTTACTTGAGGCGGTTTTTATGTTTACTTCCTAGTTCCTATAGTTGAGCATAGAGACCCAAGCATCTATTAAATGCAAAAAGAATATATCTTTGATTTTCCTTTCATAATCCAATGGATTTTTCATATCCGTAGATTGTAATGATGTCTCTGTGTCTTATTGTTATGTTGCTTTTCTCTGTAGATAGAAGTCAGAAATATATATTGTTTAAGCACCACTGCTTGAGGTCTACTTATTTTGTTTTTTAATATTATTATCATCTATTTTAGTGTAGTTGTGATACAATTTTACTCAATTGGCTCAGGCGCTCAGCACATGAGATTATGTCTAACATTTTTAACTGAAGAAAAAGGGTTCATTTTAGACATTAAATGGTTTTATGTGACTCTGGTTTTTTTTTATCAGATTTCTTAAAAGATCTAAACTGAGAATCAGGATTTATATTTTCACCTTCTCAAAACAACTTGCTAAGGTTAAAATTTTCCAGATTGATAAGGAGTCCCACATAAAAATACTCATAGGCATCATTTTATAGTGTTAGCACCTAGTATGTTCAACAATTTGTGTCTTTTAAATATTTTATCATCATCATCATCATCATTATTTAAAGTTGTTTTCACTTTTCTCCAGGTTTCTTTTTCCAATCAAATCTTTGAAATGTTTTTACAATAGCTGTCCTGTTAAGTGTCAAACCATATTTGGATGTCAGCTGAGTGGCCTAGCTATGTCTGGTGTGTGTCCTAGCCAGCAAAAAATATTTTTTTTAATTGGACACCAGCTGAAGACATGTTCAGATTGGTGTTGTCGGAGTATTAGTATCAGAAGCGTGTCCAACACTCATACACTTAAAGAAATGGAAGTGCCAATGCTTCATAGACTATAGAGTTTGTTAAATCATCTCCGAATGCTCACTATTTTTAATTTTTTATTAATGATTTGTTATGTCCAACAAATGGTGTTGAAGTTAAGCCATTTATTGAATTGGGTGAACTATAATAAACGGTAAAATTGGTGGACGTTCACCCATTTAATTTATTTGATATTAGATTTAGAAAACCATCTAAGATGATATATAAAATCATTGTAACTGATTTTGGTGTTAGATGTGCAATTGGATAATGGTTGATACAGCTGGTCATAGTGGTTTCATCAGACCTTATATTTTAGCCATCTTTTAAGTTATTCTACTTCTGGAACAGATATCTAATGTACAAAATTATTGATGGCTGATATAATATTTCCTTGGAAGAGTTTATGCATATGTTGTCTGGTTCTTCTTCAACTTAAAAGATATTGCATTTTCATTAATATATTTCAGATGGAAGCACAAAGCTCTCAGCATGAGCAAGTTGTTGAAATCAGTGGAGATCTTCCTGATGAGGGAAGGAAAATTTGTGGGGAAGCACCATGTGGGTTCTCTGATGCTGGATCCGTCTCTAAGGATTCTCAAGAGCGATCAACTTCCATGCGAAAGCTTTTGATGGCAGTGGTGCTTTGTGTTATTTTCATGACCATTGAAGTAGTTGGTGGCATCAAAGCTAACAGTCTTGCAATATTGACTGATGCAGCACATTTGCTTTCAGATGTTGCTGCCTTTGCCATCTCCTTATTTTCTTTATGGGCTGCGGGATGGGAAGCTACTCCTCGTCAGTCATATGGATTCTTTAGAATAGAGATTCTTGGTGCTTTGGTTTCTATCCAATTAATATGGCTGCTTGCTGGCATTCTGGTATACGAAGCCATTGATAGAATCATTGCTGGTCCTAAAAATGTGGATGGTTTTTTAATGTTCTTAGTAGCAGCATTTGGTCTCGTGGTTAACATCATTATGGCATTTTTATTGGGCCATGATCACGGCCATGGACATGACCATCATGGCCATGGGCACGGCCATGGACATGGTCATCATGGCCACAGCCATGGATTTTCAGTGTCTACCCACCATGATGTAAAGCATGCAAAAGATGAGCACCATCACACTCATGATGTTCACACACACCATCATGAGGAAAAGCATCCAAAAGATGCACACCAACACTCTCATGAAGATCACATGCACCATGATGCCCACAAAGAGGTTACTGAACCACTTCTGGGTGAATCAGAAAGCAGATCAGAGAAGAAGAAGAAGCAGAAGAACATAAATGTACAGGGAGCGTATCTCCATGTACTTGGGGACTCAATCCAGAGTGTTGGGGTAATGATAGGGGGAGCAATCATATGGTATAAACCTGATTGGCAAATAGTTGATTTAATTTGCACTCTAATCTTCTCAGTAATTGTTTTGGGTACAACAATCAACATGCTGCGTAACATTTTGGAAGTCCTGATGGAAAGCACACCACGTGAGATTGATGCTACTGAGCTGGAAAGTGGGCTATTACAGATGGAAGAAGTAGTGGCTGTTCATGAGCTGCACATATGGGCCATTACGGTGGGGAAGGTTTTGCTAGCTTGTCATGTTAAAATCAGACGTGATGCAGATGCAGACATGGTGCTAGACAAGGTTATAGACTACATCAGAAGGGTTTATAACATCAGTCATGTAACTATACAGATAGAGCGCTAGTTTTTCTCTTTTTGTAAATTTTTTGTGCTAGCTAAGATTGTGATGGGAAGGATTTAGTTTGAAGCATTATGTTTCTGGAACTCAACTTTCTCTATGACAATAATACTTTCGTATACTCCTTATTTCTAGCAGTTTAAGAGTGTGGATATGAGCATTGAATATTTGCTTGCCAAATTGTTATATCTATAATCTATATCATATTACTGTTAGCTACTTCATTGCCACTGGTTTTTCACTTCCAGATTTGTAGGTATTTTATTAAGTCATTTGAAACTTTAAGTCTAATTCATGTTTGCCTTGGTCACTTAGAGGCATTATTACTTTTTGATACAAAATGGTCCCTAGTCCTTACCACCCAGTTGAACAATGCCATTGTGTTTTGGAATGTATTACTGATAAATCCTGTGTTTCACAAGCACATGAGATTGTAAAGATTCTAAGTTGTCTGTTTTACTGATAGTATCAATTGAATGTGGGGCTATATATTACTGGTTTTTAACATATTAACTACAAAGTAAATTTGGGTGAATAACACCAAGTTTGCAAGTTATAACCTGCCCCTATTCTCCCCTTCCCGTGATGTATGTACTTCATGAATAACAAAGATTCTGTGGTCAATGTCAGATAGTTAAAATAATTTACAGGAAGTGGTTGGTGTTACCTTTTGGTGTTAATCAGGTATTTTTATCAAGGGCAATCCTCTTATGAAGTTAGTCACCACTCACTTTTTCCTAAGAGTATGTTTAATGAGAATCAAACTCGATAGATTTCCATAATTCTAGTCTACATTGTCAATTGAGTCACATCTCTTTAGTAGCGTTTGATATTACCTAAATGCATGAATTAAACTCGTGTTGTAAAAGCTAGGGACAAATCCCAAGCTTTGCACGGTTTTACAGGGAGAGAATGCTTGTGATTGTTGTTGAAGTGGTACAATTATTATACTACAAGATATGATACAACAATTCCAAGCCAACAGCTAAGATTTTTACAAATTTAATAAGGTATCTTAATTGTTGATGAAAAAATTAATAGTTAAAATTATAAATGTGTGTGTACATAACAAAAATAATAGAATTGTTGAAATGTAATTTATTGTTTTTTATTTTTCTCTTCAAAGTAAATTACTCACTTAAAAAAAAGGACAAATTTCAAATGATTTTGGTATTTACAAGTTTTGTTTTTTTCCTTCTTTGTCAAAAGGAGTACTCATACGAAGATGACATGATTACGTAGTATAGTACAGACAAAGGAAAACATCCCAAACTGCTCCTGCCCTAAGAGTGAAGGCACCTACAGGGACACAGTAAACCCCAGAACAATTTTTTTTCCTGTCTTTGGGGATAAAATAATTGTTATTTTTAAATTTTATGCAAATATTAATAAAAACTAATTAAATATTTTTAAATTTTAAAAACATCAAATTATATTTGACTAAATTATCCTTTCACTATAATATTGTTATCTTTCATTTATCAAGATTCCTAAATAAAATTAAAAATAAAAAAATAGTACTTTCTTGATTTTTTTAAAGTAGCAAAATAATTTGAAATAAATTAAATTTTTTAAAATAATAATTATTTTGAAACAGGAATATTATCACGAGAGGTTTAAAGTCAGGATTCCGAGCCAATAGTTAAGATTCTGAGAAATGCAAAGGGTACATTGATTAGTAGTACAAAGGGTACTTCCCAAACTGATCCTGCCCTAAGAGTGAAGGCATCAATAGACACTGTAAAGCCCTTGAAACAACTAGAGAGTCAACAAGTAATCGACCCAATTCTTTTCAATTTGAAGTTCATTTATTGATATAATTTGTCGTCATTTAAATGTGTTCCAAATCTCTTTCTTTTCTGTGAAGTTATGTGCACCTGATCAATTGATTATGGAAAATCAAGTTGTGCTCCGAAGAAAAATTATGAAGGAGAATATTGGAGACAGGTATTTTCTACTCCATTGCTTCTAGAATGTTTTGATTTTGTCCGAGTAAAACCTACTCTTAATAACGTTTGCTTGAATCCACATTTAAAACGTGGTTTAAGATAAATCAAACACACATTTCATACATATAGTAGCTGGAACACGTTTTGGCATGATGAGAAGGGGAAGTGGCCATCAGGCTATGGTACCTTTAATTTGTGGATGTGATAGAGATGGTGAGTTGTAAAATTATTGGCCGGTGATTTCACAATAATTATTTAAAACTTTATCAAATATAATGAAATATTTGATGATTCAATATATCGAGGTATGATACTATGAAAGAAAAAGCAGAAGTGTAAAATCTGAAGTTTGTTCTTCAAGATTACCACCTACAAAAATGTTTGTCATCAATTTCATTCAAAGATCTAAACATTGATTTTTCACTCATTGTTTTACAAATTTTTTTCATTCCTTCTTTTGACTTTTCTGTAGTGTGTTCCTATGGCAAATTTATACGCTTCTTTTGGTTGCGTAGAAATAATATAGAGACAAGAGAGGTAGGGAAGAAATAGCCAATTTCTCTCATTTGGAAACCTAAAAAATATCAGAGAAATCGAAAAGTGATGGGGCCTACAACATATATATGCGGTTTAGGTGAAAAATAGAGAAAAGTGATGTAAACTTTTTATCATTATTCTCTCCTATGAATTTTATTAAACCAAAATTACTAATTTTTTTATTGGGTTAAATATGTTTTTATTCTTTAAAATATAGTTAAGATTTACCTGTAGTCCCTATAATTCAAAATCGGTGGATTTAGTCTTTTAAAAATAGAAAATATATCAATTTAGTTTTTATTATACAATTTTCCCAAAAATTTTTCTATGGATTTGATACGGATTTTATCGATAAGGACCAAAAAATGACATTTTCACTATTTGAGGGATCAAATTCACCGATTTTGAATTAGGGGAATTAAAATCAAATCTCGATATATTTCAAGGAATAAAAACATATTTAACTCCTTTATATTTCTATTATATTTCTTACCTATTTCTCTTTACACCAAATAACTTATAATTTTTCTCTATTTTATATTGTTTCTCTTATTCCTATTTTTCTCTATTTTATTTCTCCCCTCTCACCAAATAGAGTATAAAAGATAAAGTATGATTACACTTGTTATTGAAAAATTAATTGTTAAAATTTTAGAAACCCCATAATTTATCAATGGCACACAGCATATATATGTATGTATATATATGCATGTATTATAATAAATTTAATAATTAATAATTATTTTTGTACTTTATGCACTTTTATCCTCTAAAGGACTCAAATCCCATTACATCAATATTTCAAAAGATTTTTTTTACTAAATTAACTTTTTATAAATTTAAAATATCACTATATTTATCATTAACAGGGATTAAAATGATTGCAGAAATGAATAAAATTGGTAATAAATTAAATATGTGATAGATAAATTTAGTGATAAAATATTTAGACTGACTTTTTAGAATTTTAATGGATTAATTTGGTGACTAGAACTTTTTTGGACATTATGTAATTTTGAAAAATAAATTTTGGGATTTGCTTTAAGAAAACTATAATCCAAATAATGCCCATAAGACAATTACCCATGGAAAAGGAAATAGAAGAAAGTGAAAATCGCCTTATACGACAGAATACTTGTTTATAGAACAGTGGACCGCGTGAGTGGCTTGACAGCAATCCAAGGAAAAAACATAACACACACTGGATTGGTCTCCTGCAGTGCACATGCTTGTCTTTTGTTGAGACTCAAATTGAATTGGAGATTTTGTGCAAGATCTTGATTGTGCCTTCACAATAAGGTAGTGAATATATGGATAATGTGCATAGCTTTTGCGGCCAGCTATTGGTGTGCCATTTTCCTCACTTCTCATAGATACGTGGTTAATATTATACCAGGTTATCCAAATCTACCATTTAGCAAAATCAGCTACCGTCCACACTTTTTTCTCTATCTTATCAAGAGTGTCAAGTTTAATTATATTGAAGTTGAACATGAGAAAACTTTACAAAGTTGTGATAATTGGTGAAGGATATGCAACACAATGATGATAAGGTAGTCCTACATGTTTCCGAATGATCAAGTTAATATGAAACGATTATCCTAAAAAATAAAATTATTAAGTTAAGATATATACATAATTTCATGTTACATCTTTTGCACGCCTCTTTTGTCCTTTTAGATTTGGATTGTAATAAAATGATCCATAACACCAGTAAGTCAATTGGCATATCCTCAGTGACTAATTAAAGAAAAGTGGCACGCACTTACAAACTTAACTATCACCAAAATGATGCGAATGGGTCTAATTTGGTTAGAGTTCTTGTTACACAGTGGGATTCCATCAAAACAAAACTAACGTCTACACACAATCAAACTGAAAGCCTAGCTGCTGGCATGAGGCCCCAGTCCAAAATTTGATCATTTATTAAAAGGAGGACGGTAGACGTATTTGTGAATTGTGAAAGGTGGATTTCATTTTTATTTCATTTCAGGGGCAAAGGGAGAGAAAAATAGATTATATTATATGCAAGAATGGTGAACTCCCCACCTCCATTTTTTTTTTTTTAATCTTCTGTTCACTTGTAGTTGTTATGTGAGAATTAATAAAAATTATTGAACAGTACGTCTTGATTATAAGTGAAAATATTATATTTGATCAAAATATGCTTCGCTAAAATACTTTTCACAAATCACTCTTTCTTATTCTATTGATCTACTAACATCATTTCTTTTTTTTTTTTAAACTATATATATTTTTTACGGAAGTCAATTTTGCTCAAATAAAAAACATTAACATTATCATGGTGTTATCTTTTTTTATGGAGATTTTTTTTCCATCCACAACATTCAAACACGAGTAACATCAATTCTAATGAATTGTATGTTTCCCAAAAATGAATCTAAAAGCATCTAAAGTGTTGAACTTGAATTGAAGGCTTAGACATATATTTGAGATAATTACAAAAAGAGGATACTACGGTAGTATTAAAATTTAAAAATATGTTATCAAAGATTGCACGTATAAATTTTTTATATAAAAAAAGTTGACGAGATGGCGAGAGCTCGGCCCATGCTTATCCCATTGGATTTGGGATTGAAGTCATCTATATATCATCTATTTCTTATAATTAAAAATGACACTTTAGCAATGACAAAAAAAAAAAAAAGACTAAGAAAGAGAATAATAAGTAATAGAGGAAAAATTTCAACGTGTCGTTTCATCCCTCATTCCATCTTATTTTAAAAAATTGATATAATAAAAATTAATGTCATTTCATTTCATTTCACCATTATTTTTTTTTCTTTTTGATTAATTTATTTTCTGTGCTACAGATTCAAATATAGACTTGTGGATATCATAACAACGTCCTTTCTGTTGTTTATTTTTTTCATTAACAAAATCTATACGTAGAGCCCATATGTTATGTATGTGCCATTATTTTTTATATTATAAAACTTCCTTTATGTTGACTTTTTTTATTAACAAGATCTATATATGTAGAGCCCATGCGTGGTATTATTTTGTTAAAAATTATTTTTGCTTAAATTAAAAATATAAAAAATAAGTAAGAAAAAATAGAAGCAACAAAAGTTCTCCACATGTTTGCCACAGGTTCTGATAAGAACAAAAAAAAAAGTTATGATCGTTTGTGTTTTTATTTTCATTTTAGCTTGAGTGAAATAAAAACCTCAATGGTAGTAAGATAAGGTCTTACCATTGATACGTTTCAATTTAAAAAAAAAATCCAATCTTAAATCAACACATGCACTATCCCTTTAAGTACCTAACATTTTATATCACGGAAAAAAATTGTTAAATGAAGACAGACATTGTTGATCCACTAATTTGTTGAGAACATGTTTTAAAAAGTTAGCATTATTTACTATGAACAATTCAAAAGTAATTATTTACCTTGCACATTACTTGCAGGTAGTTTCACCCATAAATATATATTTTAATTTTTTAATATTTTATAATATTTATTATTAATATATTAAAGTAAATTTTAATAATTTTATATTTTATTATTTCCTGACCATTATGAGTTGATGTGGACCAAATATTTTATAAGCTCGTCAACTATATGGTTAATCCGTTTTGGTCCGTTAATTGCGTACCAATATGAACGGGCTTATACGAGTCAGGTTGACCCACATACCCACCCTGGCCACCCATACCAATTGATCACAAAATTAAATGATATGAATGACAGTTTTTGATAACTTTTAGTAAAATTCCCCTCGTTTCCCACAAAAATTGTCATTTATGTAATCTAATTTTATTAGTAATTGAATGAAACATCAACACAAGAATTACATTTATTTAGTTAGAAAATAGTAAAATTGGATGACATAGATGTTGTTTTTTTTGGTAAAAAAAAATATTCTTTCTTTCTTATCACGTTGAAAATCATCATTCATATCACTTGATTTATTAATAATTGGATGAAATAATATTAGAAGGATTACATTTACTTGATTAGAAGATCTTAAAGATTTCAGCTTCGAATTGTGGAATGGAATTACTGATTTTACTTAACTATGATTTTCGCTTCAATTATGACGGTGGCGAATTTACGGTCAAAAACAAAAAATTGCAAAAACTTTATTAAAACAAAAAAAAAATTATTAAGACCATTACCATGATTTATAAAAATATAGAAAAAAATTACAATTAAACTTTTTTTTTAATGAAATACTTAATACAAGTCTTTGGATCCTATCTAATTTTAGAGTTGTCAGTATAGTTTGAACTCGGTGAGCCAATCTGGCCCAACTTGGCTCACCGGTGGATTGAGTTGGTAAAAATTAGACTCATATTTTCATGGGTCAAAGTGGGTCAACCCACTTAACTCACGGCCCAAAGTGGGTTCGAGTGGAGTTGATGTGAGTTGTCTCATTTTTTAATTTTAATATTTTTTAAGTCTTTTTTATATAGCTTTTTTTTATAATTTTTTCAATTTTTTTGACTTTTTTTTATTTTTTATAATGTTCTAAATTAGGGGAGCCAACCCACTTAACCCACCAATCTGCAGTGGGTCGAGGAGGGTTGGTATTTTTCAGTTCACAAGAAAAGCGAGCCAACCCAATTCGGCACACTTTTAGCCTAACATCTGGTGAGCCGAGTTGACTCACTTGGAGAGCTCTATCTAATTTGAGTTAAATTAGATAAATTCATTCAAAGTGATAAATTTTTTCAATATTTATTTTTTCCATCGATAATGACTTAAATCTAGAATTGTATTTAAAGACCTTGGCATTTACTATAAGGATTAAGGGCAGAAGCTACACCTTGGTTATTAGTAATAGTATGTTTGATTTATCTCAAAATTACGTTTCAAACGTGGATCCGACAAACGCTATTTGGCTAAACCAAACACACTTTAATAGTGTGATTGGTTTAGCCTCAACGCTACTCTATGTAACGTTTACTGAGATCCACATTTGAAACATGATTTTGGGGTAAACCAAATACACACTAATAGTGTGTTTGGTTTACATTGGATACACGTTTAAACGTGGATCCGTGCAAAAGCTACTCTCTGTAGCGTTGCCTGGATCAAGGTTTGAAACGTGGTTTCTAGATAAACCAAACACACACCAAGTGCATGTTTGGTTTGGCATTGAGGAGTGACCAAACTCAAGTTTGGACCTACCAACACAACTATTTGTAGCATTGTAAATATGAGTTTATCAAGTTACAACGCTATCAAATAAAAGTGCTCTATTTGGTCAAATAGAAGTGCAAAGAAATAGGAGAGGGGGCGTGAAATGGGCGAGAAGTCGAATCACACTTCTGTTTGGGTTGTCGAAGAAATGAGCGAGAAATACAAAAGGCAGTGGATCCCATACCAAAATCATTTCTTCGCTAATGTGAAGAGAAAAGCGAAGAAATACCACTCTGCACATGATAGAGAATGGTGCCTGCACCATCTCCACCAGAAACAAGAATAACTTCAATGAGATGGAGGCAGATGATGCGCTACGTATTGGACTACGTTGGCTCCGAAAATGGAGGAATATAGTAGAACTGCTGCGAGGATGATTGTTGCAAGGTCCGGGCATGTGATTAAGGGGATTTTGTGGTGTGGAGATATGACGGTGGATAGGTTGCAATGTGGAAACCGGGTTATGAAGAAGAGGGTAGCTATGGTTTAGGTGCTGAGATTAGTCCTATAACAAATCAATTATAGTGGTAGTGTCAATAGACTATTATAGTAGGCAGGTTAAAAAAAAATTAAACATATAAAATCAATTTTCTTAAAAAAATTGATTTTGACCACATTATTATTTATAATATTAATAAATAAATGGTATTTCACTCATTTCTCTTCAATCCAATCAAACAACTCAATTTTACATTTCTCTTCTATCTCCTATTTATTTATCTCACACTAAACAACTCATAAATCATCTTTATTTCAACTCTAATTCTCATTTCTTCATTTCTTCATTTCTTTCTTTTATATTTCTTTCATATTACCCATCAGAGGCCAAGTCAAGTGTTAATTAATCAAATTAAAAGTGGTTACATTGTACAAAGAGGCTTTACCTTCAATACCTGCACGGTAGTCCTCAATGTGCAGTATAAGTTGACTAGTAGAACTGGAGGGTAAATAAATGATGCCTTCTGGATAAAGTTGAGCTCTGAGGTATGAGTCAGAGTTGTTTGGCTTTTGGAATACAAAATTGTTAGATACACTAGCTAGTATAAATTTTATCTTACATTACATAGAGCATCAATGTATGACACAAATAAATATTATGTAATTTGTTTTTATGTGTAACTAATATAAAGTCTTTATAGAAAATTGGAATGATCCATCCATCATCATCACACCACACAATCCATACAAGGCCTTTCCAAACCTTTCTAGTTTTTTTTTTTTTTTTTTTCCTTTTCTCCTTCCTTGCTTTGCCGTACTCTCTTTTATGAGAGAGAGAGAAATGGGGGAGAGTCCCACAACTATCTGTCCCCGCTGCTGGACAAAACTGCCACCGCCAATAATGCTTGGGACCTTGCAAACCAGACAACCCCTCTCTTTCTAATTTTCTATCTCTCTTTCTCTTACCAACTCCTTTCACAGTTTCAAATGCATCTACTAACTTAACTAGCATTAGCATATATCTCTTGTAACCCCAGTTGAGAACTTTCCACCTTTCATTTCTTACCTTACCATATCCCTCTCCTCATTTTTTGTTTGTCTTTTGATCACCACTGTTTCAAGCACTGTTCTTTGAGTTTCTGCTTGTAACACATTCTCTCTCTCTCTCTCTCAATCCTTGTGACTTGTGAGAGTTGTTCCAAGCACAGCATTTATTATATGCTATATAAGAGAGTATCGTAGGCATCAGAAAACAAAGGAATATATTGCGGGGGTGATACTCATATGGGGTCTCGTTCTGCTTCTTCTTAGGGATTACATTTATTACCATTCTTTTGTTAGTATCATTGCCTTACGGAATGTTGGTCATTGAGGACTAAGGTAAAAAGAGCATTTAAGTCACATACTTGGAAGAATCACTGCTAAGCTAAGCTTTGGCCTTTAATGGAGAGGCTTCAAGGACCCCTCAATTCTTATGTATGTCTTCATTTTTCCTAGTTTTATTTTCTTCATTTTCCTTTTCTTCTAATCCCATTTCTAGAATCATGAAAAGTACTGCATTTACTCCTCAAAACGCTTGCATTAAATGCATTGTGTTGCTATTTTCCTGAAAATACACCTATCTGCCCTGGCACCCCTTTGTTGAGATTCTACTTCCCTTCCCCTTTTATTGCTTACTTTTCTGCATAGACTTACCCCTTTCTCCATTCTGACCAAACCCCAACCCCCAACCCCATTAATAGAACCATATATTCCTTTCTTCTTTTGAATTAAGTTGGGTGTGATAGTGAAATCCTACCAATACTTCACTTTCTTTTCTTTTTTTCTTTTGAGGACACAATTTATTCCTTGTTTTTCTTGCAGTTCTTTGGTGAGCATTTGGAAGTGAATTGTTTGGAGCAAGCTTTGGTTGATGCACAAAGTTTGAGACTTGAAGAGGAAGAACAACTTTTGATATCAAGTTTAGAGGATAACATGCCATTCCTGCAGATGCTTCAGAGTGTGGAATCCCCACAGTTTTTCCCTTTGAAAGAACCAAGCTTTCAAACACTTTTGAGGCTGCAGCATCTCAAGAAACCATGGGAAGGGATAGCCTATATCCCCAGCATGGACACCCAACAACAAGTTCAAGCAGCAGCATTAGAGCTAGAGAGTTGTGTGACACATGACATGTTGGAGATGCAGTCACCAGTGAAATCAGAAAGCAATGAGCTTCAACACCCACGTTCAGCTTCATGTGTTGAGAAACTGAACTGTTATGAGTGCAACCAGGAATTACCACCCAAAACAGCACAATCATGCCCCAAATCTCAGCCACCAGCAACAAGGGAAAAGAGAAAGAGAAAGAGAACAAGGCCAACTAAGAACAAGGAAGATGTGGAGAATCAACGAATGACCCACATTGCTGTTGAACGCAACCGACGACGCCAAATGAATGACCACCTCAGTGTTCTAAGGTCCATCATGCCCCCTTCCTATATTCAAAGGGTATGCATTCTGCAATCATTTTATTTTTTTGAAATATGGAGTCAATTTGCCAAACCCATTTCTTCAAACTCCTTTCTTTTTGCTTTATTCATGTTAAAAATCCAATCTTTTTCAATGTTGGATACCAAAAAAATTGTCTTTTTTTTTTTTTAAATAATAGCCTTTTACATTGATATTCATGGGACAGGGTGACCAAGCTTCAATCATTGGAGGTGCAATTGATTTTGTGAAGGAGTTGGAGCAGTTGCTTCAATCCCTTGAAGCACAAAAAAGGATAAGAAAAAATGAAGAGAGTGGTTCTTCCAATGGATTGTCTAAGGCATCATTATCAGTATCATCTGCTTATGGAATGAGGTCATCATCCACTGAAGAAGATGAGGTGAAGGCAGAAAACAAGTCAGATGCAGCAGACATAAAGGTCACCTTGATTCAAACCCATGTGAACCTGAAAATTGAATGCCAAAGGAGACCTGGGCAATTGATAAAGGTCATTGTTGCTTTGGAGGACCTTAGGCTAACCATTCTGCACCTTAACATCACCTCCTCCGAGGCTTCTGTCCTATACTCTCTCAATCTCAAGGTATTACTCTGTCTTTTCACTTCAATTTCATTTTTTTTTAATTTGGTCAACTCACCACATGAAAGTGGAATCAAGTCAGTGTACTATTCCTTTCTGACTTACAATCTAAGCAAAACCTGGCTTCCCTATTTCCAACATTGTCTATCAGTATAAAAGAAAAATAATTCATTTTTGATAAATTTCCATTTAACATTAGTATATATTCATTGTGCTGTGCTTTCATTTCATTTAAGCCTCTTTTTTCTTTTTGTTTTTGTGATAAATAATGGAGTTGGACTGTGTGGTGGGGTGATGCAGATTGAAGAAGACTGTAAACTAGGCTCAGCAAATGACATTGCAGAAGCAGTTCATCGTATATTCAGCTTTATTAATTGCAGCTAAAGGGTAAAGTCCACTAGCTTTAACCTTAGGGAGTGGTAGCAGAGGAATAAAGGACGAAACATTGCAAGGGAGATAGTAGAGTGGCTGGGGGAACGGGGAACACAGGGCACCCATTTCTTGTCTACATATCCATATGAGATGTATCATTGTTAAGTAGTAGCTCAGAGATAGAGAATACGGCAATAGGATGAGGCATGTGATGTTTTATGCTTATGATAGTTTGTGTTGATTTAATCAGAATACTAGTAATATTGTATCATATGTGTTTGCTTGTTAATTTGTTTCTTTGGTGAAATGAGAATTTGGTTTGATGGATTAAGGCATGGGGTGGTGTGGTGGGGGGATAAAGGGTAGGGCCCAAGATGTTTCTATGAGAAGGAGGTCCCACATTGAAAATTTTGGAGTTCTCATCATTACAATTTACAAGGACCTCTCTAGGAAAGGAATGATGCTTCTCTTTTTATATTGACTTTGTGTGGTTGCCGTATACTATAAAAGATGTTTTATGATTATATTTATGTGTTCACTTTCTGATTGGTTCTTTTTGGCCTTGACTTCACGGCAGCATTATACAATTTGCCGGGATCTAACAAAATAAATAAATAATTAAACAAAAAAGCAGTAAAAAAAGGTTCCCAAGGAACTAATTAACCAGATTGTAACTAGAAAGACATTTTGAATTACAGATATCGAAGACCTACAACTATGGTATCAGTTTCCACTTCCTATACATGGTTTTTAATTAAATTAATTAGATAGTATGTCGTAATACATAAAAAAATCATGAATCATGATATTTAAACAGGACAAAGGTAGATGTAAATAGAAATACAAATAAAAGTATAACTAATTGTATATTAGCTATTATGATTTGATGATAGTTGCTGCAATGCTACCTCAAAATTCTCCTTGAAAAGACAGAATGTATACTAGTAGTTTTATTGTAAGTAGTATCATTATGCTACCTATGATTAAGACACAACTGATAATGACATATCTCTAACTTATATTGTATAAAATGATATTCTCAAATTTTTAATTTCTCAAATTAATTCAAACTTTATTCTCGCCTTTTTAATCCAAAAACAAGTTAATTAACCCCTGTCCCAATTAAGATAGCTAACATTATACTATTGTAGCATACTCCAGATGCTATTTCACAGAGTCATAGTGCATCCTAATTGATGGTTTACAAAAATAAAGTAAAAGGCAATGGTGCGTGACTAAAGAGTAATGGTGTGTGATAGCTGATAAGAGATGGACCAATGCTCAATATTTATATTTATAGATAGGTCTAGATTAATTTTTTTTTTTCTAATGGATTCTTACAATTAGAGTATTTCACAACAAGAACATTACTTTTTTGGATTTTATTCCCCTCTTGGAAAAATCATATCAATTAAGATGAAATTGAAGTAACAGCAGGAAGCCATATCAGGTGAGACACAAGATGGCACCATACTTGATACCACTGCCAGGTTTGAAAATGGATTTTAATTTACTTCCAAAGCCGTTCGTTCATATATTTTTTTTTCCATTGGCATCACAACACCGATGAGAAAAAAAAGGCAAAACAAGAGAGTGACGTGGTGGATGGAAAATTCCATAGTGAAAGGTGTTTGACGAGAAGCTCTATAAAGGGTATAGTGTGTGAAGTCAAAATAATGATGAAGGGCAATCCCAACCCCATGGCCTCAGACTGAGAAAGAGAAAATTATTATTATAATATAACATATTTGTCTCTCCTCTCTCTTCCCATAACCTGAGAGATAAAATAAAATAACATATTTGTCTCTCTCACAAATAGAGAAAGAGAGAGCAACAAAAGTAGCACCCATCCCCATGTGCTAATGTGTCAGAAGGACAAAACCACCCTCTCCTTTTCAGGCCCAACCCCAGCCTTAGTCCTATTCATTTTTGGTCCTCGAGTTGCTAGTGCCTAGTGCCCCTTTTCCCATTGTTGATGCCTTCCTGCTTAGCTTTTTTCTTCCATCTTACCCTTTTCCTTTGTGTCTCCAACAAAGGGTAAAAGGTCCAATTAATTTAGAACTCATCATGCTCTGTGAGGCCACTACCTTCTCCTCCACTCTTTTATTAGTTACTCTCTTCACACATGACTCATCATGACTACCTTTGCTTCTATTTTTCATAATCCAGTACTCCTTATCTCAGATTACATGTTAGAGTTTAAGTGTTCACAAAATCAAGCCACCCACTTACAAGGACAATTTTCTTAGCAGCAGGTACAGTTTCACACTTTGATCAGTACTTAATTAATCAGCTCATATATATATATATATAAAGAGAGAGAGAGATTTTATATTTGCCTGATTTTTGGTACAGTAACACTAAAGATATTTTGTCACAAATAATTAGCATTTGATTGATTAAAATTCAGGTGTTTACCATTAAAACTTATAATGTAATATACTGTGTATCAATCATAAAATGAGATGCTGAATTGAATTCTATTGACAGTGGCATGCTTTCAAATGGATGAATTAATGAATTATATATAGAACAAGTCATACTTTATATAAAAACTTAGTCATATTAATACTCTAATTAGTATACTAGTGATCAAATATTTTAATCAAGAATTGAAGCATTTAAAATTTACAAACTTTGCATGGTGACTCCACCAATATCCTCGGGTAACAACACCAACCTTGACATCAATGAACCCCAAAAAGAATAGTGGTCAGAAGTTATTGGACTAAGCGATGTTTTATTGGAAAAGAAGAGACATCCTTCGAACTTCCCGCTTAGTCTCGCATTTTCATTCTATCATTAGCATGATTAACTAATGTATACCTTATTCTAAGGATAGTTAAGAACAGCACACTTTTTTATAAAGTAGTAAAAATTTCTTATCAATATTGCATCAATAATAAGCAAATCAAAGTTTAACTAAACTTTTGTAATTAAATATTAATGCAAAAAGGAATCACATTTGATCATTTTTTTTACCAATTCATTTTGCTTGTTGTTGTTGCATACCTAAACCTTTGAATGGAACAGGGCAACCTCTCCTTCGTTTAAGATTTTTTTTTTTGGTAAGAAACAAAATAAATCAAATTAATTAAAAATATAATTTGAGCAATGCTTATTCTAACCCCACATTTCTGTGCTTTATTCAACTACAACTTGCCTCAAATCTAACATGGATTTTAGTTAATTATATATATATGGCTCTCATTGTAGGCCTTGATTTACCGTTGATAAGGCCAAGACGTAATATTGCCAATGGTTTGGACCAAATTCAGAAGCAAAAGGCAATGAAAGTTTTGCTTTTGCCTTTGGGGGACCGCACTATATATGAGTACCAGAATCTGAACATTATTGGCCTACACAACACACCAGTATGTATGTATTATTATGCTTGGCTTGGCTACTTGGCTCGGCCACGGGGTTACGTGACTATGCATAGTGCATGTATAAGACTACGTCCCTCACAGGTGATGGGGATGGGACAGTGCATGAACATAAATGCATAAAATCCAATTCCAATTTAATTATTTATTAAATCACACTTCAAAAGAATAATCATACATTTTGAGTTGACATCTTTTAAGTATCAAATCCAAAACTAATTTTTACCTATTAAATTATGCAACAATACTTACAAATTATATATAGCTAGCAAAGAATTTTTTTTCCTTGTGAGTTCATAATGATTCTGGGGCTATCCCCACCCTAGAAGATAGCTAGTTTTTAGGATTGGGTTAGGCTCAAGAACAAAATCTAAAATGATATTAGAGTCTATTATCTGTTCTTGACCCCATCAATAAATGTTCACGCCATATGCGTGAGGGGAGTGTCGGAGAAGTTCCACATTAACTAAAAATAAAGTCAAATAAAATTATAATTCTTACCCTACAAATTAATTTTTGTAGTTGAGTTAAGTGCATGTCTAAAATATAAGAATAATGACAAACAAGCACACTAAAAAAGTAGTTAATTAGAATAAATTAAAGTTGAATCTTGATCACTCTGGCATGTGTAATGTAAAAATTATAAAAATGGCATTAATAATATGGGGTCACACACAAGATTTGTCTGTGACTTGTCTGTGAAATATTGACTTATATCATGTTTTTAGGGGGTTTGGTAGTGCGTGCCCTTATTTTGGTAGCTATGATATATAGTGATAAGAGAGAAGGCTGTCAAACATGAAGGCATCTGCATCAGCTCTTCTTGACAGACAGGGTTACCAAAATCTTATTAAGTTCCAAAGCCAAGATTGGAAGCAAAAATCGGAAATTTGGGTAAACAGTACCACTACCAACAACAGCCAGATCTAGTTGTCTTAGGTGCTTCAAATTCCAAAGAGAACCTTTCTGCCCCTTCAATCAGACTTTCAACTTTACAGCATCACGGTGAAAAGTTAAATCAAAATGGGTTAAAAATGTTCAGAATTTCTAACTTCTCTGTTTTGAGTGTATAATTATATATATATATATATATATATATATATATATAAATAAAATATTCATGTGACTAATTATTTGCCGTTAGAAATGAAGTTGTGAGATGTGATATAAGAAGCCAATCCTAAGGGGTTTCTAGGCCCTTTGTTTTTTTGTCTATGTGTGTGTTGAATGTTGATGTGTCTATAACAAATAACAATTGATTTGGAGGGTTTGAAAGTGTGTGAATGTGGGGGAAAGGTGAGAGATGCGAATTGTGAGGTATGCAGATCATTGACAGAGAAGCAGAGATCTTCTCTGAGACTACTCAGACTATATGGTTTTCAGAAACCTAAGCTCAGTCCTCAAGTAAGTTTGTGTTGTGTGCCATTCCAAGCATCAAACTTCCCCTACTCATATTTAGATACCCTCCCTATGACAAGCAAATACTAGTCCTTGCTTTCCCCCACAATCTTCCATGTTCCTTATATAAGTTTTTTATGGAAGCTAGTATCATGTGGATGTTGTGAAATATAAAGCAATACAATACAATATCTTTTATAATGAGTGCAAGACTTTGAAATTAAGAAAAACAATTTTATTTGTAATTATGTCACACTGATTTTTAAAATTCCAAATTGCTATATACATTATTTCTCAATTATCACGATTTTTGAAGAATTTTGGAGATAAATATTTTCAGCATGGGTTTGAGTCCACTTTTATGGGCAGCAACCCCTGCTTAGTCCAATAGTTGGCAAAGGAGAGTCAAGTCAAGTAGCTAATCAAATGCAGATTATTAAAGACTCTTCTTTTTGTGTGATTTTTCAAAAAAAAAAAAAGAATTAATTTTTTTGTGATAGTTAATTAATTAATTTTTTTAAAATATACCCTGAAAAAAGTTACTTTTTGTATTTTTTTTTATAAGCTAGAAAGACTAACTATAAAAAATATCTTTAAAAAATCTGGAAATGTGTTTATTCAAAATTTGTCCAAATGCATCTTGTATTGTAGTTACTTTAACTTGTTGTTTAGGTAAGAGCACAAATGTTCCACAAAAAGTAAAAAGAAAAAGAAGGTAAGGACACAAATGAACATATATATATATATATATATATATATATATATATATATATAGGATTGTGCATGTACGATGGTATGTTGGGATTGGGTGCATTGAACATTATGAGCCGTGAGAAGAAGGGTAAGTGTGACTCATCGATGAAATGGGTGATGGCTGATGAGCTCATATACAGTAGTTAGTTAGGAGAGGTTGTGAGTTTTGGGCAAGCAAGAATATATTTAGGTTGATAGTTGTGTTTCTGTTTTGCACATGAAAAGATCAACAAGAGATGCTCTGGTTGGAACACATGAAGATGAGTTCAATTGGGATGAAGTTATAAGCCAAAAGACAAAACATATTTGGTACAATGGGGACTCATTGAAGCCCGGTAGGGAAAGGCCTAGTGGGGGTCCTCAGAAAATTTATATGATTCTCACCTTTTAACCATTTGAATTATTTACTGCCAATGACCTTCTCCTCTTTCACTATGGTGAATTGTAATCGTCCTTGCCAATTTTTATTCATGGTCTTGAACATACCACATCAGGACAGGAATAGATAAGGGACTTTGGAATAAATGGGCAAAAGAAAAACAAGATCACATAATTTATGGCGCTTTGTGAATGCAGCTTAATTTACTTATAAAAAGAAAAATTGTTTTTGCTATGACATATATATCCTTAACTTTATTCAGAGAATGAGCATGTAACCTAGATGAAGTCGTGAAATATTGAAGAGTTTCTCTGTTATATTATTTAGAACATATCCAATAATGTAACGCGGGTGTATAGTATTTCTAATGTGTATTGAATATGTGGAGAGAAATTTAACTTGCACAAATATTCGTGCCCTAAAATCTCGTTTCACATATATGTAAAAGCAACAATGGCAGTTGGATTTGGAGATTGAGAATTTGTTTTGGACATTGAAAATTTCTGAACCATGATAAAACACAGGGAACTGGGTATCTTGAAAGAGCCCATTCAAGGAATGAAGCCTCGAAGTGTTGGACAAGCCTGTTAGAGGCCCACCAAAACTATCAGTTCCCACAATGGCTGAGCTATGTTATGGACTATGGAGTCACCTAATAAGTTTTGGGCCGTCAATTCTTTTACTAATACCCAAATTAATATCTGTACCATCCATTTGCTGGTTCCGCTAAACATTTAAAAAATATACATTAGTATGTATATCAAATATTGTAAAAATAATTTTGTGGAATATAAAATAATTAAATTTTAAAAAATTTAAATAAATATTAATTTAATTAATGGAAAACGATTTTAATAAAAAAATAAAATATAAAAAACAAATGGTAAAAATTTTTAATGTTAGAAAATTCTAAAAATTTGTTTAATTGAAAGAAATGGTTTTAATGATAGTTCTTAAATGTCTCTTTATATCTAATATTGATTGAAAAGCTTATATATTAATAACAAACCAAAGAGAAAATCAATACTAATTTGATTTAATTTAAAATCTCAAAATATATGTCGTATACTAAGAAAGACATGAGTTTGTTATGTCAATCTCTTTGAGCTTGGTTTACTTTAAATTTATGGGTTGTTTGAGTTCACAAAATTAATACTAAACTTTATATTAATTTTAATTTATATGTTAAATAAGTTAAACTTCAATTTTATTTGTTGAACTCATTATTTCATGAACAGGTTTAATCTATACATGTATATAGTTATTAAATTTTATTTTACACTACAGTGTATATCACGATTTAATTACTATTAATATTTTATTTGATTTGAACTTTGACTAACTTGATTGTGTGAGCTTATTAATATTTGAGTTCAGCTTACTGGTGTTTATCCTTCAAAGCTCCTCCTTGTGGTTGAAAAATAAGCAAAAACTTCTATAAAAGAGTTGCAAGAAGTTAGTCTCCACTCTCCATTAATTAAAAGATGTGTTTTGCAGCTAGTTTGGCCCTTTCAAAAAGCCCAACCAGGAACCTCCTATCCCTTGAAATACCATAAAACCCCTATCCTTCTGCCACGTCAGCACACTATCCAGATACAAAGAAAATGAGTGGTTCAGCTGCAGCTTCAAATTGTGGGAGTAGGATCTCCACATTCATTTGCAAATTATCAAACACCATTAAGATTAATATGGCAAGAAAAATTAGAAATAGAAGAAAATATATCAATAAGTTAAGCTATATTCTCTTCTCTCTCTAGTGGACTCATAGGACAATAATAATTATAGCCTGAAAGGGGGTTTCAATTCACTAATCAGTAGCAAATAACAATGGCCTCAACCTCTTCCTCTGCTCTCACTATATCCTCTTCATCCACCCTTTTTGATGGCAAGGCTCCAAGACAATCACCACCTGCTTCCTCTCAATGTGTGAGCCTTCCCACTCTTCCCCCTCTTCCTCTGCACTCTCAGAATCGTCCATGGAAAACCACTCCTTCTTGTAAGAATCACCATTAATGTTGCTTACTTCTTCTTCTAGTGCTTCTTGTTATGTTATCTATGAGAGAATGCAATGATGCTTTTCAGGTCGCAAGGTTGCTCGCAATGTTATGGCAATGGCCACAGGAGAGGCACCAGCAGAGGTTGCCCCAACTGAGACGCCAGAGATTGTCAAGGCCCTTCAAGAAACTGTAAGAATCTCCAATTCTTTTGTTTTTCACATATCTCCAACCCTAAATTGGAATTTTATGAGTGTTATTAACTTACATTAGCTGATTTTGGATGCTGTATAGTGGGACAAAGTTGATGATAAATATGCAGTGAGTTCACTGGGAGTAGCTACTGTGGTTGCACTGTGGGCCTCAACTGGGTTGATCTCAGTAGGTTATTTAACTGCTTATTTTGCATTGTTTGAGTTTCATTTCCCACTAGTTATTAGTAGTTAGTTACAGATGACAATTATATTTGATGCAAAATTGTCCTAAGCAAATACTATCATCACTTGTAACAGGCAATTGATAGGCTTCCTTTGATTCCTGGGGTTCTCGAGGTTGTAGGCATTGGCTACACTGGGGTGAGTCAGATAAAACTATTTAATTTCTGGCATAAGTTACTTTCACCATTTATGTTCATTACAGTTGGATAAGAATCTAGTGTCTTGTTGTATAACCCTTGGTTTCTACTATTTCCTTTTTCTACAATAATTTTTCTAACAAGATTGGATGATAGTTTAAGTGGTTTAACAATTGAATCATGCACTTCAACTCACTTAACTAGGATGAGGCTTATTCAATGGAACCAGGAGAAATAACCAATCATGGCAATTTATTAGTCACAGAAGCACTCTAAGTGCCTGTTTGGTGTTTGGTTCCCAGTTGGGAACAGTCAAAATCAATTCTGTGAACATGATTTTAAATCACTTCCATTTAACGTGTTTTGTAAATCGTGCATCATTCATTTCTTGATTGATTCTATAAATCTATCAAAATCAATTCTACCAAATTGTAAACGAAACGGACCCTAAGGCCCTAGCAACATGCTGACCTAGAGAGAAAACCACAAAATACAAAATAGCCGAAAACAGAAGGAATTTATTTCAAATACTCCAGAGTAGTTTTTTTTTTCTTAGAAGCCTTGTAATCCTGGATTCTCTCTCAAGGAAAACCTATTATTCATGTTCTATGTGTTTCTTTGCAGTGGTTTGCATACAAGAACCTAATTTTCAAGCCAGACCGGTATGCACAATTTCTCTTGAATAATTTACTACAATGAATTAACTTGATGGTTATTGATTGATGTTGTTGAACAATTTTCCCGTGAATAAAAACTTGTGTCTTTAAATCTGTTTAATGGAATAACAGGGAAGCTTTGGTACGGAAAATAAAAGAAACATTTAATGAAATAATTGGGAGCAACTAAAAGAGTTAGGAAATGCTGAGATGCTGTTGACATGAAAGAGTTGCAGCATTCTGTTGAAGATGTCATCATGCTTCATTTTGTTGCCATAAGCTTCTAACCATACTTTTATCCCATGTAATGTAATTTGTACTGAAAAAATTGTATCTTTTTATATATATCAAGTCATTTAAGACTATAATTTCCTCAATTATCCATTTGGTGGTTGCTGAGGGCAGTGAAGGGGATAAATAGAGAAGGGAGAACACTTAAACTCTCTTTCAAAACTCACTTTGTTTAGATTTCTTGCTTCTTGGCTTACTTTGCAAATGCACTAGTACATGGGTATTTATACATGATCAAGACACCTTATAATACATGTGGTACAATGTATTTATTTATTTCAATTCATTAAAACTATAACTCTTAGAAATTTCAATTTCTCAAATGTAAAGATACATGCATAGAAAAACACTATGAACCTCAAAATTATTTTAAGCATTGAATGAATCAAGTATAATTAAATTGCTCCAATTTCCAGCATCCCCTTTTAACTTGATTCTTCTTGGTGACTCCAATTCTCTTGCACATCTTTGCAAAACTATCAAACTTCAATCCCATGGTGCCTCCAATTCTCTTGCACATCGTTACAACTTATATAGAAAAGCTCCACCTCTTTGTTCTCAATGGACTCCCTTTTGAAATTAAACATTTATCTATGTGCCTACTTCAATGATGGAACATAGGATTCCACTCCACACCAATTGCCTTTTTCCCTTTTGGAGGAGTTGAAAGTTCATATCTGTCTTTGTTTTGAATTACTTGAATCTCTTAATCCATTGCAAGTTGTTTCTCTTGTGCAACTTCTTTAAAGTGTAATAGCTTGAAGTCTACAAAAAGACAAAGGGTCAATTTGGATACACGGTTGAAGAAGGACTTCTAGAAGGGAAAAAATAGAATGAAATCAAGAGATAATGAATTCAATTTTTTTCATAAGTTGAAATTTGTTACTTATGAAAAAGTTAAATGAGAGAGCTTCTAGAGAAGTTGTGTTATAAATACCAATTTTAACTTATGGAAGAATTTGAATTCATTTTACCTTCATGGTTCATTATATTTTTTCTCGTAGAAGTTCTTATATTGATAAGTTTATCCAAATTGACCCAAAATAAAGTGGTTTTTCTATCACTTCCATGGATTCATAAAGAAGCCTTAGACTCTTTTTTCTTCTAGAATCCTTAGGGCCAATTTGGATGAAATTTCTGCAAAAGTATTTCTAGGTGAAAAAATTAGAAGGAATCAAAAAGGTCAAATACATTTAACTTTTCCATAAGTTGAAATTAGTCTTTGTAGCCCACCTACTCCAAAAGCTCTCATATTTAACTTCTCCATAAGTAACTAATTCCAACTTATAGAGAAGTTAAATTCATTTGACCTCTTTAATTCATTCTATTTTTATCTTCTACAAGTTATTCTACAGAAGTGTATCCAAACTAGGCCTTAGTCACAAACATCGCAAAAAATGGAGATTTAATCTATGTCTTCGAAGGAAATTAATACATTAATGTGTAAGATGGATTTTTAACAAATGAAAAAAGCATAATTTCTTTTAACTAAGTGATTGTGATACTACAATTACTATTATTTTTTGGCCTTTAATTAAAAGGATTATTCCCTAAGTGGAGAAAAAAGATACAATCATGAGATCTAGAATTTAATGATGACGATAGAAACAATTTGGATCATATACTAGTTAGATACATATGTCTACTTGAAAAACTCCATAACCCATAAACCAGAGACACAACAGACGTGTCTAATACCACTAAATCCAGATTGTAATGCCAATTCTAAGAATTCATTTTGGGTTCGCTCTTTTCCTCCTGGGTTTTGAGTCATCATTAGAAGGTCAGCTTGAAAACCATTTTGGGCAATGAGTGTACTTTCTGGCAAAACGGGAATAATTGAGTCCACAACAATCACTTTTCCATCACTTGGAATAGCTTTGTGGCAATTCTTCAACAACTTCAAACAGTGTTCATCACTCCAGTCGTGAAGTATCCACTGAAAATTTGACATAGGAAAGCGATTCCATCAATAAGTCATATAATATTGCATTCATTGACAATTTGCATTAAAATATTTTATTCCCTGATACACATTAATTATTTTTGTATTACATACTGGGTATACTCATGTAACTTACTTTATTCCTTTTTTTTCCAAACAATTTTTGCATGATATGTGAATGACTAATATCTTGAGGTATGAATAGGAACCAAAAGAAGATTTCTTCTAATAACCTTTTCTTTTTCATACACATAAACCTAAAAGATTTAACCAAAAAGTACATATTTAAGGGGTGTGCTTAAGAGGTATGAGACTTTCTCTGCAAACCAATACATGTTCTAAAGAATATTGATAACTAAATTAATTTTTAATAAAATATTTGCATAAGCCATTTTATACTCCCAATAAGAAAGTTAACCAAAAAATGTGAAAGCAAAGGTGGAAAAAATGTTGAAAAATTGTATTTTTTATATAAAAACAATAGAATTAAAGTCACTAAAGATTGAAATTGCTATAGCTGTTAGTGAGAATTAAACATTAATTTATAAAATAAATTAGACAAATAATTCCAATGAAAACTTGAATTCACCTTCATAAAAATGGCATCTCCATTAGGCACACTCTCAAACATATCCCCTCCCACATGTGTCACGCCTGTAATATTAAATTAATAAATAATTTACAATTTCATTGCATAACATTCAAAAGTTGTAAAGGCTTAATTATATATTTTCTTCCATTAGTATTTGCAATAAATGAGTTAAATAATAATAAAAATATACCAACATATGTAGGGGCATGCTCTATGACATGAGGCAAATCAAAATTAACACCCTGGACATGAGGATATTTTAAAGTGATTAGCTTGAGATTGATTCCAAGACCTCCACCAACATCCACTAGTCTATTGATGTTCTCAAAACCTTTGTAGAACTCAAGAACCCTCTTCATGAGTATAGTGGTAATGTTGAGCATAGCTTTGTTGAAAACATCATTGAACCTAGGATCCACACTTGGATACTCAAATGCATTCATTCCATGAACCCTGTTGAAGGGTATACCTCCTTCCAAGATTGCTCCCTTAAGTTCAGTCCTAGAAGTCAATTCGAAAAAATTATTATCATAAATTAGGAAAAAAAACACATACACCTAATCTTAGATACTTCATTGTTAAAAGTTCAATCACTGTTAGGGTGTTTTCTCCAAAGGAATTCCAGTAGACTAAATTGCACACATGAGATTTTAATTCATGTAATGGAACTAAAAAAGGTGCACAAATAGGCATTTTATATACTAATTTTTCATTGTTATATATAACAATGAAACTGACCAGCTTTCTAAGAAGACCTTGTCTAGGAGTAAGTTCAAAGTATGTCCAAATGACACACCATCAACATCGGTCACAAAGTACTTGGATGCAGGGGCGAGCCTATAGAGCCTTTGAGGAGGCTCATGCCCTTGATGATCTTCAGTAAGTGAACAATAAAGCATAGAGTGACTAGCCAATAATCTTAGGAGGCGATCTAGCATTATAGGTGCTTCTGGGTTCTTTGAGGCAATTTGAATTGCAATGTCCTTTGAAGAGAGGTTGACACCTTCCCCTGCTTTGGCTAAGATGTCAAAGATACCAAGCTCAACTGCTGACCGAACCGCTTGTGGAAATACAATAGAAGACATCATGCTCATGGCAAAAATAATGCCATCATCTTCTTGCACATTGCCTCCTTGCTTTGCTTCACCTTTATTATTTTCTAATGAATTAGCCATAATAAGATTTTAATGTTAAAGAATTCAATTAGAAAGAAAGAGAGGAGGTGGAGGTAGTAAACATTTTGTATGAATTGGAGTTGCTTACAGTACACACATGAACACAACGTTTGAAATGAGAGAAAAAAAGGAAAGAGGGGATAAAATGAGAAGGAAAAGGGGTTTCCCTATTTAGTGGTGCGAAAAAAAGGGAGGAGAAAGGAAAAATAAGCTTACGCTTTACCAGAAATTTTTTCTTTGTTAATTTCCGAAGAAAACGGTAGAGGGTAAGAGAAAGTGACCACTTACTAAAATGACATGTGTTAATGCTTCTTCTACAAGTGTCAACTTACTCTTATCGATGGGTGCAAACTTTAGTTATAACTATCGATGAATTGTGGATATAAAATTGAGTCCTAAATTCAATCCGGACCATCCTTTCTCGCTCTCCTTCCCTCTCTTTCTCTCTTCGACATTAAAATGGCTCATCAATTTTTGTTGCATATTAGTGTGCAAACTTGGGCAACAATTGACAAAATAAGGACTTATAATGTTAATTGTTTCAGGGGAAAATGTAATCTTAAATTATGACAAAATATAAAATGAAAACTTTCATTTTGTCAGATGATTTGAACTTATTTAGTGTTAAGAAAAAAAATTATGAACTAAGGTAATCCTAACAATCTATTTATACACTATATCTAGGGTGCATTTTACGGTACATGAATTGGAATTTTTTGTACCGGTACATGTTAAAATGACCTCCACGTATACATGTCAAGCGGTAACCTAAGGACCAGATAACGAAAAGTTGAGGCTTGCTTTGTGGGTGTTTGACTATTGACTTTTTACATAAAAAACCTGTTGACTTTTTGCAAAGAGATCCCTATTGACAAAATTTAGGGTTTAGTGGGTTCAAAGCAAACAATTTAGCGTCGCTCGTTCATCTACACCTCCGAAAGAGAAATGCAAGTTTTAGAGGACACATACAAGAAAACTTAGTAGGAATTTCAGCCATTGAAGTGCAGATAGAAAAAACATGAATCCAATTCTAAAGCCAAGTTCATCTTCATAGTGAAGGAGCGTCGAAGCACCCATAACTTGAAAAGAATTCGGAAGTGAAGCACCTTCAATTTGAATCGAATCACTCAGCAAAGAAATTAGAGGGGAGGTGGTGAGGAATGATATGGTGTGTTGCGTGTGCATGGGGAGGAAGAAAGGAGCGGCATTCATCCCATGTGGGCACACTTTCTGCAGGGTGTGTTCGAAGGAGCTGTGGCTGAACCGAGGAACGTATCCCCTTTGTAATCGTTTCATTCTCAAGAATGAAGGTTGATAGAGATATTAAATGCGAAAAATTCATAGGTTGCAGGTGGAAATTCATTTCTTTATAGTGAGAATGGACATGGGGTTGAACATGAATTGGCTATTCAAATAGCTTTAATAAATGTTCGACCAAAAAAACCCTTAGTAAATGCTTCCAACGTCACTCCAAATGCAGAGTGATTCCATTCAAACTGGAGGTGCTTCCTTTCTATGAAATTCCTTCATTTGCAAATATTGTTTCCATAAGGATCACTTGCACAAAAGGAAACAAACTTTGAAAGACCTGGTTAGCAGTAATAAATCCCATCCGTTCCTTTAATATAATAATATATCGACGACTTATGTTAGTTTTGTACCGGTACATCTTTTTTTAACTCATATACTGTAAACTTTGCCCTATATATATCTAGTAACAAATACAAAATTATTAAACTATAAGGTTGCAAATGGAAATGGCACAAGCTAACTCATTCGTTACTTGAATATGTTTACCATTCTTTGTTTTTGCTTTCCAAAATTTGAGGAATCAACATTCCTAATACTTACATCTTGAGTTATTTTTGGTTTGATTAATGAATGAGATAACTAATTTTGATTGAAATTAATCCCAACAAAATCATTATAATGAAACATGATTTTAATTTTGAACTAATATGTCTTTATAGGGGTTTATACAACTAGTTCCATTTTATCCAATTTTAAATTAGTTTTAAAGGTTATCAACCACACATCCAAAAAATATTTATGGGTGAGAGAATATTCATATATTTGAGATGGTATTACTTTCCTTTAAAAAAATTCAAGAAAAGAATATTTATAAATAATTAATAATTTCTAAATCACCACTTTATAAAGCATTATATAATTGTTCAGAGGTTAAATTAAAGCTAATATTCTTCATTTTAGCAACAATTTCTTCTTCCGTAAGATTTCATCTTATAAAAGGATGCACACACCACAAAAAGGGAGAGTCTATGTATGCCACAAGGAGTAACACTTTTTACATAACTAAGAATGGTTTTTCTCACATTAATTAAATTGTAAAATGAAATTTTAATAAATGAAAAGACACCCATTTTTTACCAAAATGATTATGTTTTATTTTGACACAAAGAATACAAGGCATAAAACAAAACTATAAGAAAACCTTAACGGTGTTATTGAATAATGGTCGAATTCAAAAGAGGGTGAAAGGTGATCCATAAGTCATTGTCTTATGAAAGATGATCAAGTTTAGAAATCACTCACTACATATACCATAATTATTCATTATGATTTAACTACGAACATTACTCTCAAGCATATATAAAAAACCAAGTTTCAACTTCACACAACTCTGAAATTGCTATATTAATTATGTGCGGAATAGTGTACAACCATGAAATTCATAATGCAACTATAAATGATAGAAGAAACTGTAGCCATACTAGTTTTGATGTCTACTTGAAGAACTCCATTACCCAGAATCCAGAGACAAAGCAGACGAATCTAATACCACTAAATCCAGAACCTAATGCCAATGCCATGAATTCATTTTGGGTTCGCTCTTTCCCTCCTGGGTTTTGAGTCATCATTAAGAGGTCGGCTTGGAAGCTAGATTTAGCAATAGTTGTACTCTCAGGCAAAACAGGAAGAATTGAGTCAACAACAATCACTTTTCCATCACTAGGAATAGCTTTATGGCAATTCTTCAACAACTTCAAACAGTGCTCATCACTCCAGTCATGAAGTATCCACTGAAAAATTTGATATACAAAATCTATGATGTCAATAAATCGTACAATATTGCATTTATTGAAAACTTGAAGTAAAATATTTGATTCCCTAATGACTATTTTAACTTAATTAACTTGATTCCCTAATGAACATGTTTAAGAGATTTGTGTATTTTTTACTCATATCAACACATGTAACAAAATGCATCAGTAACTAGCTAGATTACTCTTTCATTTTGCATAGGTCACTTTTAAATTCCTATCAGGAAACTTAACCTAAAATACTAAGGAAGGTGGAAAAGTAGTTAAAGGTTTATACTAAGAAAAGCAATAGAATTAAAGCCACTAGAGAGTGAAATTTCTTATAGATGATAATGGGTATTGAGATAAGTTAAAAAAAAATAGATGAGTAATTTTTCCAAAAGCTTGAACTCGCCTTCATAAAAATGGCATCTCCATTAGGAACACTCTCAAACATATCTCCTCCCTCATGTGTCACACCTGCAACATTAAAATAATAAATAATTCATAGTTTTCAAATACAAATATTCAAAAGTTGTAAAGATTTGTCTATTATTTTTTCTTTCCATTAGTATTTGCAATAAATAACTTAAATGACAATGAAACCATACCAGCATATGTTGGGGCATGCTCTATAACATGAGGCAAGTCAAAATTAACACCTTGGACATGGGGATATTTTGAAGTGATGAGCTTGAGATTGATCCCAAGACCACCTCCAACATCCACCAATTTGTTGATGTGCTCAAAACCTTCATAGAACTCAAGAACCCTTTTCATAACTATAGTGGTACAATTGACCATAGCTTTGTTGAAAACATCATTGAACCTAGGATCTACACTTGGGTACTCAAATGCGTGCATGCCATAAACCCTATTGAATGGTATACCTCCTTCCAATATTGCTCCTTTTAGTTCAGTCCTTTATATAAGCAAATTCAAATAATTTATTAGCATGAACTTAAAAGAAAGAAAGAATTAGTAGAACTCCTTATACTAATCAAAGAAAAACAATAATATAGAAAGAAACATAGTTTTAAAGAGAAAAAAAGTGTTCAGGTTTTGTGAAAACGATGAAATGTGTGTGTGTGTTTTTTTTAAATATTCAATTAATATGAATTGTTAATAATTAAATTTATTTTTATAATCTTAAAAAGAAATAAAATAAAATAATATATATTAGTAAATACATTATCTTTATCATGCATTCTTTTCTATGCAATTGTATTTTGGTGAATTTTATGCTAGTCCTACTTAATAATCCGGGCTAATGCTATATATTTTGGAAAGAAATAATTATCTACAATAACACCTTACAACTATACGAGAGAAAAGAGAGAATTATAAGATGTAATAAGTGATATGGTTGATAGAGATAAAGAGAAAAAAATATGTTATATAAGTTGTTGTATAATCTGATTATATAAATAATATATCTCTTTTGAAAACTCATTCACTCAACATAAAAAGTGTATAATAAAAACTATGTCACTAACCTCTTTCTCTAAATAAAAACATGGTCTTGCTAGTTTTCTAATGAGTATTAATTTGAAAACATTTAATATATATATATTTTATTAAATACCCCTTACTTATTAAAAGTTAAAACTTTTTGTTTCTTTAATTTGTGATTGAAATAGAAATAAAAGCAGAAGATAAACTAAACACCCCTAATTTTTTACTAGCTATATATGATCACAATTATACTGACCAGCTTTCCAAGAAGACTTTGTCAAGAGGCAAGCTGAGTGTAGGTCCAAATGACACACCATCAGCATCGGTGACAAAGTACTTGGATCTAGGGGCGAGCCTATAGAGTCTCTGAGGAGGAGAAGAAGAAGCATTCCCCTGTTCTTCACCTTCAGGTTCAGCAAGAGAACAATATAGCATTGAGTGACTAGTCAACAACCTCAGAAGACGATCCAACATTGAGGGTGCTTCTGGGTTCTTTGACCCAACCTTAACTGCTATGTCCTCTGCTGAGAGACCCTCACCTGCTCTAGCTAGTATATCGAAGATTCCCAGCTCAACTGCAGTCCTCACTGCCAGGGGAAGTATCACAGAAGAACTCATGCTCAATGCAAATATGATGCCATCTTCTTCTTCTTCCTGGGCATGTCCTCCTCCTTCATGTTTAAGCTGCTTCATTTCACCGTTATTGGTTTCTAATGAAGGAGCCATAACAATAAGATTTCAATGCTAAACAATTCAATTAGAGACAGAGAGAAGATATTGTTCTGTATTATATTGATGAAGGTGTATAGGCCAGGGAGGGGTATATATAGATATATTTTCCATAAGAGATGTTGTTGTTGCGTGAACACTTGTAGATTTGTGAAGAGGTTGGGGTTGTTGTGCAATAAAAGAATAACATTAATTGAAAGTTGTATTTGATATATATGTAATCAATTACTTTTGGACAGGCTTGCATAATTATCAAGTTCTCCTATGATATGATCTTACTCTCATTGTCTGTTTTCTGTTTTTTATTCTCAAATTTGACTTTATTTTGCCAATGCCCAATACTTTGATGTAGTGGCGGCTTCTTTAATCTCTAAAATTAATTTTTCTTATAACTAAAGGTCACCTTCAAAAATCACTTTTAGACTATGACTTTCGGCCTAGTTTGGATACACTTTCGCAGAAAAACCTATAGAAGATGAAAATAGAATGAATCAAAAAGATCAAATGAATTTAACTTCTCTATAAGTTGAAATTGGTTACTTATGGAGAAGTTAAATGGGAGGCCTTTTGGAGTAAGTGGGTTACAAAGACTGATTTCAACTTATGGAGAAGTTGAATGCATTTGACCTCTTTTGATTCATTCTAATTTTTTTCACCTAAAAGTACTTTTACAAAAGTTTCATCCACACTGACCCTTTAACCTAGTTTGAACACGCTTCTGCAGAAGAACTTCTAAAAGAAAAAAAATAGAATAAATTAAAGAGGTCAAATGAATTTAACTTTTCTACAAGTTGAAATTAGTTACTTATTGAGAAGTTAAATGGAAGAGCTTTTGCAGAAGGTAGAGAAGTTAAATGCATTTGATATCTTTGATTCATTCCATTTTTTTTACCTAGAAGTTCTTCTGCAAAAGTGCATCCAAACTGACCCTTTGTAGTTGTTATTGTTAGCTAATCCCTCTGGTCTTATTTAAAAAAAAAAACCAGTAATTCACACAAAAACACATATATTAAGAAAAGTAATTAATGCGTTGATTTTCAAGAAGTTACTTTATAAGATTACAATTTCACCCCTACTTAAAATTCAACTCCACTACCATGGTAATTGTGTCATTTTAAAACCTTTAATGGTCAATAAAGGTAAAAATGAGAAAAAAAAACAATAAATATTTTAAATTTATGTATTTTATCTTATAAATAGAACCATAAAAAAAGTTTCAACCATTATTTTATAAATAGAAGCTGAGGTACTAATAAATTGCTTATTATAATACTAGCCAGTAGCCACAATGACAGACTGTACTTTGAGGTAGGTGCATCAACATAAATAAATATACATAATTAAGGAGAAGCCTCCATTGAATTGGATGTGTTCGCGCTAAACACCACAAGTCACCTACTTAGAAAGCAAAATGTGCCTATTTTTTTTTTCAATTTGACAAAAAAAATCCTAATCCTAAAGATATTAATTAAATAATTAAAATTAAAATTTTTTTATTAAACTATGGGATATTTAATATTATAAATGTAATTAATATCGTAATTTTCAATTAAAATTTACTATAAATAGATTTTTAGCTAGTACGTACCGTTAGATATTCATTAACATGATTCTTTTAAATAATATGCCAATGTGTTTTGTTTATTTTATGAGCTGCATATGAATGTATGAAAAAAAAAAGAAGATAAAAATAAAAATTATAAAAAGAGAAAAAATGAAAGATTTTTTTTTTTACAAATTAACTTTTACACGAAAGATATCAAATTCTTTTTATACTAATCCGTATTATCCTTACTTTATGAGACTCCTTTTCTCTTTTAATTTTTTTGTGAAAAGAAGTGAGTTTTATTTATTTATTTAGATTAAAAAGAAGTGAGTTTTATTAAGTTGCCGAGGGGATCCCTATATACATGTAAGATATCTTATAAACTAGTATAGTATTTTTGGCCGTCATTAATTATTTTATATTAATTTGTACAATTTTCATTGTCAACTATATATTTTTATACACTTAAAAAAGTCTGATTTTGATAGCGCAACGAATTTGAAAGGTGTGAGCAAGGACGTGAAAATGCATCTGATAATTCATGCTTAATTAAAGAGATACTTCCGTCAAAAAAAAAAAAATTTAAAGAGATACTAGTACAGATCAAGAGCAGAGAATAAAGTTTTTTTTTTCTTTGATCATTGATTGAAGAGAATATATTTTTATTAATGTGCGTTAAAATTATTTCGCTAAACGACACATGTCACCTACTACCCATGAAATAGAATGCAAGACGTGCTTATTTGACTTTATGGCGAGTAGATTAATGGTCACAATTAAGTATTGGTAATTAAGTATTGGTAGATCTTGCGGGTTTATAGGAAAATGTTGAAATAATATATTTTTTTGACGAAATAATATTTGACGAGGGAAAAAAATGCTATGAAGAATATAAAAGGATATTGAATTAACACGTGGATAATTCAAGTGATATATATTTAATTCTCTTAAAATAAAATTGAGTTTGAATCTTATATATAAAAAAAACTAAGATGAACGTAATATATTGAATGGAGTAGTACAAAACACTTACTTTCCACCTATGTTGTCTCTGGTTATCTGTCTCTCTAGCAAAATTAGCTACGAAATAGTTAAGTATAATTATCCAATAATTTCATTACTAATTCTAATTATTTTACAGCTAAATTTTGTTGAAAAGATCAGATAGCTTGAAGAACTCTAAATCTCATATAGTGATTATTTAATTTACAGTTGAGTATAATTAATTTTAGAATTAATGGTTGAAAATGGATTATATATAATTTAAGAGGAGGGTTCAAATTACACCATTGTAAGTTACACCAAATACTACACCGCTAATAACTACAAATCAAATGTGTTTTTTTAGTAATCAAAGCATTGAATTATTTTTATTCATCATCATGATCATTTGTGTCAAATTTCATAAAATTTTGAGACTAATAACTTATAATCAAATGGTTGAGTTTTTCCATATATTTTGAATGCATATATAACGTTAATCTTGAGACATATCAATAACATATTAAATAATTTCGGATTAATGTTAAGTTTTATCTGTATGATCTATATGATAGAAACTTTCAATCCAACGGTGCATTACTTAATACAGTGATCCATTAAAAAATTATTCAGCAGTGTAATATTTTGTGTAACTTACACCGGTGTAATTTGAACCCTCATAATGTAAAATCGATTTTACACTATGTCTATTTGCTAAACAAACAAGCCTTATATACACTTGTCTCCTTCAGTAACTCATCAAAGCGCTAATTGGCTTTTATGTCGTTTTATGGAAGACTATAACTCAATTTCGATTTTTCGGTCTTATTATGGAAGACTAGAACTCTCACAAATAATTGTGAAATCTGCTTGGAACAATCTGCATATGAAAAATGAGTAATCATTTCTTCACACCCACGTACGAAAAACCAGCTATTTCATATCTCATACTTCAAATCATATTATTCATTACACTTTTTTTTTCTCTCTCTTCAGAGTCCTTGGTGTAAACCCCGGCCATCATTTTTCATAAGGAATAGAGTTTTTATTTCTTACACTTCAATTTTGTCTCTCTCTCTCTCTATATATCTTTTGAATGAGATGAAGTATATATTGAGTTGGATACCCCTTATATTCTTGTAATAGATTTATTTTGTTGTTTAAAAAAAAACCCACGTTCCTTTTTTTTTTTTGAATTTCATCATTTTTTATACTCATTTTTACTATTTTTTTTTATTTTTCAGCACATGAATTATTATTGTTATCTCATTTTTTTCTCATCTACTTCTTGCTTTAATGATCTCTTTTCTTATCATGAATTATATATGAATTATGATGCACTAATAAAAATGATTTGGTTTCACCCTTTCAAAATGCGATTGTACAGCTAGAACTCGTTTACAAAGAGCAAATAATCTTCCTAATTAAACTATTGATGATATATCAACTTTTGGTAACAGAAACTTGATTCGATTGCGGACATGTTGACGTTTGAAACATGGAATATACCACCTACTCCAGATTGACTGCACGCATGCTAGTCAAAAATATGTTTGGTGAGACATCCACCAAGTTTTGCAAATTGGAGCTCTCACTCTTTTCTTTATTTCTATGGACGATTCTATTTGGTCCACCTAATTCAGCTTTCATTTTTTTTCCTTAAAAAGGTGAATGAATAATTTTATTTTTCATTAAATAATCTTTTATATGACTATTTGAGTTTAATTTAAGGAAAAATATGAATTTACAATACAATCTATGCTAATTTCGTTGAAAATATACTCCCTCCGTCACACTTTACTTGTCTTTTTAGAGAGAAAAATTTATCCCATTTTACTTATCATTTTACAATTTCAAGGAGTGTTTAATTTTTCTTTACCAGATATATCCTCTATAATTATTGTGTTGAGTGGCTTGGAATAAGGTGTCAATAATTTAATATAGTGTAGTGGAATAACTTAATTAATGAGTGATAAGGGATATAATAGGAAATCAATTAAATTTTTTTATAAAAATAAGATAATTAATTACTTTTCTTAATTCATGTGTAAAAACCTTAAAAGACAAGTAAAGTGAGAGGGAGGGAGTATTAATTTAAAGTTGAAGGACAAAATTTTACAATACACGGTAATATCGAATTAAGTTTTTATTATTTTCAAGTGATATTTCATAAAAGCAACTTGAAACTATTTTAATATCAATCATTAATAAAAATGGGCACTGAATTTGGTGATCACGGATTTAAATTACCATATTTTTACATCTTGGACCATGTGAACCATGGTCCACCATAGACAAACCCTATTTTTATAAGAAAAAATAAATGTAATTTTCTTTGAGCCTTTTTTTTAAAATTTTAGAGTAATTTCTTATACACACCATTTTTAGCCTCTCAAATCTCAATACAAATAACTTAACCGATGAAGGTTGGTTCACTTTAAGCGAAATCTCGGATTCGAGTATTGTGGATGAAACAAATATCCACCAGAAGAGCTACCCCCGCTATAATGTGGATGTTTCCGGCTCGAGCAAGATTGTCTCGCGTGAAGGAGATACATGTGGTTTAAACATAAAAAAAATTATAGGGACCATTCGGAGTGGTTGTGAGTTTTTATTTTTTAAAATTTTAAATCAAGTTTTTCAACTCAAAATCAAAAATTGAAAACTTCCTTTTGTGGTTTTCAAAACATATATTTTGAAAACTACAAAAATAGGTTTTCAATTTTTGATTTTGAGTTATAAAATGTTAATATTAATTTGATTTAATTTAATTATATATATGTAAGTTTAGAATACTTTTTTTTGTGTTAATAACAGGTATCCCATATTACCAGGGGCAATCCTGTTCGGGGCTTAGTCACAGTTAAGGCTCCTCACCCCTCTCGAATAGTGTGTTTAGTGGGGATCGAACCCGAGAGCTCTTCTCACAATCTAGAATACTTGTATATATACCATATAAAAAATACATGACTTCATCATAAAATGGAAAAATATAATATAATATAATATAGTGGAAAATAAAATATATATCAAATTATCTCGTTTCAGAATAAATATTTAAATTTAATATATTGAGAAAGATGGAATAGGCTGTCATATATGCTGTAGTGATGTCTTTCAAACGTTAGTAGTATATATAAATCACTCCATTATTGGAGCCTTTTGTCACGGTTGACCCGATTATAGCTTGAGAGTCAAACATGGTGCGTGCTTTTCTAGTTCCTAGATTAAAAAGAGTATTATTGTAGGATTTAATTAACATATTCTTTCTGTAAAGAAATTATACACCGACATTATATCACTTAATGAATCTGATAATTTATGTGTTATTAAATTCAATAAATGATGTGATAATATATCATTAAATATTTGTATAAATTCTTTTTACACTGACGGTATATATATATATTAAACTCATTATTATATATTAAGTTTTTTTTAAGGGTTGTTGTCGTCCATGATATAGAGATATCATAGGATAAACTATTTATCCTATATATTTTAATCTAGTGTGTTAATCAGTTGAGTTATAAGAACAGGGATGGATTCAAGAACGACAAGTATGGGCTTTGGGCCTCCTCCCAACTCTATTTTTTTTTTTTTGGTAACAAGGGAAATAAAGAGAAAAAGACAAACAAAAAAACAGCCAACTAAACCCGCAAATGACTGATACCCATCGCATCTGCCAGAAGCAAATGCAAAAGACAGTCAGGAGGAGTATCTAAAATAACTAAACTCTCATTTTGGCGAGCACCTAGCTTTGCCAAATGATCAGCACAGGAATTTCCCTCTCTCAATGTGTGATGAATAGAACAAGACCTGTCTAACCAAAAGCACTACCGTCAGTGTTCAGAGCAACAACTCCATAAGGAGGAAAAGTCCATGAAACCAAACGAGGATGCTTGACATTAACATTAAGGGCTGGGTAGACAAAATCAATATCCCTCCTTAGCGCTATGATCTCATTACGCTGGACCATAATGCTATGGTTCTCACCTGCAAAGCAACATTTATTTCTGTATAACCATATGACCCACACAGTAGCCCAGAACAAATTCAATTGAGCGGTGTCAACTTGCTTCACCCAGTCCTGGAAGCAGCGATCATTGAGCAAAGAATTTTGTGGAAGACCAACAGACTCCCAAACGTCACGAGCAAAAGGACATTCCCGAAAGCAATGAATAATGTCCTTTGAGGCAGCCTGGCAGCGCGGAAAAAAATCAGACTGCACAATACCTCTATGATTACGAAGCTTATTTATTGGAACCGCATCATGACAGATCAACCAAATGAGGAAACAGATTTTTTCTGGTAACTTGATCTTCCAAATCCAAGACCAATTACCATTAAACGTTCGCGGAAGATGATTCTGATGTAACCAAGCGTAACCAGCCTTGACAGATAAATTCCATCAGCAGCAGTACTCCATATGTATCTATCTTTGACACTCGGATGGAGGAAAAGCTTGACATTTACCATAGAGCTCTTCACCTGCTCAGGAATGACAATATACAGGTTATCCAGCTCCCACTTCCCATTCATAATAACATCAAAAATTCTCTTATCCAAGTCATGGATATCTAAGAACTCCACGTCATTGCATAGGCGAGACCCATTAAGCCATGGAGCAAACCACAGGAAAGAATGACCATTTCCAATTCTAAGGTATATCCTGGCCTAATCAAATTTCTAGCCTTGATGATAGAATTCCAGGTGTAAGAACCTGTCCGAGCACTACAGTCCAAAATATATATTAATTTTAAAAACAAAATTACTATAAAATAATAGTAACCAATATTTTTTAAACCAAAAAACCAAATTAATAAAATACCATTAGAATTAGAGCTTGGTATTCAAAACTCAGAAGAAGTGAAGGTTCAAGAAGAACCCTAGTTCAGTCACATTGCAAAAGAATAAAAGAACTTGGTCGAAAATCGCTTCAAATCCCACTACAACAAATTTTACTTTAAGCAACACTTTTTTGTTCACATTTAAAAAAACCGTTATTAAAACATAAAATAGGCAACGGTTTTACACGTGTAGAGTTCACTTATATTTGGAAACGATTTTCAAGTTGTAGTTGTATTTTAGGCAACATTTTTCTTGACAACGGTCGAAAAACCGTAGCCAAAACATGAAATAGGTAACAATTATTTAATTTTGTAGATCTTTCTTAGTCAAAGGTTTTAAAACCGTTGTCAAAACATAGAATAGACAACATTTTTTAAATTATGGTGATTTTTCGAAATAAAAGATTATTAAATTGTTGCCAAACATAGAATAAACAACTGTCTTTAAATTTTGCAGAGTTTTTAGTCAACGAATGTAAAGTCGTTGCCAAAACATAGAATAAGTAACGTTTTTTAATTGTGGAAATTTTTTAGTCAATGATTATAAAATTGTTGCCAAAATACGCAATAGACAACGGTTTGTCAACAGGCAACAGGAAAAAACTGTTGTTTAAACTATTAAACAATATTGAGTTAATATTTAAGTTTTCAAATTTTTGGTTTACTAAAATTTTATTTATCAAATCAATGGCCTTAATTTTTTTAAAAAAAAAATTATACTTTTGATTTTAATCTGGATTTTATAAGTTTATTTTAAAAATTGCGGTTCATATTATATATATTAAAATTGACAATGTATATAACAAATATAAGTGTTAGCGTAGCGGATAGAACTTAGTGTTTGAAGATGAGGAGCTGTGTTTGAATCCTACCTTGGCCATTTTAAAACTCTATTCCTTTATTTTAGGCAACATTTCTAAATATGTGTTGCCAAAAGTGAAAAATTATTGCTTATTACAATAGGCAACGACCGCAAAACCACGCCCGTAAAACCATTCCCTAAAACTTTTGCCCATGATTTTAGTATCTTTGACCACGGTTTTCTGTTATTGTCTAAAATAAAAAAAATGTTGTAGTGTGTTAAGCCCATAACTCTCTCGTCGTTCCAGATCTAGTCCCAGATCGCTTCTTCTACATTGTCGTTGTCCGTTGTAGTCTGTAGTCTCTCCTCCTCACATAAGTATGGCACCGTACAACCGTAATCACTTCTTAACTTATAGAAGTTTGCTGGAGCCACAAACCGCTTCTTCTTTGCCGCCATTGTCACAATTCCATTCGCAGTCACTTCGAGGTGCATCACTTTCCCTCCTCTACTCGGAACTCTCTCCCTCTCCTTCCCTCTCTGACTAGTTCTTCCCCTTCTCACAGTTAATCAGTTACATATTGCTATTTGGGTCTCTATCTCGCTTTCACCATCTCATAGTCACGGGTATGGTTCTATGCCATTGGGTACCTTTCTATAGACAATGATTTTTTTAAAATAACTACTTATATGAACTAGTGATTTTGTTTGTTCATATACCTTTCATAAAAGAAAGTACTACAAGAAATTCAGTTTTTAGCGACGACCCGGCTGTCGCTATGCCTTCGCTACAACATTAAATGCATTGTTCAGTGCAATTAATTCTTAGAGACGGTCTAGCCGTCGCTAGTAATTGACTGTAGCGACGGCTGAGTCGTCTCTATAATTATAATTTATTTTTTTAAAGAAATAAAAATTAAATGTAGCGAGGGCAGACCGTCGCTACATTAAAAATAAATTTTTAATTTGCGCGCACATTTTTTATAAAAACGTAGTGACGGCCAGGTCGTCATTACGTTAAAAACCTGCACGCGTTAAAACCTCTCCCTTCTTTCTCCGTTTCCAAATTCTTTTACCTCCAAACTCCCTTTTCCTCTCATACAATCACCCCCTATTTATGTCCCCTCACCTCGTTTATTTTGAAAAACTGATCGATTAAAATGTTCCCCTCCTTCATAGGATTGTTTTGAATCGATCAATTTTCAAAATAGTTGTCTGTAGGTGACGTTAGAGCTCGTTCCAGAGTTATTCCCCTTTCGGAGTCGCAACAAGTAAGTTTTTTTAAATCTTTAATCAATTTATTTGAAATGAATAGTTTATTTGTTTTATTAAATTATTAATGTGATATAGGAATTAGGTTTATTTGTAATTAATAGTTTATGTGTAGTTAGTTTTTTTTATTAATTTATTTTTTTGTGATTAGGTTTATTTGTAATTAATAGTTTATTTGTAAATAGTTTATTTTTAATTACTAGTTTTAATTAATTTATTTGTATTTAGGTTTATTTGTTTTATTAATGTGATATAGGAATTAGGTTTATTTATAGTTAATAGTTTATTTAATTTATTTGTAATTATTAGTTTATTTATTTTATTAATTTATTAGTTTATTTGTTTTATAATGTCTATAGTAATTATAATTAGTTTTATTAATTTTATTAATAATTAGTATATTGGTAATTACTTTATTAATTAGTATATTAATAATATGTAATTAGTTTTTTTAATTTATATAATTATTTATTTTGTATATAATGTCTATAGTCATTAGTGTTTAGGATGCGTGGTTGAGGTGGAGAGAAGATCCCACCTAGTAGAGGGAGGGCCCTCCATCTGAGCGAGATACGGCAACAGGCAGCTCGCGTGATACGGGAGAGGACCAACTCTCTCACTTACACGCTGATCAGATGCCGAAGAATCCATCTACTTCAGCGCTGACAGGCGCCATGCAGGTTTGTTCTTCTTCCTCCCTCCACCATTTGCTCCGGTGCAGTTCGATGGTATGAGGTTCATCCCGACACCGGGATTAGTTGAGATGCCTCCAGTGCAGGAGGACATTGTGCCCGAGATAGACCCTGACGATGCTCAGGATGACCTGGATAGGGATGCTGACCAAGAGTCTGATGAGGAGCCAGCTCGGTTCCAGGGTGTCGGGTTAAGCAGACCTCATGAGACAAACGCTCGAGGTCGGGTTATTATCCGACCATTTGGCCGGGGGTGTGTTTGTTTAATTTTATTTTCTTCTTTAGAATTGATATTAATATTGAATCTTTAATTGCTTTAACTGTTATTATTGAATATTTTATTTTGCAGGTGGGTGCCTAACGCCCCGCCTATCGTAGCCATTGTGACACCATTCTACCCCAAGCTCTTATACATTAAATAAATCGAAATATATGAAGGTAACGTTCCACGACGGGTAAAAAGGTTCACAATTCTCATCGTATAAAACGTCATTTATTTCAAAAGTAAACTCATTTAAAATAGAAATAGCAGTCAAATGTTTCAAAATATTTTAAGCAGTGGAATCAACATCAAAATAACCTAATGGCCATGTAAGGCACTCAAACAGTTTACAAAATCTCTTCCTAACTAAAAACATAAAGTAGAAACCCCAATGGTATGCCCTGATGTCACAAGTATCAGAGCGACATTCCCTTCAATTACTACTCGACACCAGTCGTGTCATCATCAACACCTGTAAAATTAACCACAATGTAACGGTGAGGAAAAGAATACCAACTCATACATACACATAGGAGACTACCATATCCTCACCCACATATTTTCATCATACTTATCAAGTAATAATATACACAGAACATCTTACGCCTTTATTATCAAACATCATATCTCATCACAATTATATGAATCACACTTTATAAATCATCAAGCACATCCTCAATACTTAATACCCATCTCATCAATAATTCTCATAACATCATAATATAATTCAACAGCATCATTAATCATATTGCATGCTCATCAATCATCATGCACACCCAAACATCATCAATCATCATCATGAAATACATTGCATGTTCATCTATCATCATGCACACCAAAACATCATCAACATCATTAAATATTTTGCATGTTCATCTATCATCATGCACACTAAAACATCATCAACATCATCATTAAATACTTTGCATGTTCATCTATCATCATGCACACCCAAAACAGTGTCACCTCCCCGAGTTGCACTTCATCCCTCTTTAGGCTTGTGCATCTCGAGTACAATCACCTCCCTAAGTTACACTCCACCCCTCACTGGGCTTGCATATCTCAAGTACAATCACCTCCCTGAGTTACACCTCACCCCTCACTAGGCTTGTGTATCTCAAGTACAATCACCTCCCTGAGTTACACCCCACCCTCATTGGGCTTGTGTATCTCAAGTACAACAACTCATATGCTCAATGCATAATCAACATCATAATAACAAATACATCATCATCATCATCATCAGTCATCCTCATCATAAATCATCATAAACATCATTAATCACCATCATCATGATCATTACACTCATCGCATGCTTAATGCATCATTATATAAACATCAAATCACACCCATCGTAAGGTTATATACATTATCATCATTCTCATAATAGACATCTATTCATCAAGGGTATAATAATATCATCATGGACACACCAAACTCAAGTATAATAGTCATCATCAATCACTAAGATCTCAAAATCCACACTGGTAATCGATTACCAACCTCCAGTAATCGATTACATGCAAACAAAGCCTCTGGTAATCGATTACAACCCCTCTGTAATCGATTACTTGCAAGCAAACACACTGGTAATCGATTACAGCATCTCTGTAATCGATTACCTGCAAGCAATCACTCTGGTAATCGATTACACTGCAGGTAATCGATTACAACATCCCTGTAATCGATTACCTGTAATCGATTACCTGCGAACAAACAACACACCAGGCTACCCAGAAAAACCCTGGTAATCGATTACCAACCCTTGTAATCGATTACCCGCGACGCAGATCGTAGTTCTCGCGATCTTTAACCCTTTTAATCCCCTTTATTCATCCTCTAATCAATCCTCTTTGTTGTATCATCAATCATATACGACTATATCAACTAAACTCAGCAAAAACAACAATCTTTACACAGATTATACAGTTAATCCATCAAAACCCCAAATCATCAAACCCTTATTCACCCCTTTTCATTATTCTCAATATCCTTTTCAATTTCACCCAAGAATTCATCAAGACCCATCAATTCAATCATTAATCAACAATTTTTATCATCCATACTCAATATAATATACATCAATACGAATTTAAGGTTTTAAATTACTACCCAAGCACCCCCATATGCACATACAAGCAGCACTCTCTCCCCCACCGTACCTTAAGTGAAGGTCTAACAACAGCAAGGAAGACTCTTTCTTGATTCTTGATGATCACTCTGCAGCAACCTCCTCTTGAGACTTAGTTTCTCCCCCCCCCCCGTAGCGTTTTGCTCTCTGACGATTTGAAGAATGAGGATTAGGGTGAACTGATAACCCCTCCTTACTAAAATGCCTATATGGGCTTGGGCCCATCCTCAACCCCCTTATCTTCTTTTTAAATTTTGAACTAGCTTTATGGATAAAACTACTCATAATATTAATTCTATTATTATTTATTTATTTCTTCTACTTTATAAATTTAATTTTATTTTATTTTACTTAATAAAATTTAGTATGTTACAACCATTGGTCATGCAATCTGGGCGCAATTCCGGGGTCCTCACTACCTTTGGGATGTCACCCCGAAGGATGTTAGGGATAGGTGGTGGAAGGAGTTCACGGTAATTAAAAACCCTATCAACTTTAAATTTTTTCTTAAGATATGTCAATTTGGCAGGACTTACCATATTTTTATTTTGCAGAGCCGAGTTACTTAGGACCCTTATAATGAGGCCCAAATCAAGAAGGTGTACGAGCAAAGGGTTGCTCGTCGCCTTCGAGATATGATGAACAGGGCTCGGAAGGCTGGGAAGAGACCCACGTGGTGTGGTGAGGAGGCCTGAGAGGGTCTTTTGACCTACTGGGACTCTGCGAAATTCAAGGGGAAGTCCGCTCGTAACAAGAGCAATCGAGCGTCTCAACGCGGGGGGCAGTCAACACCATGGGCCGCAGGGTCCACCATGGGGTGGCGTTGCATATGGTATGTATAAATAAATACTCTTTTGTATTATATTTCTATTTGTTGTTAAATTAATTAATTTGTGTAATTTTCATGTGTAGCGACGACGGCTTGGGCGGGAGGTCGAGCTGGATGAGTTCTTTGCTGCCACCCACGCCAAAAAGGGTGGTGGCTGGGTAGATGACCGGGCCCGGTCCACCTATGTAAGTGTTTGTTTATAAGTGTATTTTTATATAATTTCATATTTATGCAATTGAATATATAACTGATAACTAATTTTACTTTTACCTCAACAAACAAATTACAAGGAGCGCCTGAGGGAGGTGGAGTCACAGATGGAGGACAACTCCATGATTGATGCCTCCACCAAGCTAGAGATCTGGAGGGATGTTGCCGGTGGCAAGACCCGAGGCTGTTGTTATGGCACCGGGGACTTGGCCTCCACCATTTGTCCCGGTGTGACGAGCTTGACTCAGGAATCCCGGGCTCACCCAGGCGATAGTACTGACGGGCCCGAGTCACGACATTTTAGAGAGGAAGCGCTGCGCCAGGAAGTCGAAGTAGCGAAGGAGCAGTCTCGGCAGGCTATAGAGAAGGCTGCAGATTTCGAGGATCAGTTAGCACAACTCCGAGGACAGATGCAGCAGGTCCTGGACGCTCAGTCTGTAAGTCAGGCTCCCGCTCAGGCTCAGGCACAACCGCACCCCCATTATGATCCTGCCATTGATGACCAATCGGTGGATGATAAGGACGAGCAACCCACCCCACAGCCCCAACATCGCCGCCGCCATTGATTCTTTTTGTTTATGTTTTATTGTATTATTTTTTAACAGAGTTTGTGTATATATTTATATATATATATGCTTTTTTTAGTATTGTTTTTATAATTTTAAAATTAATAAATAATAATAAATTTAATTTGAAAAATATACCTGTAGTGACGGTTGTGGCCGTCACTACAACTGTCTCTAGATAAAAAAAAAATTAATCTTAGCGACGACCATGTTTTTAGAGACAACTTCAGCGACGGCTGAGACGTCTCTAGGTAGCGACGGCTGACGTCAGTCGTCGCTACTGTATTTACGACGAGCCACTTAGCGACGTCCATGTGGCCGTCTCTAAGCCATCGCTACGCAGCCTTTAGAGACGACTTTTCCTTGTGTGGCGACGACCATGGGTTGTCGCTAAAAATGAAATTTCTTGTAGTGAAAGCTATTTAATTGTCACATCATATTCATTAAAACTGACTGGACAAGCTGACACAAAAATTTGTTTGCCACATCAGCGTCAAAGACTCAAAGTTAATGGTGTTAAGGGGAAACTAAAGTTACATAATTTCAAAACTCGAGGGATCCAAACAAATAGTTTTAAAGTTTAGAGACTAAAACCAAATTTGGGTCAAATATTAGAGACTAAAAACATATTAAACCTAGAGTGTTTATTATTTAAAAAAATATTATTATTTTTTTAATATAATTTTGAGGTTTTTTTTGTTATTGTCTTGTCTCATCTAAAGTGAACGATGCACTTAGCTTTACATGATAAAATATGTGAAAATATAAAATGGTTATCTTTACCATTCATTGTCTTCTATAGAGCATCCCCACACTTTAGAGAAAACATCCAATACTTATTTTTTAATGTAAAATACTTATATCTGCATACTTTTTAAAACATATTAGTCATAGTCCCTAACACTAATTGGCTCTATTAAGTTACTGGTCTATGGTCTCATTTAATCAACGTGGATGTTAAATTCATTTACTAAGCAATTAAATTCATCAGTAACTTAACAAATTTAATTAGCGTCAGAGACTATAGTTAAAGTGTTTTAAAAGTATAATGATATAAAATAAATGTTCTAAATGTCGGGGACAATGACCAAAGTTCACAAAAAATATAGGGACGAAAAACATATTTCACCATTTTTTTTCTATTTACTAGCTTTGAGCTCAATAAATTATTTAATAGAAATTAAATTCTCTATCACTTGAACCATATATAGGCTTTAATGTTCCTTTTTTCTATTTTACTTATTTGTAAATCTTTAATCATTACGTTTAATTTTAATTTTTCTTTCAAATTTATTTATATTATCACATATGGATTATAATTATTAGAAATCAATTATAATTTCGATGCTCTAGTGTGATTATGATTTTAACTCAATTTGTGAATCGGGAAACACCAAATAAGTTAGCGGCGCCAATTTTTTAAAATTGAGAAAAATCGTTTAGATATAAAAAAAAATTTTGCACTATGGGTTAGTTTTGTATTGGGGTAAAAATTAACTGAAAATTTCTTGATTCAATTTTATTACTGAAGTAATCTTTATTTTTAAAAGTAGTCTTGATCGATCTGAATATAAGCATATTTAGGCGGACTCTTAATATAGGAATAACTTTTGGGTTTGATCCCCACTAAACACATTTTTAGGGAGGGATGCGGAGTTTTAATTGTGACTAAGCCTCAAATAGGACTATCTCTGGTAGTGCACGGATCCTTTGTAGTGTGGGATGTCCCACAGCAAAATAGCTAGGAAATAACTAGGGAATAACTACCGATTTTAACTACGGAATGTTTTTGTAGCTGTTCCCTAGCTATTTGGTACCTAATGTTGCTGCAGGCACATTCCGCGCTGCAGAGGATCCGAATCCATCTATGGTAATAGAGGATCCCTAAGGTGAAAAAAAATTAAACTTTGAATTTATTTATAAATAGGGATTAGTTTTTTTTTACTTAATTACATTTTTTGTCCCTGTAGTTAATTTGGACTTTGTGTAATTTTGGTCCCTCTAGTTAATTTGGACTTTGTGTAATTTTGGTCACTTAGGTTTTTTTTCGAATAAATTAAGTCTCCTTTAAAAATTAAGTAAATTTGGTTCCTCCATCCATTGTTTTTCACTTAAAACTCTCAAATTCTCATTTTCAATCTAAATATTTGGGAGTTTTTTTCCCAAGCAAAAGAGAAAATAAATAACAGAGAGTAGAAGAGGTACTCCAACCCATATATAATTACAATAGAGTAAGTTAGCTGGGAAAACAAATTAAAAAGTTATAGCAAATATTTGGGATTTTATGATAAGATTTGAGATATAAAATAATTTTAAAGATTCAAAAGTAAAAAAATTTAATAAAAATTTGATAAAATTTGAAGGATCTTATAGGATTTGTAATTAGGATTTAAAGTGAAAAAAAATTGAATTTTTTTTTATATTTGGTAAAATTTGATATTTTAATTGGTATATTTCAGATTAAAACTTGAGGGATTAAAATTACACAAAATTTAAATTACAGGACCATGAGTGCAATTAATTTTTTTTTTTTTTGAAAAGTGATTAGTTGTAATTATAAAGTTTTTTTTTTACGGACCACAACTATCCACTAATGAGGTTAGGTTTAGTAACCATCATGTTAAACAATCTTTATTTACAATTTAGGTTGATTTTTTTTAACATGATGGCTGTATATCTGATTCTTTTGGGATGAATTAAAAATACAGAGTTCGAACTCTAAACTCTAGCACTCATCACAAAATATAGCCAACACAAGATGTAATAAAAATTAAGAGTGCATATTGCAAAAGGCTAAAATGTTTTTGTAAAAGTGGCCTAGATTATCGACAATTGATTCAAAGTCACATCAAATTAACGAGAAATTTACTTGATCACCTTGAAATTTTTATTCCAACAATTTGTTCACATGACAAAGTAGGTAGCCCAAAGAGTAATTAAACAAATTGCAATTTATTTAATATGATCTACTTGAAGAATTCCATAACCCAGACGTCACAGACAAAGCATGCATATCTAACGCCATTGAATCCAGCTCCTTTTGCCAATGCCATGAATTCTTCTTCACTTCGCTCCTTCCCTCCTGGGTTTGTAGTCATCATCAGAACATCAAATTGAGAAATGCTCTTCACTGCAGCTCTAGTCTCAGGTTCAAATGGAAGAACTCCTTCCACAACAATCACCTTACCATCATTAGGAATAGCACCATAACAGTTCTTCAACACCTTCAAGCAGAATTCATCACTCCAATCATGAAGTACACACTACAAATTCAATTCAAACCCAGCATATTTCAATAATATATATTCAACTTAATGGGAATAAAATAAAACAATGAGATAGAAGCATGATTTATTATACAAATTAAACCACTAAACTCACCATCATCAAAATGGCATCTCCTTCTGGTACATTTTCAAACATATCCCCTCCCACGTGTTCAACACCTGCAATCAAGTAACAATACATATACTATTTAACATACCCTGCCATATTGAGTATTGACCCTCTTTTAATTTTTATTTTCAGGTATGAGATCGTACCAGGATAGGGAGAGGCATGTTCCACTACATGAGGTAAATCAAAATTGATGCCCTGAATGTGAGGGTATTTAGAGGTGATTATGTTAATAGTGACCCCAAGGCCACCACCAACGTCCACCAGCCTATTGATGTGCTCAAACCCCTTGTAATATTCAAGAATCTTCTTCATAATTAAAGTGGCACGGTTGGTCATCGCTGCCATGAAAAGCTTATTGAAGCTTGGGTTCAAGTCCGAATACTCAAATACATGTTTTTCATGGACTCTGTTGAATGGAATACCTCCTTCCAAAATTGCATCTTTCAATTGGTACCTTACAACAGAACAGATGCAGAGGCTTTTGTTTTAGCATTTATCTTAAAATAAATGATATAACACAACTATTTACTTAATTGCATATAATTAAAATATTTGTGGAGAAAATTAATCTTTTTATGGTCAGTTTGGATGCATTTCTTTAGAAGAATTTTCACGGAAAAAAAATAGAATAAATCAAAGAAATCAAATTAATATATGAATTTAACTTTTCCATAAGTTGAAATTAACCTTTATAGTCCAATTTCTCCAAAACTATCTTATTTAACTTCTTTATTCATTTTATTTTGTTCTTCAAAGAAGTTTTTCTGTAAAAAAGTATCCAAATCGAGTCTAAGAGATATATAGTATGTAATGATTTTACTACAACATTTTATCTATAAAACATTTTTTATATTATCACATCCTTAAAAAAAAATTAAACTTTAATAATACCATAAAAAAATAAAGTGACAAAAACAATACAAAAAACTGACCAACTTTGAAGGATGGCTTTGTCCTGAGTCAAAACCATCAAAGGCCCAAGTGAGCCACCACCACCATTGCAAGCGAAGTATTTGCCAACAGGGGCTATGCTATAGAGTCGCTGCAAATATGGTGGAGGACCTTGTTCATCACCAACAATAGTGCAATCAATCACGGAGTGACTTGCTAGAAGCCTGAGGATACGATCAAGCATTGTGGTTGCATCTGGATTCTTGCAAGGAAGATGGGCTGCAATGTCCTTGGCAGACAGCTTGGTATTCACACCTGCTTTGTCTATGATGTCAAAAATGCCAAGCTCAATGGCTGAGTGCATGGCCATAGAAAGCACACTAGAGTTCACCAGATGCATAGCATAGGTGAAGCTTTTTTCTTCTAATATTTCTTGTTGATTATGGTTATGTTGATTCTCTGTTGAATCAACATGTGCAACATGGATCATTTGCCCTGTTTTTGCCATTAGGCCTTGGAAACCAGAGGGAGCAAAGCAATAACCAAATCAATGAAGATATGTCTCAAGTTTGAGTTACAGCTCCACAAAATTGGCGCAGGCATATATATACACATGCACATAACACAATTAATCATAATTTGGTGCCTGCGGGGTTTCTTATCCGAAATATGGCATGTTTCAAGCCACTTATTGGATATTGTTTTCTGAGGAGATTTGGACTGTTTGTCAAACCTTCAGTCAACCATGTTAATTAGATATCAAAGCGGCATGCTTCCTTTCTTTAAGTGGCATGTTGCTTGAATATCCATGTTCCTTTCGATCATCACTCACTGTAATTTCCATTTCTTTCACAAAAATCCTCTCTATTTTTTAAATTTATACAAAATCCTTAGGATTGTGGGAAGAGCTCCCGTTTCTTTCACAAAAATCCCCTCAGTTGCCAAAAGTTTTTCCCATAATTTCAGTTGGCTACAAAAAGTTGGGAATCAGTTGGCAACGCAGACTGAGATTGTGGGAAGTATTGGATAATTCATCCCATAAACTAGACAACACATAAACTAGTCAGTTATGTTTGTTATTACAGTTTTATTTGTTATGTTGTTAGCTTTATTTGTTAGGATCAGTTTATTAGTTTTTTGGTTTATTATTGATTAGCTTTCTGTTATTAGTCAGTTTCTTTCTTCTTGTATATATAGACTCCACACTTTGTATCCTGATTAAGACAATCAATAACATTTAGATGCACATTCAACTACATCGCTTTCTCTTCCATCTCCCATCTTTTCTTTAGCTGTTTTATGGTATCAGAGCTCTCATCTGAGAGCTCTGCTGCGCTTCCTTCCTATGGCTAAAGAAGAACAACCTACAACCAACAAGAATGAGAAAGAAGACAATCTTCAAGACCCAAACAGTCCCTATTACCTTCATCCAGCAGAGAATGCTGGAAGCCTTCCAGTTTCACCAATCTTGAAGGGTCCCAACTATCACACTTGGAACAGACTCATGATGAGAGCCTTGCTGTCCAAGAACAAATACCCTTTTGTTGATGGAACCATTCGTGAACCAGCTACTGATCAACCCCTTCATTCTGCATGGGTTAGATGCAACACTATGGTAATATCTTGGATCACTCGCTCAGTTTCTTCACAAATTACTCAAAGCATTGTTTACATTGATAATGCCTATGACTTATGGAGTGATTTAAAAGAAAGATTTTCGAAGGGAGATTATTTTCGAATGTCTGATATGCTGCAAAATTTACATTCAACTAAACAAGGAGAAAGAACCATTGCTAGCTATTTCACAGATCTAGAGATCCTATGGGAAGAGCTGGAGATTCTTCGACCTGTCCCAACATGCTCCTGTCCCACCAAATGCTCTTGTGACCTTTCTAATACTGTCAAAAATTACAAGCAAATTGAGTATGTGATATGCTTCTTGAAAGGTCTCAATGACCAATACACCAATGTCAGGAGCCAAATACTCATGATGGATCCCCTTCCCAACATAAATAGAGTCTTCTCCCTTGTTCTACAGCAAGAAAGACAAGTTTCTGGACCCAACATTCAAGAAACTGGTGTGATTTCAAATATCACCAATACAAGGAACTTTGGAGGGAGAAGTGGACCACCCTTTGGCAGAGGCAGAGGCTTCAACAACAATCAACCACAGAGAGTTTGTACCTTTTGTGGGAAGGACAAGCATACTATTGAAACATGTTATTTCAAGCATGGATTCCCGCCAAACTTCAAGTTCAAGAACAAGCCACAGTCTTCAATGGTTAACTCTGCATCATGCACTCAATCTTTAGAAGCTTCAAGCAGCAAAACACCAATAAAGGAACAACAAGAGACCAAGGACACCCTCACCATTGACCAATATGAACAACTCATTGATTTGCTCAAGAAATCTAATTCTAATGACCAAGGTCATTCCATTGGGCAGATGTAGCAGTATCCAGGTAACATTTTTCCTTCTCAAAATAACTATCATCAAGGTAATTTCACTTGGATTTTGGACAGTGGTGCCACTTACCATGTGACTAATTCCCTATCCAATTTTCACACTTACAAACCTATTAATCCTATCAAAATTAGACTTCCAAATGGAATCATAACAAAAGCTTCTATTTCTGGAACTATAAACTTTTCTGACAAATTCATTCTTTATGATGTTCTTTTCATACCAACTTTTCATTGCAATTTAATTTCTGTTAGCAAAATGACTAAATTCTCCAATTGCAAGCTCACCTCCGATCATCTTCTGAAGCTGAATACAGAGCCTTGGGAACTACTGTTTGTGAAATTCAATGGCTTATCTACCTCCTTGAAGATCTCTTTTTACCCTACATCAAGCCAGCTTTCTTATATTGTGATAGTAATTCTGCTAGGCACATTGCAGCAAATGCAGTGTTTCATGAACACACCAAACACTTGGAAATTGACTGCCACTTTGTTCGTGACAAGCTACAAGCCAAATTATTTCATTTACTTCCTATTTCCAGCAAGGAACAACCTGCAGACATCTTCACTAAACCTTTAGATCCCCAGCCTTTTTATTATCTTCTCTCCAAGCTGGGAGTCCTTGACATTTACTCTCCAGCTTGTGGGGGGGGGGGTATTGGATAATTCATCCCATAAACTAGACAAGACATAAACTAGTCAGTTATGTTTGTTATTACAGTTTTGTTTGTTATGTTGTTAGCTTTATTTATTAGGATCAGTTTATTAGTTTTCTATTTTATTGTTGATTAGCTTTCTGTTATTAGTCAGTTTCTTTCTTCTTGTATATATAGACTCCACACTTTGTATCCTGATTAAGACAATCAATAACATTTAGATGCACATTCAACTACATCGCTTTCTCTTCTATCTCCCATCTTTTCTTTAGCTGTTTTAGGAAGAGCTCCCACGTTCACGTTCGATCCCCACTAAATGTGACTAAGCCCCGAATAGAATTGTTTCAGGTAATAGGGGATACTTATAGTTTACATAAAAAAATCAAAGTCCAATTGGTTGATATGGTGAACTTGATCTTAGATTTCTCAAGATCCCTTTTTTCATGCACCCCTAACGAGAATCACGGTGTTATGCTAGTTTCACTCCCTCTTAATAGGGATAATTACCTTTCTTGGTCAAAGACCATAATTATGGCATCAAAGTCAAAGAATAAATTGTAGTTTGATGACAGTCTTCCCAACCCTCATGTTGTAGATCCTACATTTAGAGCTTGGGACAAATGCAACACACTCGTTCTACACTTCTACTTGATAAATCAGTTTTTTTTTACAAAAAAAAAATCAGTTTTTTTATCCCTCTATTGTTATCAAAGTGTCTTATAGCATCCATAATGGAGCAACTCCATTTGGTTGCTTCCAATAGGACCCACCTATACACATCACTCATTTTTACTCTTCCCGATACAAGTACCTCCAATCATTTTATCTCTACAATGGAGCAATTCTCTTTGGGTGCTTCCAATAGGTCCCACCATGGATTTTGGTTTGAACTCATTAAATGAAAAGAAGAAGTTGAGAATTTTTTGAGAGTGATGGAGAGAAATTTGGGATGTTTAATTGTGCAATTTTTCATTTCAAAAACCCTTATTTATATATAAATGAAGAAAATAACCGTTGCAAATGCAAGGGTAAAATAACAAAAAAATATTTTTTATTGTTTGTTTGTTAATTTAGCGTTACTAGCTGAAACAACATAGCCAAAGAAGCATTCCAAATTGCATTGCTTGCAACGGGTTCTGACAAACAAGCAACGTTACTTCCGCGGATGGATTGCTTCACGGGCTAGCGTTGCAGATGCTCTTATGGATGGAGAAAACATCATAGCTATGGAATAGTTTACATGATAGATATTATCAAGGAGATGTCTTTTGAATATCTAAATTGCAAGAAAAATTGTACATGCTCTGTCAAGGAGATCTTTCAATCACTACATATATTTTACTCATCTAAAAAGTTTATAGCAAGAGAGCTTGATAACTTTAGACCATTTCCATCTTGTTCTTGTTGGATACCTTTCACATTTGATCTTGTCCCTACAATAAGGTCATACAATTTTTAAAAGGATTAAATGATCAATGTGTGGCAATAAGGTCATAAATAATGCTCATGGAGCCTTTCCCGATTATTAATGAAGTATTCTCATTATTGATTTAGCAAGAAATACAAATAAATGGGCCATGGGAAGATCTAAACATACTTGCTATTTGCTAACTTTACTGACAAATAAAATTAGAAACGAAAGATTTGAATACTTTAAAAAAAAACATTTTCGATTTTCATTTCCAGTTTTTTTAATTTTAGTTATAGAAATTCTTTATGTTTTTATTATCACATTATTTTTAATTTTTTTTTATTTCCGAAGTTTTATACAAGAAACGATAAATATTGAAAGATGTTTTCTGAAAGTAAACAAATTGTCCCAAAATTTTCAAGTCCAAAACTCTAATTATAGGAATTAAATTAAGCACCCATAACAAGCAGTAGAACATCAAGATTTGTTCTTTTTGTAATAAGACAACACATACAATCCTCCTTACTTCAAGAAGCATAGTCATATTAATCACTATGCTGCATATGGTAATGGTGATGATTCTGATGATTTATTGACTTTGCAGAGAAGGGGGAAAAAAAAACACACATTTTAACAATTAACACACTAGCTGTCTAGCTGGTCAAGCCATCTACTTGAAGAACTCCATAATCCTAAGGTCATAAGCAAAACAATCACATCCAATGCTGCTAAATCCTGATCTTGTTGCTAGTTCCATAAATTCTTGTTCATTTCTCTCCTTTCCTCCAGGATTTTGAGTCATCATAAGAACATCAGTTTGGCATGTGGATTTAACGGAAGTATTAGTTTCAGGCATTGTTGGAAGGACTTGCTCCACGACAATTACCTTCCCACCAATATGAATAGCATCATAGCAATTCTTCAACAGTTTCACGCAACACTCATCACTCCAATCATGCAGTACAAGCTACAATTCAAATGATCAATCGATGTCCCATAGAGTGTATTTGGTCATTCAATATTTAATAAAAAAATACAAATATATATGAAAAACACAAGTGAATCCATCAAACTGCACCAATTAAAAATACATAGACAGACACATGACTTAATTAACCGACTTATTTGTGAATTTAAATGGGAGGGAAAAAGAAGAGTTAGAGGGGGAGAGAGGAAAAGAAAAGGAGGGAAACACTTGGGGTGTGTTTGATTCACTATTATTTTTTAATTTTAAAAACTATTTTTTATAAATGAAATTATTTATTTATAACATTTTCAATACAAAAACAGAAAAAATAAAAAAAAGTTTTCAAAACATCTCAAAGTAGTTTTAGGATACTAAAAAATAGTGACATTTTTCAAAATTGTTTTTAAAAAATATCTGTCAAATAAGTTTTTCAGTTTTCTATTTTTAAAAACAGATCAAAGATAAATTTTAAAAACCGTAAATAAACATGCTCTTAATTAATTTGTAAAATATTCAAACTTTGAAACACAAATGAGAAAGAATTTAGAAAGCTTTTTCCTTCCATCGCTTTCCCTTCAAATTAAAAATTAACTAGTAGTTGTACCCCGTGCGATGCACGGGAATTTTATAACGTGTTAATAATAATATTTTTATTTTAAAATTATAATTTTTGTTAATAATAAATTATTATATAAAATATTTATTATAAGTATAAAATATGATTTAAGAAGAAAACATTTAAGAAACTTTTATACACAATTAAATAATTAAAAGAAGTGCAATGGAAAATTTCACTTACAACATGTATGGAAAATTAAATACATAATAATTTAGAAAATTGACAATATATATTAGACATATACTAAATATGATTTTAAATTTTAATTAAATTAAACACTGAATGACATTTCTTGAAATTTCAAAAATAATAATTAATTGAAGATTTAAAAATAGATCTATAAGATTTGTTGCTAAAATAGAAAATCACATCAAATAACAATTAATTATTTAATTATTGGAATTGAATAAATAATGTAATTATTAAAATTATTAAACACATTATCATAAACAAAGTAAATAAAGAATTTATGTTTTGAAGCTATTCTTAAAATTCACAAATAAGTTTTTCTTCAATATTTTGGATAAATACTTCTAAAATTAGGATGGTATTTCTGTTAATATAAATTTCACTTTGTCTAATAATTTTTCAATAGTTCATATTTATTTATTTTTATAATAAATTATATTACAGTATATTTTTTTTATCAAACTCATATATATTTATTAATACAATTTAAATATTTTAATTAAATTATAAACTTCTATGTAAACCCCAAAGAAAATGTTGATATTATTTTGTATAAATATTTAGTTGCATTTGAATTCTCTAAAAAGGTGTTTTAAAGATTAAGGTCGGGGAGACAAATAATTATCATACAAAAAAGAGGATACATACAATTATAGAAAATAAAGTATAAAATTGTGTTAAAATTTAGAGAGAGAAAAAATTATAACCTTATTTAATTATAATTATTATTTGAATAAAATATTTAAGGTAGTCAAAATAAAAAAATACATAAAAAGGAAATAATCAATAAAAAATTATATTAAGACTAATAGTGTTACAATAATTAATGTGTAGTATGTAAAAGCTAGTAATTAAAAGGAAAAGAAAATAAAATATCCATTTAAAACAAATATCCATTATTATAACTAATGATATAAGGTTTTTAATAAGATGTATTAAAAGTATATAAAATAAATTATTTTAATAAAATAATCTAATTACCCATTATTGTAAAATAAGAATAGATAAGAAGAAACTATGTTTATTTTTAAAAGTATAAAAAAATGGGGGGAAAAATAAACAAAATAAGGTAGGATATTGTGAAGTAATGGAGACAAAAATAATAAGTAGAAGTAGAATGGGTAGAGACTCCCAAATGTGTATATAAAAAGACAAAAATGAATGAAAGGGAAAGTTTCTATTATCCCAATGGTTGAAGCCAAAGAGAATCACACAGCTTTACAAAATAAAGTTAATAAATTATCACTAAGCATTATAAAAGTAATTGACCATTATCATAATTAATGAGAAGGTATTTACTAAACATGAAAAAAATATCAAATAAATTATTTGAAATGAAAATGACATTGTTGCCCCTAATTTGAGTGGGAAGATATACCCCCAAAGAAATCACATACAACTCTTCTTTTATATATATAAAGATAAAGATTTGCAACATACCTTCGATTACTGTCTGATTTTGGCTTCCGACCAGCTAGTAATTTAGTTATATTATAATTAGGGCCGTAGATGAATTTAGGTATTTATGAATTATTTGAGCTCGGCTCGTTAAATGCTCGATCAAGCTCGTTTGTTTAATTAAACAAATAAGCCCAAGCTTAAGATTGTGCTTGAATATTTAAATGAGTCAAGCCCAAGCATTAGATTCTTGACATTAAGAGCTCGTAAATAGCTCGCTTATTATATATAATAATTAAATAATATAAATATTTAAAATAAAGTAAGATTAATAAAAAATATAAAAAATATAGTTATAAATTTATTTCAAAAAAAAATAATAAAATAATAAAGTAAAATAATTACTCTATATATTTAAAAATAAGTATCAAAATATTTCTTATATTAGTCAAGAAGTTATGTCTTGAATTTTAAAAAATATAATATTTTAGAATTCTTAACAATATATATCATACATTAAGAATATATTTCGATTTTTATATTATCATTTAATAGTAAAATATTTATTAAAATACTAAATTCAAAAATTTTTAAAAAGATTTAATGAAAATTTTCATAAAAGCAAAAACAATGAAGTTATAAATGAGCTAAACAAGTCAAGCTCAAGCTTTGTTTTTCTTTAACAAGCCAAACTCAAGCTTTAAGTTTGGCTCGTTTAAATAAATGAGCCAAGCTCGAGCCACTCATTTTTATCACAAGCCAAACTTGAGCTTTAAATACTCGGCTTGACTCGGCTCATTTACAGTCCTAACTATAATTAAGGAGTTTCCCTTACAACTAGGGGTAAGAATATGTCAGACCGCTCGTTAGGGCCTACAGCCCGGCCTACATCAGGTCCATGCCAGATCAATTTATTAAATAAATCAGGCCAAGGCTTTTTCAAAAGCCTATATAGCAAAACAGGTCAGGCCTCAGGCTATCGAAAAAGTATTTTGAGCCTATCAGACCGATCTATTTTACTAAATATAAATGAAATGCTGATATTTTATATATTGTTATTATTATTATTATTATAAAGATTTTTATTATATTGCCTTATAACTATATACTTATTAGCTTGTGTAAATATATAAGTATGTTGTCTTCCATAAAACATTTGATCTTATAAGTCTATTCAAATACATGCTTATGATATATCCAAGCACCTTATTATAAAACAGACTTTTAAGTAGTCAGACCAAGTACTCAGGCCATTAAATAAAGCCTATATCAAGTAAAGAAGCCAGACTCAGACCATGAATTTAAGGTGCAAGTTACGCTCAAACCTTGGAAAGTATAGTTTGACTCGGCCTATTCCACCCCTACTTACAACTTAGATCTATTTTTACCCTCTTGATACAACTCAATAATTAAGTTGTGGGAAGCTACTAAAATTATATTAGTGATGTGGACTTAGGTAATTTAAATGAGACTGTATATTTAAATATCATTATCAATATTTTACAGGAAAAAAAAATTCTCCAAACTTCTTCCAAGACTGACTTCATTATTTTGTCCTCCTCTCCTAAGTAAATCATTAAAAACAAATTTATATATATCTTATATCTGAACTCTCTCACCAACTCACGGCCCAAAGGCCTGTATTTTGCTTTAATTACTATTTCATAAAACCTTGTTGTTGATCAATTCCACGACAATATGATAATTAATTAGAGTATTAATATAACATAGTAGAAAGCAAGTAGCCAATCTTCACAAAAAAAAAATAATAATAAGGAAAAGAAAAAATAAGCCAAGTAGCCAACTATTGTATATAGTAACATTACGTACGGCTCTCCAAAATATATGGCAAATCATCCATGGACAGAGTCACAGATCTAGATTAGAGGAAACTCAATTATTTGATTTAATTTAATAATTAACACGCCATAAGTAGGTAAATCAGTTACTAATTAAAGAATTTGAGAGAGAAGAAAATGCCAAAATGAAAAACAAGCCAAACCTAATTTAGTAGGACTGTCAGGGTTGATATATATAATTATAAATTATAGTACCATAATAAATTAGAATAAATATTAATGATCTCATTACCGTATGAAAGTAAATATAATTTAATTTAAACACAATTAATGATGTCAGGACTCAAAATGCACCTTCAGAAATATGGCGTCTCCGTGCGGAACACTTTCAAACATATCCCCTCCCTCATGCTTCACACCTGCAGATATAAAAAAATGGTAATGTTTATATATTTTTTTGGATGTTTCTAAAGTATATTGAGTTAATATTTTTTTTTTTTTGGAGTTAATATTTCAAGAGCAGTTCAATATTAAATAACTAATCAGTTTTCTTGACTACACGTTAATCTGTATTTGGTCTGCCGGACCAGCTCATATGGTCCAACTTTTACAAATGGGCCTTAAGTTTCATTTCTTTTTTCCAGTCAGTTTTTTGGGCCTTTTTCTTTTATTATAGTGCTCTTCTGATAAAAAAATTACTTTTTTTGTTTCAACCAAAAAAAAATTTGTTGATCTTTTTTTCCACTTTTATATTAGTTTCGTCCAAAAAAAATAATAAGTAAATCAGTTTGAACTTTGAACTGAACTGACTCGGTTCATGTTTAATTTTATATTGTCCAAAAACTAATATTAGTAATATATTCTGTTCAACATATTTTGTATTATTAAGTAAGTTTTATTAGGCATTTTATTAAATAATTTAGTGGACTCACTCTTTACTTAATGTAACTCACAAAATTCCCATATGGTCGAAACAAGATTAAAAATAATATATAAAAATTATTATTATGTTAACATTTCTCTTGCTCTTATGGACTGTGTCAGTCCAGTGTTGACCCAAAATAATAATAATAAAAAAACATGTTCTACTTTTTTTTCTCTCTCGTATTATATAGCCTGACAAAGAGAGGTGCTTAGATTTAAAAAAAAAAAAAGAAAATTAAAAAAAAAGGGTAGTACGAACGGGTCTACCCATGTGAGCTATGACAATTGAAAATCTACTGCTAATCTGCCATCAAGTTTACAACTTGATATTTTATTGGGAAAAGAAATTAAACCATCTTGAATTGACTATGATGTATGAGTAATTATATATATAAACACATGATATAAATTATGGAAATTCTGCTGTACCCTCCAGTGAGAAAGAGTTTAGGTATATTTTTTGATCATTTAATTAATTTCTCTTAATTTTTTTAAATGGACTTAGTATTTTTACAGTTATGGGACAATATTTAATTATTAGAATTTATATTTTTAATTTTTGAAAAGACTTTTTGACCCCCTATAACCATTATCATGTATTTTTTTATTGTACTCTCTCATTTTTCACATTTTCATTTGCAATACACATGTGTCTCATTTAAAATTTACTTTATGTCTTTGAAATAATTTAGGATGGAGTACATGACTTATTCCTATGTAGTTTTGACTTTTATGCATTTATTCAATAAAAAAAATAATAAGAAGGTACCAAAACCCTCTATAGCCGGAGGATACCAAATTGCGAAGCTATAAATTAATGTAATTAAGCAGTATTACGATCTTACCCGGGTATGATGGAGCTTGTTTGATGACATGAGGCAAGTCAAAATTAATACCCTGAATGTGTGGGTATTTGGAAATGATGAAATTAAGGGTAGTCCCAAGACCACCTCCAACATCCACGAGCGTGCTGTTGATTTGGTCAAAGCCTTTGTAGGATTCAAGAATCTTCTTTGCTGCCAAACGCGTGACGTTGCTCATTGCCGTGTTAAATACTTGATTGAACCTGGAGTCGAAACTCTGATACTCAAAGGCATGCATGCCATGAACTCTGTTGAAGGGTATACCCCCTTCCAACATTGCCTCTTTCAATTGAGACCTATATTATATATGAATGAATTAATTGTACGGACATTTTATTGCATTTAGTAAGGAAAAAGGATCATATATTTATAAAAAAAAAAAACTAACAATATTGATTGTACTAACAATTGATTATGCATAGCATGGACGGCTTAATTTAGTGCTAACATTATATAATGGATTTATTAATTTCTGACATTTATCTGTGTACTTTACTTTAATCTAAAAGGGTAGATAGATGACATTAGCTAAACAGTGATGTGTCAAGTTAAATAATATTGTGGATTTAAATTATCTCTATAATATTAAAAAAAAATGATCTTATATATGAGAATGCAATTAGTTATCTAACCTATATTTTTGTTAAATCTTTGTGACTATTTTTTTCCTCATAAATAATCTTTTTTTAATGATGTTTCATAATAAATAGATTGAATAATTTCACTCTTATATTCTCTTCTTTGTGATTAAATATAAATATAAAAATATTTATTTTTAAATTAATTATTTACTAATATTTCTTAAGAATTAATTAGTTGAAATCATTTTTATCAAATTCAATGTTTTAAGTGATATATGTGCGCGCGCTCTTATTTAGAGCACAGAGTGTATAATACATAAGATTATTTACTGATACATAAGATTTATCATACATGATCACAAATATAATTCTAAACACACAATACATATAATAATATAACTATACTAAAAACGACTCACACATATGTGTCAGATTTGGATTTTTTTATATCAAATAAACTTTAAAAAAAAAAGCCTTTTTATATACCATTTTTATTATTTAATTATCTTTTTTTAGCTTGTTCTCATTTCATTATAGGTAAAATAATTTTTTTTATAAATGCATGCTCAACGAGTCTATTTAAGTTTTTGACTGAGTCTGGATTTACAGTTGAGTAAAATTTATTCTGATAGAAATGAATGATGCACATTTTACGAAATACATCGCACAAAAGTAATTTAAAATCAATTCTACAAAATCATGGTTTTAGAGTATATTTGGTTTAGCGTTGAAACGTGGTAAACTCACGTTTTTAACGCAAGAAATAGTTGCGTTGGGAAATCCAAACTTGAGTTTGACTTATTTCAACGTCAAACCAAATACACATTTACACTGTTATAATATGGTAAAACAAACAGACGGCTAAATTACTTATTTTTGGTGAAAATGATCAACTGAATGAATTTAGATTACATGCACCAATTCATTAATATAAATGGTCTAATATGTCACTGGAACCGTTACCTAACTAGTTTCACTAATGGAACGGTTCAGGTAGGGTTTATGAGTGTTATAACTATGGCCTAATTAATAATTTCATTCTTTTTAGGGGTCAACTTTGATGATGAATAAACTAAATTTAAAAAAACATAGCATTTACAAAAGAAAATCAATTTTAATATCTTTTTCAGTCCTTTTAATTAAAAAGTAACAATTCAACATAAAAACTGATATTAAGAAATCTGTTAGAAAAAGAATATTTTTAATAATGTATTATTTTTTGTTTAAAAAGGAACATGAAGGGACAAATAATTTGGTTGCTCAGTTAGCAAAAACAGAACAAAACAAAAAAGAGTAAGGAAAATAATGGAACATAAAAATTGAGAAAAACTGACCAATTTTGTAAGAAGACCTTGTCATGAATCAATGCCATGAGAGGCTTCAACGACACCCCATCCTCATTGGGCACTAAATATTTGGATACAGAATTTAGACTGTATAATCTCTTGAAAGAACCACTTTCATCAGCAACAACAGAACAATGAAGCACAGAGTGACTGGCTAGTAGCATGAGGATCCTATCTAGCATGATGGCTGCATCTGGATTCTTGCTTGTAATCTGTGCTGCAATGTCCTTTGCCGAGACCTTGGCACCTGCACCTGATTTATTTATTATATCTAACACTCCAAGCTCCAAAGCAGCATGCAAGGACATGGGCAGAGAAACAGAATTCACCATCTGAATGGCATAGCAGAAGCTTTCTACTTCATCTTCCAGGTTTGGCTCTCCTTTTCTTGGTGGTACTTGTTTTGCTTCCACCTCATTGAGTTTTGGATCGGTTTCCATTAGGCTTTAATTAATTTGCAGAGACAAAAATAAAAATTAATTTCAGTTATAATTGCTAATTTTGCATTCTTGCCTCTGGTTTTGATTAATATTGAATTATTGATTGTGCAGGTGTTTGAGCACTTTCAGGTTATATATCGAGAATATATGAATACATACACATACCTGTTTACCGGTTGGCTACTTGGCTAGCTCGAAATCAATGGATTAATTGAGGTTCATGCCTGCTACCAGTTATTTATACTCTCAACCTATTCATATATACTGTGGAACTTTATAGTAACATCTGCATAAATAATGAATATGTTGTCATAAACCCAAAATTTATATTAACACTATTTATAATCTCATATTTTCATAATTTATATCCAAATCTTTATGATAAAGAAACTTAGACAGATGCAAATTGAGTCATATATATAAACATGGTTATTATATTTTAGTAAATTTTTTTGGTAAAATACTTTAACATATGATTAATTAAAGTATTGTTTTTTTATTTTTATTAAATTGCATTAAAACAAAATACAAATAGATGGGAAAAGATAATCGATAATTAAGTGTTCATTTGAAAAAATGTGATAGTTTTAAATATTTTTAATCACCTATCTATTAATTAATATTAAGACTTTAATTAGTTTATTTATATTTGTGGCGGGTTCCACACAATTTATGAAATTAAATACACAAAATAAGAACATGTGTATTAGTGGCATTTTTAGGTATAATTTATTTTGGGGTTAAATATTTTTTAATCCCTGAAATATAATCGAGATTTGGTTTTAGTCTTTAGAATTTAAAACCAGTGGTTTTGATCCTTCAAAAATTGAAAATATACCAATTTAGTCCTTATCGATAAAAATTCGTAGCTAATTGTTAATAAATTTTGTAGCAAAACTATGTAATAAGGACTAAATTGGTATATTTTTAATTTTTGAAGGACCAAAACCACCGATTTTAAATTGCAGTGACTAAAACCAAATCTCGACTATATTTCAGGGACTAAAAACATATTTAATCCTTTATTTTAATAAAATTATAAAATTAATAATTGAAAATAAATAATGTTTATAAAACATATTAAATAGAAGTAGTTAAAAATCAATTTCACTTTTTCAATATAATTTATTATTACTCTTAATACCCACGTTAATTTAGACCCGGATTGTATCTAGCCTCTGCAGCCGACATCAGGTACAGAATAACTACGAAATTAAAATTTGTAGTTATTCCATAGCTATTTCATAGTTATGTCGGTCGCAGAGGCGGAGACGATCCTTGCACCGTTAATTTGTACAAGGGTGTAAGGGAACAAGCCCCCAAGCCACTTGAGAATAAATTCACTATCACATGTCTAACTTGTCATTTTTAACTTGCATAAAACTTGGTTTATTCAATACAACACAAGGTTGATTGGATTTATTTAATTTCAACAAACCAAAGCCAATTCATCATCTTACAAAGGCTGGGAATAGATCAGTCAGTTGGCCTATCAGGACATGCGGCCTGTTATATGACTTAACCTAACTCATTTATCAAAATGGATAGGCTAAAATTTTTTAAAAGATCTATTTAATTAAAGAGATTAGACGCCTATAAAAAAATCTATCAAGCTTGATAGATTAACCTGTTTAATATAATAATACATAATATATTAAATTAATTATATAAATAACTATAAATATAATTAAAAAATTAAAATATAATAAAACAACTATAATATATTAAGAGTGTATTTGGTAAGTCGGCTATAGCTGAAAACTGAAATTAGTAGCTGAAACAATTTTAGCTGTGTTTGGTAAGGTAGCTTTTTTTAGTAGCTATTAGTTTTTTTTTTTGAAAATGTGTTGAGATAGTTTTCTTTAAAAAAATCCAAAAATTAATTACAAGTTTATCCCTCAACCACCCGCACTTATCATTATTTAATAATTAATGATGTACTTATATGTCATTTTATCATTTTCAGCTAGTTTCACCAAACACATTCAATAGCTTTTCAACTTTCAGCTAACTTTAAGTTTTAAACTTTCAGTTAGCTTTTCAGCTAGTTTTACCAAACACACTCTAAATTAATTATATAAAAAAGTTTGTTTAAAGTCATGTCGGCGTGCATAATCTTATAGTGCTTGTTATAAGCTCCAAATGTTTCATAATATACTAATTATACTAATTGTAAAGTTTATTCCGTCTAAGTGATAAATGTATAGCTGTTAATCAATAGCAGCGAAGTTGGACTTGATCATCCAACTTGCTTGAGAGGCAATTTTGTTTTAAGCTATACGTAATTAGTTATTTTTAGTCAATATTCAACGGATTAATCAAATTGGGTTTTAAAATGAGAAATTAAAAAACGCACTAATAAGGCTCTGATTTGGTGATTGACCAAGCAATGACAATGACCTGCCACTTGTACAACTTGTTTAATTGCATGTTATTTGATTGTACAATACAACAGCTATTCTTAGTTCTTACACGTAATTATCCCCGTTGACTAATTTTATTGTTTTCTTTGGAGATAAAACAAAGTACTGTAAAGTGTAAACAGTACAAGCCAGATTTTTATTTTTGTCATATACTCAGAGGTGCAGAAATATAATAACATAATTTACACATACAAAATTCAATTCTATCAATCACTAACAAATAAAAGTTCTAACACAATCATCCTCATCATTTCCATAATATTATTAATCCTAATCAAATTATTTACAGAGAATAAAAACAAGTGTGCGGAAAAATATGGTGCAACAGAAAAAATAGGGTGTTGTATCAGAAAAAATTAAGAAAAAAACGTTGCTAAAAATATGGTGCAACAGGAAAAAAAAAAAGGGGGTGTTGTATCAGAAAAAAAGTTGCTAAAAATATGGTGCAGCAGAAAAAATGGGTGTTGTATCAGAAAAAATGCAGAAAAAAAAAACTATCACTAACCTAGAGCACACAGCGGCAGCGCGCGGAGTGAGGTGTAAGGACGGCGGCTGCTGGTGACTTGGTCGCAGAGTGAGGTCACGACAGCTGCTCGCAGGTGACGGCGTCAAGGCTGCACACAATGGAAGAAAGCTCGCAACGAGAAAGATGGTGGTGGCTTGCTCGCAGTGGAAGAACACTCGCTACGCAGGTGACGGTGGACCACCGGAGGGAGGAGACCGACGACGAGGAAAGGAGAAGGGAAAGGTGACATGACCGAACAGGGAGAGAAGGGGAAGGTGAGGGTTTAGAGAGGGGGGCTATGAGAGACGCGAAAGAAAAAATAAACTGATCTGAGTGATATATTCAATAGAGGAGGGCGCTTTGGAAAAAGGTGAAGGGCGCTCCGTATGCGCCCTAACCTTATAAAAAAAATATGGGAGAAAGAAAAACATGTGAGGACACTCAGGAAGCGCCCTAACATAAAAAAAAAATAAAATTGGAGGGCGCTCCTGGAGCGCCTTAACAGTAAAAAAATTAAATAAAAAACTGGCGTATGAGGCGCTCAAACAAGCGCCCTGTTCAGAAACAATGTCTTATTTAAAAGGGCGTTCGTACGAGTGTCCTGATCAGATAAACAGGTAAAAAAACAAACAAAAATTGCAGGGCGCTCATGTGAGCACCCTAACATTAAATACTAAGGGCACTCTCGCCCAGATTAGAAGCGTCATAACGGTAAAAAAAACTCAATATGAGCGATAATCCACACAGGAGCGCCCTAAAATATGTGTTCTTATATCCTAAATTTGGCATAGTGATTCCTTGATCATTAGTTTTCAAGAATTACAATTCAACTATTTTCTTTTGACACTTTATATTGCTTCAAAGATAATGCGAATAATGTGGATGTGATTAATTGTGTAACACCCAAAATTTGGCCATATTAATTAATGAACAAGGGCTAAATCACTTAGTTAAAAAGGATGTATTTTTAAGATAAAAAAAGTGTTGAGTTACATAAGTGTTATTATTGCACTATGGTAGTTAGACTGGAGCATCTTTCAAAGTTGAGGTTAGAAATTAGGGTCGCAATTTGGTACCCTCCGACCAGAGAGGGATTTGGTACCTTCTTGTTATTTTTTTATTGAATGGAGGCATAAATGCCAAAACTATATAGCAACAAGTCATGTACTCAATCCTAAATTATTTCAAAGACATAAAGTAGATTTTAAATGAGACACACGTGCATTACAAATGAGAATGTGAAAAAATGGGGGAATACAATAAAAAATACATGATAATGGTTATAGAGGGTCAAAAAGTCTTTTCAAAAATTAAAAATACAAATTCTAATAATTAAATATTGTCCCGAAATGTAAATATACTAAGACAATTTAAAAAAAATGAGAGAAATTGATTAAATGATCAAAGAAGGTACCGAAACCCTCTCTCACTAGAGGGTACAATAGAATTTCCCTAGAAATTAAAGGTGACTAAAAGATAATTGAAATAGGCTATATTGAAAAATATCAAAATTTCAAGGTTTATTTTTAAATAGTTTAAATCGGTAAAAAACCTATCATAACTAGTCTTTTTTTTTTTAAACATAATTAGTCATATTTGATAGTGCTCTAGTACAATAGCATCCTCTCCAGCATTAGACAAATATATCCGGTAGAAGCAAAAATAGATATATTTTCTGGGTGGGCCTAGGGATGGCAATTGAGCTCAACCTCTATGGGTACCCGCAATGGACAGAGTAAAAATCCGCAAAACAGATATGGGCACGGGTACGGGCAATAGCCCACATTTTTTAATGGGGACGGGCGCGGCCCGCCCCATACATGCACTTTTATATATATATGTGTGTGTATTAAATTAGTTAATAAATAATAACATATATAATTATATATATAGTAAATTTATTAAAATATCTAATATACTTATACATATATATAATATTATAAATTAAAAATATATTTTTAAAACTACCTATTTGTGTTTTTTACTTTATAATATATGACTAATTAGTGTAATAATCATTTTTTGCACATTACGGAGAATGCTAACACATGATATCCAAGTTTATAAAATAGTGTAATGTGAAAGTATATTGTAATATTTAATAAAAAATTTGAACATTAATTGTGTTTTAGAATATTAAAATATTGTGTTTCGATTTAATTAAATTGTTATGTCATTGATAGATGATTTTTGAGTAATTTTTCAATTGAGTTATAATTTTCTTTAATTAATATTTTTTTAAAGAGTTATTAATTTTTCGCTTAACTAAATTGCGGGTAACGGACGCGGGTATGAGCATAGAGGTGCCAAGCAGGTATGAGAACGTGCATTAAAGTTACTACCCATACAGGTATGGGCGCAGGTACATGCTTTTTTGAAAATGCGGGTACGGGGATGAGCACTAAAGTACCCTACCCAGAGGGTACCCATTGTCATCCCTAGGTGGGCCTCACAGAGTCGGTTGGATCTCCCAAAAAATATATCTATTTCTGTCCTACTAAACTTGTCCAGTAACTATAAAAAAATAATATACTCTTGCTATGGTAGACCACTTTTAAAATGATCCACTTTATAACGATCGAGGAATTTTTTTCCTCATGGACTTCTTAATTGTCCTTAAAAGTTTTTTTTTCCTTTTTTTAAGCAAAATTTTCTCGAACACTTTACCCTTTTTTTCTTATTTTGATTCCAATAGACTTTAAAATTGATAATTTGGTGATATATTAAATTATAGTTTGTTCGGATTATCTTTTATCTAAAATAGTAGTAAATCACACATTTTAATTTACTTTAAAAAATTATTTTTTTTATTCTTTCGTTATGCTCAAGTTTGCAAAAAAAAAATTATAATAATAAATAAACAATCACTCATCTTGCTTAATGTTTAATTAAATCTTACTAATGTTATGCTAGCTAGAGATAACTTCATATTTTTAATTTTAAAAGCATTATATAATTAATTACCTCTCATGGAGGATACATGTGATATTTAAAAAAAAATCATATCAAAATTTATGCCTTTTACATATAATTACCTTTTATTTTCATTGTATCATAATTAATTCTTAAACTTTAACTATTAATTAATAAGTGTCTGTTTAGTTATATTATTTAGGCATAATATATAATCAATTTCATAAAATTGATTTTAAATCACTTCTGTTCAATGTGCTTAGTAAAACATCCAACACTCATTTTGAACTATTGATTCTAAAATCAATTTTACTCAAATGTACTAATTCGGGCACCAACATAATACGTCTTTTGCTCTTTTTGCTAACTTGAATTAACTACATAATTGTTGAATGTTCTTATAAATAATTTATCTTTATTATATTTAAATCAATAATTCACATTTTTTATATTTAATTAAAATCATAACAACTATAATTAATTAAATTAAAGAATTATAATAAGACAAAATTTGATACGGTGTCAAATTAAAATTTGTGTGTTTTACTTTTATTAATTTATCCAATTAAAAATATTAAAAAATTAAATAATATTACTTTTAAAATAGGAAATAAGAATTTCGAACAAAAAAAAAAGGAAATAAGAATAAATAACTTAGATTTGATAATAATAAAATTAATAGAAGGGGCGCTGACGAACTAATTCATTCTTAATGTAAATTACAAAAAATTAAATAAAAGAGACGGAGATTGAAGTAACCAAAAACTAAAAATTTTCATTGACTTAGATTGATTTTTGAATCCGAACTTACATATATACATATAGTTTTATTTATAAAATAATGTTATCGTTTAAATTTGTATTAGTAATTTAGTATATATATGTATGTGAAATTATATACCAATTTATTTCCTTTATAAAATGCATAGAGAACCGAACTTTATTTGATTTAATTATCTTGAGCCTTTAAATATGGATGAAAGGTCTTTAAATTTTTTGAAACATGCAAATAATAATTCGCTCTGTTGATACGAATTATAAATATTGATTAATACCCATGATAATATGTACTTTATTTATATTAAAAAAGTTTTGAAATTTTTATCCATTGTATTTATATTCTTGTTCATAAAATAAAAAGGTAGAATAAACTTAACAACGAAATAAAAGGAGGATTTTTTATTTAAAAAATATTATAAATAAATTTAAAACTATCATGTATATTATATTTTTTTGCTTAAAAAAATTAAAATAAGTAAATAGTGTCTCAATTAAAAGCGGGAAATGCCTCCCGACTCAAAACAACTTCTCACCCCAAGAAAGCAAGTGAAGTTCGAACTAAACGATGATATATGAAATCATATCTTATCCCACTCAACCAATATCTCGTGGTATACTCCATCCGGTCCTATTTATAAAACGTCTAAAACTTTTCAATAGTCCTATCTATAAGAAAAAGTATATAAATCTATAAGTATTTATTGTTTTTTCTCATATTTGTCCTTGTTAATCATTAAGGTTTTAAAGTGATACAATTATCATTGTAGTGGAATCAGGGTCGGCTCGAGGGGGAAGTCGGTAAAACAATTGTTTTAGGCCTCACATGTTACAAGGCCTCAAATTTTTTTTTATATTTTTTATATTAAAATTAAGAGTAAAATATATTTGTAGTTTTTATAAAATTAAATAAATTTAATTTTTGTTCTCATAACTTAAAATTGATGCGTTGAGTTTCTCTTTTTTAAATCACCCAAGATTAGTTTTTATTAGTGTTTTTAGTCTCTATTATTTCTTATTAGGTGTGGTTTTAGTCCCTAGCAAGAGGAGTGCTAAAGATTAATTTGAGGTGATTTTGAAAAAAAAAAAGAACCCCAATACATTGGTTTTAAATTATGAAAACCAAACCCAAATATGCTTTCATTTATAAGGATTAAAAACATATTTTACTCAAAGTTTAATAAAATCTTTATATCAAATATAAAAATATTACTAATTATTAGTCAATAGATAATAATTAAAAAAAATCTCTTAAAATTATGCCTCAATCTTATAATTTGTTTTAGACCTACATATATGTTGGGCTTACCTTGAGTGGAATTTAATTTTTAATAGCGATAAACTTATAATTTTGTTGATTAATTTCTTAAAAGTCAATGCATTAATTACTTTTTTTTAATAGATGCGTTTTTATCTAACCTGTTTTATTAAATACATGCAAATCATATGATAAATAATTTTTTTATTTAACTTGTGTATGAAAAGATGAATTTACAAATGTCAGAAAGGTCAAAGACTTTTTACTTAATTTAAAATGAGATAAAGTACGTTTTAAAATGTGTTTGGGCACTTTTTAAGCCTTGAACATGTCGACGCAGGTTGCTTTTGAAAGTCCCCTGTTCCAGAACTTGTGATAGTATTCACTGTATGTGAAGTTTGTGTATTGAGCAGGATGATCAGCGTCTATGAGTTGAGGAGCTGGTCTCACCACTGCGTCTGGTGATGGACAATAGAACGTTGGAATCGACATCCTCTCCTTCTCACTATTCACCAATGCTCGATGCAGCACACTCTTGTACCTATCATTGCTTATCACCTATACAAACCCATGATCATCATCAAATTTCCTCTATTTAATTCTTTATTTGGTTTCACATGATATACATACAATTAACAACTCCACACGCAAAATATATATTACTTATTCTGATTCATATAATCTTTGTAATCATAAAACGATCATTATACACATGACTCAATATAAATTTATGAAAAAAAAAATTGATAATAATGTATTTAAGAATATTCTTTATTAAAAAAAAATATTTACTACAGCTACAAGGAGGACGTGCATGGTTCATATAAGATTCATTAAATACTTTCATTCAAACTCTTTAACAAAACCATTTCCAGATCCAAATTCGTTCACTCAAATGTGACACGGCTCTAGAATTAGGCTTTAATTTCTGCCTTACCTTTGTTTCCAAAGAAAGAAAAAATTGGAGAAATATAATAATTAACAGGGTAAAATTAAATTTATGTATAACTTGATTAATGAATTACCTGAATTTGGTCCCCAATGTTGATGATGAATGTGTTAGGGACAGGATTCACAGTGACCCATTTGCCATCGTTGAGGACCTGCAAGCCTGGCACATCATTTTGCAGCAGAATGGTAATGGCATTTGGGTCAGCATGGGCTGGCAAGCCAAATGTTAGCTCTGGCTCAGGACATGGAGGGTAGTAGTTAATAGCCATGTGTTGCCCATGTTTGCCTAGTGCTTTGTCTATGTAATCCCTTTCCAACCCCAAACTCTCTGATATAGCCTCAAGCAATCTCAATGATAACCCTCTCATGTGTCTGCTATACTCTGCAACATCTTCCCTGAGTACATCACAAATAAATTGAAATTCATTTATGACTAATTAATCCCTTTACAAAATGTCAAAATTACTATGATTCAGTGGTTAATTAATTAAGAAAAATTAATAATTGTGTGTATATATAATTTTGGACCTGAAAGATGGGGGGTTGGCAGGCCATTCCTGAATGTAATCCTCAAGAGGGTGGCAGTGGAGTCTCAAGAAGTCTCTCCAGTTGGAAACTTTCTCAGTGTTCACATTGAAACTTGTGGAAAGCCTGGTTGTCTTGGATGGGTCATCAGAGTAATTCTTGAGCCTCTCACTCTCTGGCAAACCGAAGAATTCTCTTGACACATTCACCATCTTACCGACCACTTCCTCTGGAACTCCATGATTCACAATCTTTAAAAAAAAATAAATGAATTTCATTCATCCAAATTAGTAAGTAAAATAATATAATAAAAGAGAAGTGTTTTTGATTGATTTATACTTGGAAAAAGCCATAATTTTGGCAAGCTTGGGCAATCTTTTGGATGACATGAGAACGATTGGAGCCATGAAGACCTTGAAGGTCGATGATAGGAATGGAAGCAGTGGGGGATTGAAGTTGAAGATTTGGACGGTCACCAATGGGCCTGATGAAATTGGAAGGGACACGACTGACGGTGGAGGCCAGGTCGGTTAATAGTGGCTTTGCGGTGGTGGTGATGGCCATTGCAGAAACAGAGAACGGTGCTATGTGGCTGTATCTACCTCTCCCTAGTCCCTAGCTAGCTTGTTGTAGTAGAATATTCTTGCTTTTGCTTAGGAGTTAGGACGTGAGGATTGAAGAGTGTGGCACGTAAATTTATATTGGCCAAACCAAAAGTGCCTCGGTGGGGCTGATTCAGACTTACGTAATCAGATGACCTCAATGCCAGATCTCACTAATGACGTAATGATATTTTTAATCAGAAAAATGTGAGTACATAATTCAATTTTCACTGCATACGATTGCCGACCACACAAATTAATGCAGGTACGTCACCAAATTGAATGATATTTCTTTCTTAATTTGTACTAGTAAGGTAGGGACGCCACCTGTGCCGGCTGGGTGCGAGGAATGTCTCTCGCTTCTTGTCTCCACCTTTCAATTTTATCTCTGACCTCAGTTCCGATCTTTATCTCAAGGTAATTTTCTTTCCCATTTTCATTCCCCCACATCTTTACGTGTCACGATGATCCCATAATTATAAAATAAAATAAAAAATTATAACATAAAGAATAAAAATAATATAAATAATATAAAAAAATTAGAAAATTAGGATAATATAAAATAAAAATTATATATATTATATCATACTATATTATATATATATATCATATAAATAAAATATATGTGTGTGTGTATGGTGGGGCAAGGAATCCGCGAGGCGGGGAGCATGATCCCTGTCTGTTTCTATCTCCAAATTTGTCTTGGGGGGATTTTAGTCTTTGTCCCCATCCTCACAGGGGAAACTTTCTCATCTTTGGGGTCCCATACGGAGCAATTCCCGCAGGGATCCCCACATGCAGTATAAAATTGTCATCCCTAAATAAGGAGTACTACATTTAATAATATCATGAGCAATAATATTGAAAACATACAATCAACGTGGTTATCACTTATCCCTAATCAGCATGTTTGTTAGCTCATTTGAACTAGTTAGTAAGAGTGTAAAATTAATTTCATATAATTAATTTTAAATTACTTTTATTTAACGTGTTTTGTAAAATGTATATTATTTATTTTCAATCACTAATTCTAAAATCAATTATATTTAACTATAAACCAAACAGACCATGTATCTATGAGCAGAAAATGTGGTTATCACTTATATCCCTATCCATAGAGTATGTGTACATTTGTTTTACGGTCAATGAGAATTAAGTCTAAAATCAATAATTGAAAATAAGTAATACATGCTTTAGTAAATACATTGAATATAAGTGATTTAAAATCAATTACACTACAAGAAAAAATGGTTTTTAGCGACAGTCAAAAGTCGTCGCTACAGGGGGAAAACTGTAGTTATTTCATAATTAGCAACGCCTGGCCAGCGCTAAATAGAAAATTTTTTTAAAAAATATTTTAGCCTTAGCGACGGCCAAGCTGTCGCTGCATAAAAAAAGTCGTCGCTGCATAAAAAAATGTAAAAAAAAATAACTTTGCGACGACTTGGCCATCGCTAAATACTTGCGTCTAAAAACGCACATTCTTGTAGTGTTATGTGAAATTGATTTTATACTGTTGGCAACTGTTAACCAAATAAGCATTATGTTTGGTTTAGTGTTGGAACGTATAATTGTGTTAAGTAATTCAAATTTGAGTCTAGCAAGTTTTCAATGTCAAACCACTTATAGTGTATTTGGCTAGTCATCCACATCTCTCCAAAAGTATGTTTATTTAGAAGCAACTAACTAGTAGTTGTTTTGGTAAAATTTACATTGGGATGAAAAATTTTATATTGAAATTTACAAATATAAGCTTGCAACTCATGGCGAAGCCAGGACCTTAAGCCAAATGGGGGGCTAAATATAAAGATATTTTTATTTTTTAAAAAAATAATAAATTTAAGTGTGAGTCAGAATATAAATATTATTGTTAAATAAATAAAGTTGTTAAAAAAATAAGATGATTATATAAAATAAAACCAAAGAAAGAAACATATAAATTTAAAGTAACTAAAATAATTAGAATATAGAAGAGTTATGCGTTCCTTCGTGTCGTGAAATCTATTTATAATCGAAATAATACTAAATTCTTGGAAATTTCCTTCTCAATAAAGATGATGAGACAATGCTCCAGAAATTCATCTTCCATTTTGTTTCACAACTTAGTTTTGATCGATGATGTTCATAGCATAAAAGGAACGTTCAGTAGTTGTTGTAGAAACTGGTAAAATCAACACAAGTTTTATCAACTTGTAGAAAAGTGGATAAATGTCTAATTTCCTTATTTCCACTAACCATCGACACAATTCTGAAGTGCTAGATAATTTTTGTGAAATTCTTTGTTTTTGACTATCTTAATCTCAAATTGACACAATTGCATTATTAACTCTTCTTTCTCAATTTCTGTAAAGTCTTGAGGATAGAACTTATGAACAAATTTGCAAATATCATCAATTTGAAAACATTTACAGGTTTCTCTTGGATCAAGAGTGCAATTTAGATTCAACAATTCAACTGCCTTCTCACTAAATCTACTATTCAATTCTTGTAATTGAAAATAAATTGCGACATTAAAGATATCCACATGATAATGACGTTCTATTGTACTATTATCTTATTGACGACGAGCACAACCTTGCCTTCCAACATAACAAAAACTCATATCAGGAATATCAATATCATGACATTCACAAAATGATATTACCCTTCATAAAACATCGATTGAACAATTTCTTGTATGGTCAAAGAGTTTCAAAACCCTAACTGCTTACTTCTAATCACTTTTCAATTGAATTGAGCTCACACACTGTATTTATTTTTGGAAAATGCTAACGAGTGCCCTTAAGGCACTTGTTAAGGATCCAAAAATAGAAATGTTTTATTGGAGTGTGTAGCATTGAATGTTGCAAATGCAATCAATGCTGTGATTTCCAACAAAAACCTTATGTATATAGATCCTTAACCAGTGCCCTCAGGGCACTCGTTAACATGACCCTTTATTTTTTAATGGACTTTTATCATCTAAAATTTAGCCAAATATATTTATATATAAAAAAAGTTTGGGGGGGCATGGCCCCCTTAGTCCTAAAGTCCCTCCGCCCCTATTGCAACTGCTATCTAAATAGGTTATTAGTGGGTATTCGGTTTATGACAAATCCATATCATAAATGTGTATCTAGACCAACACGTTTTATAAAAAACGTTGACCCGAATTCACATTTGTAATTTATTATATATAAATCAAACATGTTGTTAAACATGTTAAAGGAATGTTATTTATTTTTACTTTCTAAAAAATGGACTCTTTCTCGAATAACCGAGATATATCTAATTATCTATTATTATCTTAGCAAAAAAAAAATTTACAATACATTATACATCATTAATGCTTGTTTGGGTTCATGACAGTGCATAATTGAGTTTTGAAAATTTGATATCAAATCATTTTATTAAACATAACTCATAATTTATGTATAGTTTTTTTAATTATTAATTTTAAAATTATTTTTTTATATAGTAGATCAAATAGACCCGAAAATGTAATGTATCTTTCTCACAAAGAAGGGGGAGAACTCTTCTGTGCGCCATATCTACTTAACATTATTATAAGACCAAACCATAAGTCTATTTAAAAAATAATTAAACACGTCAAAAAAAGTATATATATTTAAAAAATAAAGCGTCAATAAATGGATATTAATTATAAACCATTGGAATCGATGATTTAATAATAAGAAATTTGAATACTTTTTAGATTTAAATCTTATTTGTCATTATTGTAAAAAACAAAAACAGTAATAAATATTTAAATAGAGATAATAATTTCATACAATTAATTTATACAATAATTCATATAATTTTTTTTTTTTATTTTTTCACCATATGACTCTTATTACATCCTACACTTCTATTCTATTCATACATATGTTATACAAGATTGTTGGTACCAATTAATATGATTTCTCTTTAAAATATATTTACAGAATTTATGTAATTAAGGAGGATCGGAGTGGCTTTCTCAAATGGAGACGTACGTACACATTCAAGCAAGGTGCATGTTGAATAATAATTAACTAATTTTGAGAAAAGAATTGTTTTGAAAAAGAAATTGATTATTGATTTATAGAAAACAAACGTTTTTGAACAACAAAATAAGTTGATGACTGAGTTTAAAAGATTGCAGTCAATCTCAACGGCAGGTTGGCAGGTACGACGGGATATAATAAAATTATTAATTACAAACTTTTAAAAGGTTTCTAATTAATTCCTACTTTGCAAAACAACATGAAATTTTCTTTATGCTACGGTGATAAAATAATTCGGCCAAGTCACATCGACAATGTAATACTACTAGAGTACTAGTGCTAGTTCAATTTTGTAATACTGTTTTTTTTTTTTTTTTTGTTATTAATGGGTTCACCCATCCTTGGTGTGGAGCCAATTGCTGGCTAATTTCCCACATAGAAACGTGATATATATATTATTGCATGATCATTGATAGTTTATCTTACTGGTCAGACCACGTGCCTATTATTGTAATATCGCCCGGTGCAAAGGAAAAGTTCAAGACAATCCAAAATCAATCAAATATAGTAGTAATTGTTATTGTATATAAATCAGAAATTAATGATCTAATTAGAAAAAACTGACTGATTTTTAGATATCAATAAGATCGTAGATAACTGAACAAAATCATGATTCTATAAAATTAATTTTAAATTACTATCGTTCAATATATTTTATACAATCTGCATCATTCATTTTTAAGATCATTATTTTTAGGATCAATTCTGCTTAATTGTAACGAATCGTACTCTAGACCTAATTAATGTTGTTTTGATTTGCCTAGCTAGCTAATTCATGTGGGCCAAAAGGTTTTAGGATCCAATCCAGGAGAAATCACATGGCTTGCTAATTAGCTACAGCTAGCCATCACCATTTCCCAAGTCCCTTGAATCTTGATGTTGGACCTGGACCACACCATTACCAGTTGTGTCCATATATTCGAGTCACATATATTTCCTCGCTTTTCAAGCAGCTTGTCACTACTACTAGTATAGTATTAGCCTACAGCTAAGCTAAGAAGCTAAGCTCACGCAGAGGCTGGCGTCAAATTCATTGTGCATTCGAGATGACCTCACCACACCTTCGTCACCGCCAAAATTCTAGAGGTTCATCAAATTATTATTATTATTAGAGATGTCATTTATATATCGGGGAATTCTAGAGGAAGCTTGATAGGTGCCTCACTATGTATCTCTTGATTTAGGGGTATGTTAGCAAAAAAAATATTTTTAGAATTTGTAATATGGTTCTCCTGGAGGATCATATTGTAAATTTTAAAAATATTTTGAGGACCGTATTACAAATTCTAAAAATATTTTTTGCTAACATGCCCCTAAATCAAGGGGTACACTGTGAGGTGCCTATTAAGGTACTTCACCGTAGAATTCACCTTATATATCATCTCATTCACGTGTCTTGCTCTAACAGCCCCAAGAGTTTTTCCTTTCACATCTTTACTGCTAGAAAAATTGTAATCAGTGACGGATTTTAGAGACGGAATACCTAAGGTAAAAATGGACGTACATTTTTTTATTAGAGATGGAATTTAAAGACGGAATAGTCTGTCTCAGTTTTATTTTGTCTCTAAGTTCGTCTCTAAATTGTTAAAACTATATTAGAGATGATCTTTAAAGACGGAATTTTTTTGTGTCTTATATCTTCCGTCTCTAAGGCCGTCTCTAATTCCCAAGTTAATAATATCAATAGTAATAATAATATTAGAGACAGAAAATATAACTAGGATATATATCCGTCTCTAAATCTGTCTCTATGTATTATTTTTGAGACATAGTGTAGAGACGAAATAATTTCATCTCTAATTTCCATTTTTTATTCCAAAATTAATTCTTATTTAGCATATAATTTATTTGAATAAATATATTAAATAATAATGTTTTTAATTTTAAATTTAAAATAATTTTTAAATATACCTTTATCAAATAATAATATATTTTAAAAATTTCTAATAAATTAATAATAACCATGTTATTTATGTTTAAACTTAATTTATATTTTATATATAAATTTAAAAATATCATCTTCATACTCATATTAATTTATATTTTGAATATATAAATTTATCAATTTATAAATATAGTTCTTTAAAAAAACCAATAAAAAATTTCCTTACTCAACATGACCCATGAGCTCATTTTTGGTTGCCTCCTCACATAGAAAATCAAAAACAGCAAATAGAAATTGTGAAGCGCCCAAATAAAAAGAAGAGCCCTCTGCTAGCAGCTCCGTTCCCCGTTCTCCTTTGCCGGCGACGTCGCAGCAGCTTCGGTCGTTCACAACAGCTCCGTTTACGTTCACGTTCGCAGGCGCAGCAGCTATTCTACCTCACAACGTCTCTGGTCTGTTCTTCCTCACAAAGTCGCAGGCGCAGCAGCTCCGGCAACGTCTCCGTTCTTCCTCGCAGGCGCAGCAGCTGCAGCTCCTCTCCTTTGCAAGCAGGATGCGGCGCTGCTCAACCAGTCCTGCCCCCTCCTTCGTTCGCGCACGACACACAGGTATGATAAATTAAAGTATTTAATTTGATTTCTACTTTCAATTGCTTTAATTTGATTTTTTTTTATTGATCTATAAATTATATTGGTTCTGAATCTTCTAATATATATTGGTTTAGTTAGGTATCTATACTGATGCAATTGGCTAGATTATTTTGTTACTATTCATTGGGGATTAATTTTTTTTTCTAATCTCTATAAGTAGTAAAGTTAAGAGTTCTGTATCTAGCCTAACCTATAAGATACATAGATAGTAGGTAGATAAATATGGAAAGTTTAGGGAGGAGAAAAATAGAAAGAAAAAATAATAAAGAGAAAGAATGTGAAAAATATGATATGAAATAAAGAGAAAAATGAAAAGAAAATTAAGGTGTTAAAGGAAGTGTAAAACAAAAAAAATGTGAAAAAATTATTATTTTTTAAAAAGTATTAAAACTTTGATAGTTAATTAACTTTTGGGTGTTGAAAGTAGAAAAAAGAAAGAGATAAAAAGAAACAAATTCAAGAGAGAGTGTGAAATAAATGACAATTGATGTGATAGAAAAGAAAGAAAAATAAAAAGAAAAAAAAATAGGCGTGAAAAAAACTTATATATTTTAAAATTAAACTATTAAATACATTACATGTTGCAATAAAAAATATATATAAATAATAAGAATCTAAGTAAACACAAATGACAAGACAACACTAAATATTTTGAAATGAATAAAATAGAAATTGAAATCACCTAAATACGTACATCCTCCCTCAATTCCTTTTTATAAGACACCTTTTAAAAATTTTCGTGTTCCTTTTTATAAGTCAATTTACAATTTGAAAAAAACATTTATTATAATTTACCCTATTTGCCCTTATTAACTTTAATGTCTTTCCAACTATCAATTGATAGTGGAGTTAGTTAATAATATTAAATAAGGGCAAAACTAGAAAGTTAAACTATTTTTAAAACTCAAATAAAATAATTAACTAGCTTTAATTACTTTTATTGGTCTTTGTGATTAAATATAGTGTGCCTTGTAAAAAGGAACGAATGGAGTATATTATATTTGTTTACATTTAAATGTATATAAATTAGATTTTCATTTTTTTCAAAAAAAAAAATAAGAAATGCGGAACACATTTGGGGACACCTCGAATGAATTTACTTCTATTTGATCATTTCACTTTATTAAAGTTTCAATGAAGAGAATTTTCATTTTTCTTTGTTTTGTTGTGACCATTAATAAAAGTCAAAGCTAGACATTGTCACTTGTTGATGTTTATTTACCAAAAACCATTTTCTCTCATGGTCAATTATATGTTGCTATATCTAGGGTGAAGTCTCGACAAGGACTTAGGATTCTTATATGTGATTATATTTTTAAACGTTATAATTCGACGAAAAATATAGTGTATAAAGGGATATTTCAAAAAATATAAATGATATGATATGGTATATTTTATATTTATAATTATTAATGTTTGAAATTTGTTATTTCAAATAAATTTTCTATGTTTTAATTTTTCATAATTCTTTCTATATAAACAAGTATAAATTTTATATGAAAAGAAATCACTAATCACTATAATTTTCTAATGTTTACATATTTATATTAATTAAATTAAATATATTATAGTATTTAGGAGAAACAATCTATTTGAATAATAATACTCATGCATCACATGGGTCGGACACTAATTGAAAATTATATTGGTTTTGTTGATTCATAATGAAGCTTTAATTTTAGCTTATTGGTTCTATTTTGTACTTAATAGGATGGAAAGTAACGAAGCTTTAGTTTTAGCTTATTGGTTCTGTTGTTGACTAATTTATATTGTCTTTGATTTCTACTGATCTATGAAATTATACTGGTTACCATTGTGTATTAAGAAAAAATGGTAGTGTAATTTAATTTATTTTAAAGACCCTAAACTAAAAGCACTCTGCAATGCATAAAGTGGACCTTATACTTTATCTTTTCTCTTAGTTCAAAAGCTTAGGACATTTGACGAAGATGTCTAAAGAGAGAGCATTGAATTTGGCCCCTCATTCATCTCTGCAATCGCTGTTCCTTTCTTCTTTTTGTCTTTGTTTATATATTAATGTTTCTTTATATCATGATTTTCCATTTTAAAATAATGATTTTTGTTTGTGTAGTGTGAATTCTCTTATTGATATTGTTATTCCCATTTCCGCCTATTTCATATCTAATCTTTGGTTGAATTGAGTTTAAAGGGAAAGCTCTAATATTTTGTGGAATAGTTGGTTAATTGATTCAAGTGTACATGACGATGAAAGAAAAAATATATATTTTTAAATTAGTATTCAGGTCGATAAGGAGATACTTGACATGCTCCATGCCCTTGGACTCAATGATCGATATTCCTGGCATCACACAGGTTGACCCTGTCCCTCTCCCAGTTTTCCCTTCTAGGAGTTCCGACTTTATTGTGTCTGGTAGTATCAATTTTGTGATTTTACTTATTGGGAATGATATGGTGCTTTTTTGTTATTGAGAGAAAACCTTAATTTGTTACTGAACTATTTGTTGGTTAGTCTTTCATAATACGAATCTTGATTCTTGTAAGTTTTAAATGTCTGTAATTAATCTTTATCTTTTCTTTTAATGTTTCTTTTGGTTAGGTAGTTTGTTTGTTTTGTTGGAGATCTAGTGGTAGCTAGATAGAAGGGTTGAGTTTTTTAAACATACCAGGCAAGTGACTTGATTTGAGATCATTCTCTTTGAATGCTTTCCATATTTTATAAACCATACCAATACCACAAAGTTGTTTTCCACATTATGATTTGCTATCTTGTGTTGTAGCCTCATGTTTATTCTGGGGATTTCTTCTTCCTTGACATCAAATCCAGTCCAATTTTCTTCTGGTGATCTTAATTAACTTGGTTCTAACTGGTGTTTCACCTATCATATATCTGGAGGAGGATGAGTTTATTTAGTGAAGAGCGTGTCGAGATAATGTTACATGAATGTTTCCTCTTGTGTTGGCAGTCTCTACTGATGCTTTAGGCAACAACTCTTAGATAACTTGCATCCATTTTTATTTTTCTGTATTTGCATTGGTGGGTTCGTGTTGCCCTGTATTGTGTGATTCAGATGTATAGATATGGTAGTGGTCATGCGTTTACCATCAAGCTATGCACTTAATGTTTCTTTTTTTAACCTTTTTCTCCATGTTTTTTCTTGGATTGCTGATCTTTGCTGTGTTATATATTAATATCAGCTTTGTGTGGTTTGTGTATTGTGGAATCTATGTTAAAATTAGAGTAACACGATTGTTATGTACTGTATCTGCCTATCACTTTTATTTTAAAATGGAATAGCAAAAACATACACTTTTCTACTCATTTTATTTTAATTAAAATCTAAATTTTGTATACTAAATTGCACTCAACATGAATATTTCCATGAAATACAAAACAAGTCAATTTTCACTCTTGCATGGTAAAATATTTTTTCTCTCCCTGTATTTCTCTTCTATGATTGTTTACATTACAATATCCTTGCATCTTGCAGGTCATCCTAGTGACACATTCTCATTGGCATACTTGTGAAGAACATTTCTGAGATGAACATATACACGCGCGCGCAGGGTGAGAGCACAAGGTTAGCACCCTTTAGTTCATTGGATTTGTTCTGGACTTACACTAGACACGGCCAGCGCCGACGTCAGAAGTATAATCAGACATGCAAATTGGAAGATTCCGGCATACCCCTCCGAGATGTATGCGCCAGAAGTCCCTTTATTCACTTATCCATTCGCACTATGTTAAGTACAGTCGTCGTTGATTAGCTGGCATGTCATCTCGGACGTACCCCGGTCTTATCACCGCGCGCGTGATTAATCTCGCCCGAGCGCGTAAGCGTAATTTTAGGGATCCGTTACAACCATCCAATGGACTTCCCGCCAAAACATAATTATAAATACCACGGTGGTACAGTTTGTCAGGTACGCTTTCCCTTCGTATGTACTAAAACTCTGCTCGAGCACCTTACTAACTTAAGGATCAAAGTCCCTGCAGGTACACCACCACCAACCGTCGTACGTCGTCGTCAATCCGCCGCGGAGATTATCGTTTGCAACCGCAATTGGATTTCTGGAAAATCATTGGCGCCGTCTGTGGGAAACGATTCTTGAATCTTTCCACTTTCTTTACGAATCTTGAAGATCTTCCACGCAAATTCAAGATGGTAGGAACCAGAAGCAGCTCCTCCGCCGGAGATAATGCAAGTCTGTTCGTAACTAGTGGAACTGCACCAGCAGTTTTCTCTGCGACCACTGGTTCTGTTTAAGCCACAGCAGGAATTCCTCCACCGTGTCCAACCGTGCCACGTCCTCGTCCTCTTCCTCCACCTCCTGCTCACGGGAACCATGATTCCCCTACTACTCCACCGGATCAACCTTCCCATGGAGAACTTCTGGAATTTATCTGTCGCCAAGGCGCCATGCTCGAATAGTACGCGCAACAACTCGAGAAACTGGAGATAGAGCAACAACTGCAGCGTCTCCAGCGTCGTCTTGCTGAACAAGAGGGAGGTTCTGAGCGCCAACTCTCACCACGGCGTGCGTCCAGAGCCTCACCTCAACCAGAGCACCACACTTCACCACAATGTGAGCATCAGCCGTCCTCAAGACCAGCGCGCCAGCATTCTCCGCAGAATTCCGCGCAGTCAGTGCACTCAAATTCATGTCCTCATAATCGAACAACCCCTGTTCTTGATGAATCTCGTCATATCCATGACGATGAGGTGATACAAGTCATTTTACCATTTTCAGAGCGTATTATGCTTTTTCCTGTGGATAAGCGTTTTGAGAAAATTCCCGTTCCGGAGTTGTACGACGGAATGGGGGATCCTTTGGAACACTTGGATGTGTATGAGTCTGCCATTTCCATTAGGAACACTTCAAGGCCAATTATGTGCAGAGTGTTCCCGTTATCCTTGAAGAAGATCGCCCTCAGATGGTTCCAGACGCTTCTGCCGCGATCCATCAACACCTGGGCCAACTTGAGGGCCAAGTTTATCACTAGTTTTACCACCAGCAAAGTCCAGCCAAAGACTGAGACATCATTAAGGCAGATTCGGCAAGGAACTTCAGAGTCACTCCAGAATTATATTAGCCGTTTTATTGAAGAAGCTTTGCTGGTCCAAGGAATTCAGCCCGGAGTACAATTAATGCTGGCCAAAGATGGCCTTATCCCACATTCCTTGTTTTGGACCGAGTTATCAAAACGAAAGTTGTCTACCATGGAAGAATTTCTCAGCAGAATGGAAGAATACATCAGCCTTGAAGATGAAGAGCTTGCCCTCAAAGTGAAGGAGGATAATCCCGGCCAAACCTCCAAAACTCAAGGGCAGAAAAACGACAAGGGTAATCGGCAAGAAAATAAAGGAGATTGAGAAGTTTTAGGGCGGTACAACTCCTATACCCCCTTGAACACACCCCAGAGTAAAATTCTCAATGAAATCTTGAATGTCGAGATGTACGAAGCTGAGATGAGAAGACCGAGACCTATGAAGTCGACATCCTCGACTGATAAATCCAAATATTGCATATTCCAAAAGTCCCAGGGACATGACACCGACCACTGCCTCCAGCTTAAGGATGCAATTGAAGAACTCATCCGACGTGGTAAGCTGGATAGATACAAAAAGGATAGCGGAGAGACCACCCGCCGTCCTGAAACCGACACGCGCAGAAGTGACTATCGGCGTGATGATCGTCAGCATGACTCCATCCGACATGAGCGCAGTAGATCCCGCACCAGATCACTCAGGAGGGAGAGATCCAGATCAAGGAGACCTGTGGTGGATGACACTCCGCCATCTACCTTCAGAAGGGATCGCCGCGATCAACCATCCTCATCTCGGCAACATACCCCAGCAAGAGACGAGCGCCCGCCTCCTAAACACCCAGTGATCTATGTCATCGCGGGAGGTTTTGCCGGGGGAGGCGAGAGCGGAAACGCTAAGAAAAGACACTTGAAGGAAATCCTCTCGGCCACATCCTCTTCACACCCATAACATAGTTCTCAAAGACGAAAGCTACCTCTTCTCAGCTTTTCAGAAGATGACTACGACCCAGTTATCCCGGGCCATGATGACCATTTGCTTATTTTAGCATTTATGGCTAATCACAAGGTTCGAAGAGTGTTCGTCAACCAAGGAAGTTCAGATGACGTCATGTTCTTCAAAACCTTTCGGCTATTACACAATCTGGAATCAGACCTGTTGCCCTATAACAGCGAAGATCTGATAAGCTTTACGGGTGACAAGATAAGGCCAGAAGGGTACGTGGAACTCCTTGTAACTCTTGGACAGCCCCCGGTGTCAAAAACCACCAAGGTGCGCTTTCTTATAGTGGACTGTCCCATCATTTACAATGCAATTCTTGGAAGGCCAACGCTGAATGCCATTGGGGCAATAATCTCCACTAGCCATCTGATAATAAAGTTCTTGAGTGATTTGGGTGAAGTCATTAGCATCCGAGGTGATCAAGACATGGCTCGATCCTGTTACAAGGAATCCTTGAAGATTCCAAAGCCGGCGAAACCCAAACCTCAAGAACAGAAGGTTGAAAGTCATCCGTCTTCAATTGGGGTAATGCTAGCAGATCTGGACGTCAGGGAGGATTTTGCCGACATGAGGCTAGTTCCTGAAGGCACCTTTCATCCTCTACAAGTTGGCCCCAACCCGGACCAAATTGTACAAGTCGGGAGTGGACTTAGCACTGAAGATGATGAGGCACTCTGCACAATAATCCGTAAAAACTCTAATTTATTTGCATGGACTGCGACCGACATGCTAGGTTTAGATCCCGAGGTTATTTGTCACCGTTTATCAGTTGATCTAAGTACTAAGCCCGTCGAGCAGAAGCGTCAAAAGATGTCGGCCGAAAGAGCAGAAGCCGCCCAACAGCAAGTTTTCGAGCTTGTTGATGCCGGTTTTATTAGGGAAGTCAAATATACAACTTGGTTGTCCAATGTAGTCCTTGTAAAAAAGCCAAATGGCAAATGGCGGATGTGTGTAGATTATACGAATTTAAATAAAGCATGCCCCAAGGATTCTTACCCCCTGCCTAACATCGACCGTTTGGTCGATTAATCTTCAGGTTTTCGTCTTTTATCTTTTATGGACGCTCATTTCGGTTATAATCAGATTCTGATGTACCCACCGGATTAAGAGAAAACCGCCTTCATGACGGACGGAGCAAATTATTGTTATCGGATGATGCCGTTTTGATTGGGGAATGTCGGGGCAACATATCAGAGAATGATGAACAAAGTATTCCGGGATCAAATTGGTAAAATAATCGAGGTCTATGTCGACGACATGATTGCGAAAAGCAAGACGGATGCGGATCACATTCGAGACCTCGGATCTATTTTCGACCAACTTAGGCGGTACAACATGCGCTTGAATCCTAAGAAGTGTACTTTTGGTGTCCGGGCTGGAATGTTTCTGGGTTTTATGCTCACGGAACGGGCGTTGAAGCTAACACGGATAAATGTCGGGCCGTACTCGACATGAAGAGTCCCACCTCGGTGAAAGAAGTTCAACAGCTAACTGGAAAACTTGTCGCCTTCGCCAGACTTATTGCCAGATCAGCAGCCCGGGCTTTACCTTTCTTCCGTCTTCTCAAAAAGGGAAAATCATTCTCAGGGAATCAAGAGTGTGAGGAAGCTTTTCAGCAGATCAAGCAAATTCTGGCATCACCTCCCGTCTTAACCCGACCACAGGTCGAAGAAGTTCAATTCTTATATCTCTCAGTAGCCGACGAGGCCTTTGCCGCGTTGTTGATAAGAGAAATAGATGGAAAACAACTACCGATATTGTTTGTCATTAAGGCACTACAGGGCCTAGAGCTTAGGTATCCCAAAGTTGAGAAGATTGCATTATCCTTAGTCACGGCAGCACGTCGCCTTCGACAATACTTTCAAGCCCATCAAGTTATCGTGCAAACTAATCAACCTATCCGACAAGTCCTACACCGGCCAGATTTAACCGGAAGAATGGTCTCATGGGCGGTAGAACTCTCGGAATTTGGGTTGACCTACGAATCGCGCCAGGCAATCAAGGCACAAGCCCTTTCAGATTTTATCGCGGAACTTATGTCGGTGTCTGGAGTTTCTGATGGATGGTGGGAGGTTCATGTGGATGGATCTTCGAATCCGAAGGGAAGTGGCGCCCGGATATTGCTTGAAAGTCCTCAAAGGGTGATATTAGAACATTACTGGAGTTTCTCATTTCCGACATCTAATAACCAAGCCGAGTATGAAGCTTTGATTACTGGATTGTGAATGGTGTCCGAGGTTGGAGCATCTCGGGTAAGGATCAACAGTGACTCTCAACTCACTGTCTCTCAGGAGAAAGGCGATTATCAGGTCAAAGACCCTTTACTGTTGAAATATCTTGAAAAAGTAAACCAATTATGCAATAGTTTCTATAAGGTTGAAGTTAATCACATTCCGAGGGAGAAAAATGCCAGAGCGGATGTCTTATCCAAATTGGCAAGCACAAGATCTTCCGGGAATAACAGATCTGTGATTCAGGAGGTAATCCTTTTCCTTACCGTGGTTATGTCACTTGAAGCAGATGAATGTTGGTACACGGAGATACAGAAGTATCTTGAAGACGACACACTCCCTCAGGATTCCGAGAATGCATGTCGGATTCAGAGGCAGGCGGCTCAATACTGTTTGATTCAGGGAACTCTTTACAGGAGAGGATTAGCGCATCCGCTTTTGAAATGCATTTCGGGAGATCTAACCGATTATGCAATGGCCGAGGTCCATGAAGGCATCTGTGGGCACCACCCCGGAGAACGTTCATTTGCTCGAAAGATACTTCGAGCAGGGTATTATTGGCCAACTATGGAAGTGGATTACGCCGTCTATGTTAAGAGATGTCTGTCTTGCCAAAAACACGCTGACATACATCGGGCTCCCGTCGAAGAATTATGGTCCATCTCAACGCCTTGGCCTTTCTCGTGGTGGGGAGTGGACACTCTCAGACCGTTCCCTGTGGCCCCGAGGTAGCTAAAGTATCTCGCAGTAGCAGTTGATTATTTCACCAAGTGGATCGAGGCACAACCCTTAGCAAAGATCACGACGAAGAACCTTGCCAAGTTCATTTACCGTCTTGCTATTTGCCGCTTTAGCATTCCTCATACGGTTACGGATAATGGAACCCAATTCACAAACAAGGGTTTCCGGGAATTACTGTCGAACTTCCATATTCGCCACAGGTTCTCGTCGGTAGAGCATCTACAAACCAACAGTCAGGAAAATGCGGCCAACAAGATCGTACTCAAGGGCCTTGAGAAGCATTTAGACACGACAAAGGGTCTTTGGGCGGAACAGCTTTCGAATGTTCTATGGGCATACCATACGACGCCATACTCAACCACGGGAGAAACCCCGTTCTGCCTTGCGTACGGGGTCGACGCCGTGATCCCAGTGGAATTCGGCGAACAAAGCTTCAGGTTATAGGCATATGATCCAGAATTCAACGACGATAGGATGTGAGAAGAGCTTGATTTAATTGAGGAAATCCGAGAGAAAGCATCTATATGTGAAGTTGCCATCAAGCAACAGTCGACCCGACGTCATAACAGGAAAGTAGTTCCAAGAACATTCGAAGTAAGAGATCTTGTCCTTAGATGGGCAGACGTCGGGAATAAGAATGCGTCTCAGGGGAAGTTTGCTGAAAATTGGGAAGGTCCCTATAGGATAACGACCAAGACTGGCACCGGTGCTTACTCCTTAGAGACGTTGCCTGGAGAAGCCATTCCCCGGATGTGGAACGCGGATAAACTCCGCAAGTATTTTAGCTAATTGTAAGTTTACCAAACTATGTTTTGTAGTGTACATCAGATTGACTACACAATGATATTTCAAAAAGAAATTAATAAAGAAGTATTTTTTACATTAATTATTTCATGCCATCTCGGATTTAATTCCTCGAGCATCTCAGACTAAGTTCCTTGAGTTTTTCGGATTTAATTCCTCGACATCTCGGATTTAATTCCTCGAGCATTTCGGACTAAGTTCCTTGAGTTTTTCGGATTTAATTCCTCGACATCTCGGATTTAATTCCTCGAGCATCTCAGACTAAGTTCCTTGAGTTTTCGGATTTAATTCATCGACATCTCGGATTTAATTCCTCGATCATCTCGGACTAAGTTCCTTGAGTTTTTCGGATCGAATTCCTCGACAATCTCGGATTTAATTCCTCGAGCATCTCGGACTTAGTTCCTTGGGTTTTTCGGATCTAATTCCTCGACTACCCCGGAGTTAATCCTTTTGGCTATATTAGACTAAGTTACTTGATTCATTACGCTATGAAATTGATGAAACCCCGACAGGGAACACGATACAAAGTGAACGTTATTCATACACGACAAGGATATGCAAAACAATAATTGGTTAAACCCGAAATACTTGTTCAGATCATCGCTATAAGAAGATGAAAAATGTCATGACAAAATCAAAAGTACTGAAGACAAGGGGGAAAACTACAAGGGATAACCAACATCCCAACCCTTCATTCATTGTTAGTTGGAGGCAAAATATCTTCATTTACAACATCCTCCTGGTTAGGGCCATCATCTTCGACGTTAAACTATGTTTGAATAACTTTTAGCTTTCTGCTAATAGTAGTTAGATGGCAATTAGATGAGTTAGCTTTTTGTTTGAGATAATTGTTAGTTTTTCTTCCTGCGCTTTCCTTGCTATGTCTGTATATAAATACCTTTCTGTAAATCTCTGAAGGTAATGAGAATCATTTTCCTTCATTCTCTATTTCTCTCTAACCTCTCATTTCATGGAACCTTTCTCTTTTCACATCTCGTAAGAGAAGAAAATAGCTTTGTTTTGACTTTCTTCATGGATAGCATGTGTGACAAAATACCCTTTCTTCATCGAAATTACTTTTGTGAAAACATTGATCTGACAAAATAACCTTTCTTCATGTCAAGTTGTTCATGTTAGTTAGAAGGATATCAACTCATGTTGCTAATTATTTTCCTAAATTATCTTTTGATGTGGGAGATGTCTATTGGGTAGAGGAAGTTTCTCATGGAGCCAAACCTTTCATTTTAGCTGACTGGAAGATTTCATCTTTATAATGAAATATTTTTTTCTAAAAAAAATGCACCTTTTATACAATTTCGTATATAATCCAAGATTAATGATTAATTAGAAAAAAATACAACTAGAGCTAGTCAATATTTTTAAGGTGGCCAGACATTAGGGTCAGTTTAGTGGACATGATATGATATGATAGGATAGGATAGGATAGACGAGTTATATAGAAACATGAAGCTCTTATCATATCCTATGTTTGATGCACATCAGGATAAAAAGACGGATAACATTATTTTATCTTATCATACATTTGAAATTGACGGATTATGATAGCTAGGATAGGATATAAGAAATATTGATGAGATAAAATTACCCTTATTACAAAATTAAATTCAATTTTATAGTAAATTAAATTTTATTTTACACTATTCAATAAGCATATATGAATAAAAAATTATTTATTTATGAAATTATTTAAATTAAATAAAAAAGAACAAAATTATTAAAAATAATATCAAAATTATCATAAAAAAATTGTTATTTTAGATTATTTGTACTAGTTAATTAAAATGTTTTCCTCATCACAAATTTAATTATTTGTATAAGAGTCAGTAATTTGTTTGTTAAAGAGGAGAAAAGGGAAGAGAGAGGAGAGAAAAGGAGTGGAAAGAGAGACAGGGGGAGAGAGGGGAGAGAGAAGAGAGGGAGAGGAGAGGAAAAAGGATAGAGAGAGGACAAATGAGGAAGAAAAAATTGTATCATATCCTATCACTCCATAACCTAGCTCCCCCCTTAGGATAAGAATTACACTATGAGGAAAGAATAGGATAAGCCACATGATAGAATTATCATATTTTAATGGTGCAACAAACACATAATAAATGATATGATAGGTATGATAAGATAAAATTATCATATCTTGTCTCTTATCTTGTCTACCAAATATGCGTTAAAAGTACAAGAACGAGAGAATATAAGTTTTTTCTAAATGTTATGTTCCGAAAGATTCACAATGCTTAAAAGTTTATTTTTATATTAATGTATGTTAAAACTCTTGGTTTAGAGAGAGAAAAACAAAATAAAAAGAAAAAAATGAAATTGTATTGATAATAGAATGGAAAGGTAAAATTACAATAGTAGTATAGGCTTATATATTGCAAATGTAATGATCATAACTAATGGAATAACCAACTCAACTAATTTTTAACTAACTTTTACATCTTCAACAACCCCAGATGCTAGAATTGCTAGCACTTCAAGCTTGGGACGAACAACACAATACAATCAAATATAAAAGAAAAATTACAATGAATTTGGTACAATAAATACCATGAAATAGACTCTATAAGCAAATCAATGCCAAATTTAAGTAAAAGACAATTAGCAATGCTTAACCACCATAAGACATGAGCTTAAATCTCCAATACTTAACCACCATAAGGCAGAAACTAACAACATCAATGCCAATAAAGGCCAAAGCTTAACCATTATGTAGAAGCCATAACCACTTAATTAATAGAAGCAAACAATTTTCAATGCTTAACCATCCACCATGGACAGAAGCAACAAATTAATCTTTATCAATGCTCACAATGAGATACATCAACCAAATGAAAGGCAAACATATCATAATATATATATCCACCTAATGTACAGAAGCTAAACCCAAGTCAAAGAACCAATTCATCAAACACTTTGTGTGCATTACGTACTATAACTGACCAAAATAGAGAAATGTAGCAACATCATATTGCCAAAAAAAAAAAATCAAATTGTATTAGAAGATGCAAAAAGATGGTGAAATCTTTTAGCAAAGCATGGATAATCTTGTGATTTGAAACCAAAATTCGGTTCAAATAAATCCATATCCAAGAGAAAAACGGTAGAGAAATAGAGCAACAAAATGAATCCGATCTAATTCATACAAAATGGACCACAAGAAACATTATTGGTATATGTGAAGAGTGTGAATAGCAAAAGGATGCTAAAAGCAACTCCTTATATATGATGATTCAAGTCCATATATAAGTTTTTGTCAAAAAAAAATAAAATAGTCCATATATAAGTTGGGCTCACCACTTTTATATAGGTATCACCCTTTTTGCGATATATCCTTGGGATATTTGTGGCTACTGTCAACACCACTAGGCACTAGCATATTAGAGATGATGATGTGTATTTTGAAAAAAAAAAAAATGTTGTGTGTCCTTTTCTTGAACCCCGGCTCAACCTTTTTTACTTTTACTTTTGGTAACGTGTTCATCGCTGGTACTGGTGATTTAGAGAGACATGATCCACAACCGCAATTTCAGTGTGAATTTTATTTTGCTTAAAATCAAGTCACAATCCTAATTCCGAGTAATTTTATGTTATTTTCAATAATATCGGTTCAAATTAACGTTTACTAGTAGGGTACCCGTGCGAACTACGTCGGTGTGTTTGTTAAAACATTTTTTTAAAAAGTAAAATATACTTCATAACAAATATACAAATATATAATATCTATATAATCATTATTCATATATTTTTTACTTTTATAGAAAAAATTCATACAATTACTATCTACTAAATTACAATAGATAATTTTCCAATAAATTATATTTATATTTTGTAATCTATTTATTAAATTAACATTTATATATTAATAAACTTTATTTAAAGGTTTATTCCACCTATATATAATAAAATATTATAAATAAATGGAAAATTAGATTACACTCAATAAAATCATAAATAAACTTAAAAGAGTGAGTCATTTTTATTAATTTTTTTAATAAATTACAATTAAAAACAATAAAACATAAGTAGTTGCAATCCTATAATTTAAATTTAAATATTAATACATTTTGAGTAAATTTTTCATTGTTAAGTAAATTATATTTACCTCATACAACATACTAAATTAATATTTAAGATTGTCAAAAAAACTAAAATTAACACTTAGATATTAATAAGCAATATGTAAATATTTTTTTTGGTAAAAAAACAATATGTAAATATAGTTGCCCCTTTAATGCATAAAATATTATAAAAAAAATTAAAAAGAAATTCTATCAATAAAATATAACTCAATTTTAAAAAGTCATTCATTTTTATTTATAATTTTTTCATATATATTTACATCTAAAAACAAAAAATAAGTAAAATATTTATAATCAACAAAAATTTAATATTCATATTTTATTTTAATATCATTCATAAACAATTTAAATATTAATATTTTTTATGTAAATTTTTAGTCACGTGTGATTTTATTTTTACCTTATGATTCAATTATTAATATAGTAATAATTCATTCAGTTTTACCTCATAAATTAATTATTATTAAACTTTTTCCTGTATTTTAAACCTGTAATTAAAATGATTTCCCCCTAATTATATCATTTTATCTAATACAATTAATGATATATCAACATTATTTTCATCTAGAACAATCATTCTCGTGCGGTGTATTTTTACTTTCATGATCTCAATATGAATGTTCTTTCATGCAATTTTTTTTATTTCCACATGATATAAATATTTATCCCTATAATATTTTTTAAATATAAATACGTTTTATATAACTTTTTTATTGTTGGATAAATTATATTTCTGTTTAATTTATCAAAAGGGGCTTAAGGCAAAAAAATAAAACATTACAACTATTATTCACTAAACTTAGCAACAAACACATTTGTTATAAAAAAAATGTATTTACCTTTTATAATCTATTTTATAAACTAATATTTATATATTTAAAAATTTTATGTAAAGATTTATTTCTCTGTGATGTATAAAAAGACATATAAGAAAAACTAAAATTGAAATTTCTAAAAAATCACAATGCAATTTAAAAAAGTGACTTGAATTTTTTTTTTTATAATTACAACTAAAAAACAAAATATAAGTAGATGTAATAAGTTTTTATCCCAATAATTTAAATTTAAATAATAAAAAAACTTTATGAAAACTTTTTATTGTTTGAGAAATTATATTTACCCCTTACTATCTATATACTAAATTAGCATTTAAATTGTCAAAAATAAATGATTAACATTCAGATATTAATATATATTATGTAAATATTTATTCCCCCTTATGTATAAAAAACACTATGAGAAAAAGTAAAAAAAAAAAAATATGTCAGTTAAATACAATTCAATTTTAAAAAGTATTTCTTTTTATTTATTATTTTTTCTAAGATTTTTACATTTAAAAACACAAATGATTTATGTAAATTTTTTATCACGTATGATTTATTTTTATTCTATGATTAATTATTAATAAATTTAATTGTAATATACTTCATTCAATTTTACCATATAAATTAATTGTTATGAAGACTCTTCCTATATTTTTTACTTGTAATGAAAATGATTGTCCCCTAATTTTATTTATTGTCATAGCAAATGAAATAACAATAGAAAATAACTATAGGAAATTGTTAATTTAATTTAAAATTTAAATGATATCATTTCATCATATGCAATTAATGATAAAGCCTTATTTTTATCTTGAATGGTCATTTTATCATGATCTTAAAACGAACGTGTTTGACAAATTATATTCTTCATGATGCATAAAAAATCATTATAAAAAAACTTCAATTATTTTCTATAAATAATCATAATTTAGATTTAAAAGTCTTTTTTTCTGTAAAATTAGAATTGGCATTATAAAGTCACAAAAAAAAAAAAAATTGGCAGTATAAAAGTCTTATTTATTTCAAAGTCAAGCCAAAGATAAGTGTTAATGTTTGGATTAACAATATCATATCTGTCGCGTCCTTTTACCTCATGATTTGTATTTCAACCAATTAATTTAAAATCATATAATAATATATTTTATATAAATTTTTCATCTTTGGTTGAATTACATTTATCTCTTCAAATCTATAAAATAATTTGTGATTTAAATATTAATGAAAATTAATATCATTCCATCTTAAGAAAGCCCGTGTACCCATGATTTTCAATGTTTAGGTAAATATTGAAAAGTGATATAAATTTTATTTCTTTTGTTGTTTTTTTAAATATAACTATTAGTAGCAATACAAATTACACTTAATTAATTAGAGATTATATTTCAAGGCCTGTACATTAATTAAAAATATCACTTATTAAAGTAAGGAACCCTTGAAATATTTTCAACACAATCTCAAAAAAAAAAAATCCCCCGAAGTATCTGCCATGAATTCAATAAATACAATTATGAAATACTATTCCAATAAATGACAGAACACTATATCATGTTTTCCTTATCCTGTGTCTATTATGTAAGAAGGAGCATTAGTTCAATAAATTGTCAATGCCCTGAATGCCTTCACTTCCTTCCACCAAGATCTTCCTATGATATCATGATAAACACAATCAGTAACATGCAATGTATGTTGAATTTGCTCCCTTCACCCTTAAATAAATAGCATAAGAAATAGGTACATGTTGGTAGTGTATAGCAAGAGAAACACAGTCCCACTCTAGAAACTTATGAAAGAAAATCCCAGCAAAATAACTTATCGACGGTTTATATAAGATTGAAAAGGCCCGCAATTATGGAGTTGAAGATGTTCCCATTCCCATCTTCATGAAAATGTACCCTGCATTCCAATTAAAGCAGTAAATGAAAATCACAGAGCATTATGCTTAATTAGGAACAGGAAGAATGTAAGAAAGAGTAATCTTTAGAAGTTTTCAGCTTTATGGTAGTCATTTGAATTAATAAGGTTCAAAGCAAAGAATTTAGAAAATGGCAAAATCACATGATCATGTGTGAAAGCTTTTCCATAACCCCTTATGATATATTAGGGTAATCAGAGCATATTAAGAACCAATAACATTGCCTATCCCCTTTGAAACTCCCTACTTCCTTCAGAATCCTAATATTGGCAATGGCAAAATCTATGTCAATACCAACACTCAATAAGTGGTAAAAAAAATATTAATATACCAATCAAATGATAATAAGAGGCAAACATGTTTTCTCCCAACTTGACCATTCTTGCTAAGAAGTTCTTAACAAACTTGTGACAGGTTGGAGTAGTAGTCAACACTCCTGCATCAAACAAACAAAACATGATTTGAGAGCCTTTAAAACGAAGCAACTTCTTCTCCTTTCCAACTCCTTTCTCTACAAAAGGAAAATACCATTTTGAGCATAGTATCAAACTAACAGGCTAAGTGGTTAATGAATGAAAATTTTGTATTACCTTAACAGTTGTCTTCCAAAGCCTAAAGCAACCAAGAGCCATTTGTTCACCCCCTTTTTAGCCAGTGAATGTTTCACTGCTAACCTGTATTTAAAAAAACAAACAAACAAATACAGTTGATTCCCCTAATATTGTTCTTGATCCTATTTAAAAATTCCAGAACACTACTGGGAAAATTGAGTTGTTCATGTCAAGGAGAAGGAAACGTAGAGAAACATTACTCTTATAAGTTTTCTATACATGGATCTATAGGTTTGAACAGTGTATATGCAACCATACCATAAATAGACAATAAGAATTAAAGAAAGTGTAACTATCATCAAGAAATTGAAAGTGACCTCAGCATAAGCCACCGATATAAGAAATTATCCACGGTCTATTCCTGTGAACACCTTGGCAACAGTAAAAGTGGCTTTCCCCTTAGTTAAAGTGCCTGTTTATCAAATACAACATACTTCACCATTTGATCTCTTTCCAAGGAATATCCTCCTTTAATTAACACACCATGGTTAGCCCCAACTCTTGTTGCCACCATGGCAGCAGTTGGTGTTGCAAAATCAAGTGTATAGGGACATGCAATCACCAAAACAAATATTCAAACATAAGGGCAAAAATAAATTGTTCCTGAAAAAGAAAAATATAAAACAAAAGGTCAATGCAGAAAATTTAAAAGGTTGAATGAGTATATAAAGATTAAAAAAAAGGTCAAATGTCAAAGGCACATATTTAAGAAAACAATAATAGGCACAATATCAGTTCAAAAATCAAAGATACAGTACGAAACTAAAGGTCGATCCATATAATATCAACATCTAAAAGAGAACATTTAAGTTAAAAAAAAAGCCACAAACAAAACTTCAACATTTAAATAAACGAATTACTAAGGAAAAGACACATAATTCCAGAAACACTAATTTTGTACTTACCTTCACCGAACACACTTATGGACTTCATAATTCCAGAAATGGTTGCAGAAGACAACTTGCATCGAAGAAAAAAAGAGTAAAATGGTAGTTTAGTAAAGAATCCAACATAAAATCAAAAGAAATTGAACAGAGGCCAATAAGCTTCTAAAATTAACTTAAGTAAATGCAAATTTTAAAATTAGTCTTGACATTATCAAACTTGTACAATTAAATCTGAAATGCAATACGAAACAAAATTCAATCCTAATAAAAAGAAAAAAAATATACTATCCAAATATTTTTCAAATGAAAATAAATTTAATTAGATTTACTCAATTTTGTATAAGCAAAAGATTTAAAATATAGAAAAAGGCACAACAAAAGAGATTTTCAGCATTTATTTTTCAGAATCAATTCTGAAATGCACAACAAAGCAAGAATCAATCTTGATAAAGAGGAAATTATGAGAATAATATTCTGCCCAAATATTTTTCCAACCAAGATAAATCAGTTTTGGTCTTAACAAATTGCACGTATAAGAATCTCATCCAATCTTTTTTTTTTTGATAAAAAACCAAGTATTTTTTCAATTAATTGACAATCAAAGAAAATTTAATGCAAGGTACCCGACCCCATTTTTATGATAAGGACACATTCTAAGATACAGTGGCAGCAATCTATATTGAAAAAAACTTGAACAAATATTATGCAGAAATCAAGGAAAATTTGTAAGCAAAATATTCAAATGCAAAATCACAGGAAAATCAGAACAAATAACTCAAAACTCAATAAACCCATACAACTCAGTAAACTCAACACAGTACTCAAAAAACACAAAACTCCAAGTCAAAGACAAAGCCTAAAGAATGTAAAAGCAAAGAGCAAAATATTTGAAATCATAAATCATACTCAAATCAGAAGGGGAAGATGAAGGGATTCAAAGATGAACAACGCTTTAGCAACGTCCTCTGACTGAGCGTACTCACATGACTGAGCGTACTCACATGCAAAATGGAAGATGAATAAGTTAGGAAGGCAACAACAAATAGCATATATTTCGAAATCACAAATCATACTAAGAATAGATATATTTCGAAATCACAAATCATACTCAGAACAGAAGGGGACTTTGGCTCAGATTTAGAGATGAACTTCGCTTCACCAAGGACCTCTGACTGGGCGTACTTACATGCAAATCAGGAAGATGATAAAGTTAGGGTTTTTAGACATTTAACATTTCAAAAAATCCAGAATCCATTAGATTACTCATCTTCAGTTTAGGGTTTAGGATAAATGTAAATGGAATTTCACCCATTACCTTCACCAAGTACTTGCTACGATCTTCAAATCTTTGGGAGCTCTCAGATATTCCAAGCCCTAAATCGAACAGAAAAGGATTAGTGCCAAAGGTTGATCACCGGAAATATAAAACCATAGAACAATCTTGAAACCTACCGTCTCCCTATTTCTTCACGCAGCAGAAAGGAGAGAAACAAACCAAAAATAGACAGCAAGGAGCGCACCAGTTCAGCGAAGAAGATGCTTCTGTTTCTCAAGGAACGGATGCGGTGGAAGGTCTAAAAAGCATGATAAATGTATGGTTTTGGGAAGCAAATCCGTGAAGAAATAGGGAGCATAGGGTCTAAAAGCTTGTGGTTATGAAAAGGAAAAGAGAAAGATGAAAGGTGAGGTCTTAATAAGGGAGGAAAGAAACGTTTGCAGAATGAGAAAGAGAAATGGGCGAGAGGCATTTAGGAATGGAGAGATACGGGGTCCGAAGGTTACTCAGGATTGGAAAAGACTTGAAAAGATAAGGGGTTTACATTTTCATTTACAGTTTTCATTTCCTATTTTATTTTGTTTTGTGTTTGTTGAAATTTTATAAAGGAAAAATCAAAAATGCTAGAAATAGCAAATTTTTGTTTCCAGTTTTTCCTCTGTAAAATTTCAAAAAATAGAAAACAAAAAATGAAAATGTAAACCAAACAAGTCCTAAATTACTCAATTTACAATGTGATTTTCAGAATGTCAATTCCGAGAATTTTTAAAACATTTAAAAATACTGATTATTTAGTGGATCTCTTAAAAGAATTCGACAGAGAGAAAAAGAGAATTAAATTTTCAGTTACTGATTTATCCTCTAAATGGGTGGAAATGATTCAAATGTAAGAGAGAGAATTAGTGGATCCTATAAATGTAATTTTCGAAATTTAAATGCCTCACTCTCTCTCCATATTTCCAGTCATATTAATTACAAAGGCGGATTACATTTTTAATCCCATTTAGGCGGGAAAAAATGTCCCTAAATATACATTACTTTTTATAGATAAATAACATAATTTTAATAAAATTAAAAACGCTCCAAATCTCAACTACTTGTGTAGTGACCTGCTAGATAGCATCAACTTTCAGGTGCCTTTGAGTAAAGTTCTTTTATTTCACCTCTCTCTCCTTTTTTTTACAATTAACACTTTCATTTGTTAATCCATGCATACATTACGAAAAATCAAAAGATTAACAAATTTTCAAATTATCGTAATGAAGTTATTGGGGTATACTACTCTATTCTTTAAAAAAATGTATAAGATATATTCTTATTTTGATTAAAAAATCACATTCACGCCTCCTAAAGAAACAAAATATATTTAATCTACTTTAATATAAATGAACTTTTTAGTAGTGATAAAGAGCCATGAATAAGTTTATCAAATACATTTTACTTTTTTCTTATAACTTATAGTTTTGTAAATAGTTCATTTTGAATACCCTTCTATTAATTTAGATATTTTAGAAGATGAAATGTATAGAACTGTAATCTAATATATATGAATCTTTTATCAAAGAGAAGTGTAATTTGTCAAAATAAAAAATAATGTAATTTACGGAGATAGAAAAAAGAGAGTATATATAATATAATATACTAATAAAAAGATTTAATAGCAATTCATAATTTTTTATTGTATGTAATATCACCGTTAGTACCTTTGAAGATTGTTCCTTCAAGAATATAATCATCACTGATAGACCATATATGAAAAATATTATTCGTTCGTAGAGCATAAAAGAACATTGTACAAAATCTCAATCTTAATTCTAATTATATTATTTTTGCATTACTTTTTTAAAATAAATAAGGAATACCCTTCCTATATGTTCCCCTTTTTCTTTAATTTTTAAATAAAAATGTATAAAACATGATATGACGTAAGAATTGAGAACAAAACCGGTACAAGAATTATTCGAATGAAAAAAATAAAACACTGCAAGAACTGTACAGGTTCGCACCTGATCTCAGTACATCTCACTCACCAAAAGCGTGCACGTGTCCATCCCACGCACTCACGGAGCGTCCACCAATAAAGCCCCAGCAGATACGCCACGTGCCGGTCACCGAAAAGCAAGGTTGCCATGCTGGCCGAAAGTCACACCACTAGGGTCACGCGGCAAACCGGGTGACTGGACGCAACCGGTCGACCTTGCCACGTAGTAGAGGACCCCACCGTCACAAGCTGGCGACGCTTTTACGGACCCGAAAACCTCAGCCATGGAATTTGTGGATGAGATTCGAGGGAGGAAATAGATCAAAAACCCCTTCCCAAAAAATAATACTAAAAATTAGAGAGGGGAAAAAAATAAGAAAAGTGCAAAGGTAAGCATCAGCACCAAGAGCCAGTAACTCTGGGCCACTTGTCACGATCCCATAAGTCATGGCTTCTCAGTCTCAAAAATAAGAAAACCCTTAATTTTTCAAAGAAAAAAATTAATCCACACGAAATTATAGTGGCTGAGATTGCTCCTCGCGCTTAAACACTTCAGTTGGGTGAGTATGTAGCAGTTTCTGTCTTTCTGATTTCTCTTCTGGTTTTGCTTCAACGAAAATTTTTCTTCTCTCTTTCTTCTTCTGACTTCACTTTGCGATTTTGTGGATTTTTGGTTTATTTTTATTTTCCGATCTGAACTCGCCACGATTCACCATTGCCGTGAAATGAGTCCGCCGGCGAGTGTCCGGTGATGATCACTCTTGTATAAGGCTGTTGTTCTTCTTCGTGGACATGTCTTCGTTTCGAGGTATTCGTTTCACTTTGTTTTTATTTTTTTAAAATTTTTTTTATCTTGTTCTGTTTGGTTTCCGAGAAAATTAAGCCAGAACCGATTTACCTCCTTTCGATTTGGATGTAACAGGTGCTATCAGTACTCACAGCGCGGCTCTGTTGAGTTGAATTTCGCTGGTTTTGAGTTGCTTTGTGATTATTTTTTCTCGGCAACCAAACAGGAGGATTGAAAATTTGCAGTGATAGTAAAGTATTTGTGAAAGTGAAGATAGAAATGGTTGATGTTGTTGTGACGTGATTTTTAGTTTTTGTACTAATCGTACTTTCCCTCTCTGTTTTGCTTTCCGCATTTGAAAGGTTTTGGCGCTGTCGACTTCGTTTTGGTGAGGATTCTGATTAAGGAAATTTTCTTTTATTCATTCGGAGAAGCGTCTCTCTCTCTCTATCTGTTGCGGTTGATTCTTAAAATTTGTTAATTTTCTTTTCTTCTCCATCTTTTATGTATCATTAATTTTACATGTGACTTGTAAATTGGAATGCTTATTCCTGCTGATACAAAACAGAGACGGATTTCTTCCTATTATTCTCGCTTTGTTTCTTTTGCAGTAGCATCACCACCTAACCTTCAGATTCTGCTCACTTTCACCACGACGGCTTTACTATTTACTGTTTTCCATGTCACCAAAAATGAAAGGAGGTATTCCCTGTATCCACTTCTCGTCAGGGAAGATCTGAAGCAGCGCTAGCTGCTTACGTCCTGTAATGGATGCATACTCCTCTGGCGAAGAAGTGATTGTTAAGGTTAGGCTATTATCATAGATTGGCTAGTTTCTCATGAAAGGGAATCAGTAAGGTTTGGTATTGTTGTCTAAGTAGTTAGCTTGCAAGCGCAGACAAGAAAACCATATACAATCACAAAGCAAAGAGAACGATGGACAGAGGAGGAGCATAATAGGTTTCTTGAAGCTCTGAAACTACATGGGCGAGCATGGCAGCGCATAGAAGGTAATGATAGTTTGTTCCTCGTTAATACTTGAAAAATTTTCTCTTATCCATTTCTGCAGATTAGTGTATTATCCTATTAGATAAAGACATGAACTGCTCTCTATATTCGATTATCTCTTAACTGGAACTGTCTTGTTTTTCCCTCTCCCATGGCCTGGCCCCCCCCTTTTGATGTTTTACTTTCCGCTGTGCAGAGCATATAGGAACAAAGACTGCCGTGCAAATCAGGAGCCATGCACAAAAGTTCTTTACAAAGGTCAATGTTTACCTTCTCACCTTGGTTTATATGTTTTAAATTTTGGTCCTTCTATTTTAACTTAGGCTTTATTTTGGCTTGCTGTTGATTTATTTATCAGTTTCATAACTTGTTTGATTCACTTTTGTGAATAAAAATTCCCATCCAACTACACAAAATAGTTATTTATCTGAATTAGTGGACTTCAAACTATATCATGATTTCAACTTAAATGTAAAAAAAGTCCTAACTAAGTGAATGACTTCCCTGGTAATATTCAAATGTCATGGAAACTATAGTGCTTCTTTAATATTAAAACACGTTATATTTTTGTTGGGAAAATTGTGAACACAAGTCGAAGGGCTTGTCAGGTTGATTTTAAATGATAATATAAAGGGATTGCAAAAGTTAAATTAATTATTAAAGGGAATGGAAATTCAACAAACTGAACGCTAAAAAATGGAGAAAAGTATTTATAGAGATGATATTGGTTTGTAAAAGTAGTGACATTTAAATAGCTGATTTTATCCTTTTTATGTCAAAAGAATGAGTATTATCTTAAACTAGGAATCTCTTTCCTTTCATTTCTTTCATCCTTTCATCAGCCATATCTCAAACTCTAAGATTCTCGTTTGGTTTACAGTTAGATAAAATTGATTTTAAAATCAATGTCCGAAAATGAATTATGCACGAGTTAGTGTCACAATGCACGTTTAATGGAAGTTATTTAATTTCAATTATTTAAAACCATGTTATGCACTGAACTAACATTTAACCAAACGAGTGAATCCTCAAGTGAACAAATTCTAAACTAAATTGACACTAGAACTCCTTTGGAGTCTTGACTAATTCAAACAAAGAGATCCAAGTAGCCTTGATCAAATCGCTTGGGCTTAATCTTGCATCCGCAAATAGATCCTAAGCAGATGCATACTTTAACATGTACCTACAAAGTATTATTCTCTAACAATAGCTTCTTAGTTCTTACTTAATCAACAGATGGGTCATACTTTAATATAACATTAGTGAATTGAAGACCCAGGAGTAAGTTATAGCTCATTCGCAAGGAAATTATTTTCTTCCTTTGTTTCTTATTTTGATTTGATTTTGATAATATGAAAATTCGCTAGGGTAGTCTCAGTATTCTAGCAATAGTGGGGTTTATTTACCATAGTGATCTAGCATAGTTGTTTTGTATGTGGGTATTGCCTTGAGTTGTGATTTTAAGTTGAGCCAACTAGAGTTATAAAAAGGGACGTGTTAGTGTGGACATGCTGTGCATTGGACATCTTTAGGAAGTAGAAGGTTATGAAATTTGCATCTTCCTTGCTTTGTGAGGTACAACAGTTGATGTAAAATTTTAAGGAAAGTGGTTCCTGCTGTTTGAGCAGTGCTGCATTGAGGAGAAATTGAAAGTTACCATTTGTCATGTTGGGAAAAATTGTGAGTGTTGATACTTTGCTTTGTTTGAATGAGAAAAATATTGCTTTGTTATATATTGGGTTGGATGTGTTAGAAATGTAATTTAAAATCGTTCATTTGTCCTCACCAAACAACTTAAGCATTTGGGTAGTTGGTTCATGGCATGGTATCAAAGCTTTTATGACCTTGAGGTCTAAAATCTGATACTTGCAACCCTTATTCTTTTTTATAAAAGTTAAATTTAAGCCAAAGGTAAGTTGGGCCTATGCGTTGCACATGCTTAAAGCCCAAAGGATTCTTGTGTTAGGGGCGTGTTTATAATCATTCACATGTTCTTATCAAATAACTTACGTTTTTGGAATAATTGTTTCATTGCATGATATCAAAGCCTCTATGGCCAAGGTCTAAAGGATCCTTGTTGTCCCCATTTTTCTGAGAAAAAGTTGAATTACAACACAAATAGGTGAGCTTATGCGTTGCTTATGCTTCAAGCCTAAAAATTGCTCTTGTTTGAAGGGTCATATTAGATATGTAATATAAAACCATTCATATGTCTTCACCTAATAGCTTAAGCTTTTGGGATAATTGGTTCATCATAAAGTGTATTGGGGTCTTACGTGTTTGAGATATTTTTCGTGTTTGTTGATTATAATTATTTATTTGAATCAGGGGATTGATCTATGCAGTCTTGGATGTAGGCAGTGAATGCCAAACCACGATAAATTTGTTGTGTTTGCCTATTTGCTTGATTTCCACGGATTGGGTTTCTTTTAACCAATGGTTGGTATCAACTTGAAGTTTTGATCTCATCTTTGTAGTTTTTTATGGCAAAGATGCAAGTTTTAGGATGCAGTTAATTTGATTTGATGAATTGATGGAGTTGTTTGAGCAAAAGATTCAAAGATAAATTTTAGCATGCGACAATGTACTATAAATGATGTTCTACTGCAGCAAGGATTGGTTAAAGCTTTGAATGGGAAAGAAAAGAAGCCTTTAAAGGACGACAGATGTAGAAAGGAAGAGTTGGAAATGAAGATGATTAATATGATCTGATGTGTCTCTTACACTTGAAATAAAATATTGTTTTGATAGAAACTTCAACTGTTGTTATATGGAATAAATTAGAGAATTTGTATATGTCCAAAGTCTAAAAAAAATACTTGGTTTTAAAGAAATGATGATATCAATTTTATTGGAGGAAGTTGAAAGTAAATATGGAAGAATTTTAGAAGAGAAAAGAAAAAGAAAAGAGAAGTCTGAAGATGTTACCACTGTTCTACAATAATCTTGGAATTATTAAAATGATTAATAATGGTTGAAAAATGTAATAGTACCTCTGGTTATTATTGGATTTGATATTATGCTTGTTCTATTCTTATTTGTTTCAATAAGAAATGGTTTAACACTTATGATGCATATGATGATAAAGAAGTGAAAATGGCTAATAGTGATTGTTTGAATGTTAGTGGAAGGGGTATTGTGAAAATTAAGCTGCATAATGGTAGTGCCAAAGCACTTGGATATGGCAGGTATTTTTGCCTATATTTGAGAGAATTTGATTTATATGGGTAGATTTGATGCATTGGGATATGGATATTCTGCAAGAGGTGGAGTTATGCAAGTTTGTAGAGGTTCTATGGTGATGATGAAAAATAAGAAAACTAGTGGCAATTTGGATAAATTGATGGGAGAGACTATGAAAAGAAAAGGAAATGGTGAAGTATAAAGTAATGTGAAGGATGGAGTTGTACATGCCTGCTGGAGATGATATATAGAAGACCATTCATGTGTCTTCACCTAGTAACTTAAGGTTTTGGGATAGTTATTATAACTGAGTGGTCAGGAGTTTGATCCTTCTAGGCCCCATTTTAATTAATAAAAGTTGAATGTGCAAAGTAGGTGGGCTTGTGCATTATTATATTTCAAGCTCAAAGGGCTCTTGCTTGAGGGGGTGTGTTAGTGACGTAATATAAAAGATCTTTCATGTGCAGCACTTTCACTTGAGAGCTTAAGTTTTTAGGATAGTTGGTTTTAACCAATGCCAAAGAAAATGATGTTTTTCTGTATTATGGTGAAGCACTGAAGCCTATTAGCACTTACATTGATACTTGTAGTTTGATCTAGTCACAAGGCAAGGTGGAGATATGATGAGTATTGCCATGGGTTAGACTTTTTGGGTTCAGCCCAGCTGTAGTTAAGAAAAAGGTGTCAGTGTAGATGTAATGTGCAGATGACAAATTTAGGGAAGATGGGGTTTTAAAATTCGCATCCTCCTTCCCTTGTGACTTGTGAGGTGCAGCAGTCGAGGTGAGGTTTTGATGAAAAGAGATATTGCCATTTGAGCTGCACTGCATATAAGGACAATTGAAAGTTACCATTAAGGGTGTTGTGTCAGGCAAAGAAAATGTGATACTTTTGCTGGAGTGCTTTGTTTGAATAAGAAACTATTGCTTTATCAGATTGTGTGTACTGGGGTCATGGGTTTGTGAGAGATATTTGTCAAAATTGGTGGATTGATCTGTTTGAAGTTGTGGACATAGCCAGCATAGGCTAAACCATGTTAAATTTGTTGTGTACTTGTTTTTGTTAGTTTGCTTGATTTCTATGGATTGGTTGTTTTAGCCAACATTATGAAGGTGAACTATGTTTAATTGACTCACCTAGGGCATCGTTGGGGATTCCGGAAACTATAAGGCATTTGCAACACCAACAATTAGAGGTTGGTGGAATTGAAGCATAATTGGAGGAAGGGAACATAGGCAGTGATCAAAATATTCTTGTTGATTTGTCTACTCATTGACACGTATATTACCCTTAACCATATCATGTATGGATTGTTGTCTTTGGTGCTACTGATCTCATGACATTTCATTCCCAACACTTTTTATCTTATAACCTTTCTTTTGGTTTTCTTTTTGTAGTTTGTATTATGCCTTTCATAAAGAGAAATTTTAACGTTAGTCACAGGGCAAAATTAGATTTATGAGAAGCATGAGAATTTGAAAGGTGCCTTTATATTTTATGTGGTGGTGGGAGAACAATCAATTTCTATGTGAAGATAGCTAGAGAATGTATGGATGACCATTGGAGGACTTTTTTTAATTTATTTTATCTGGCATTGCTTTGGACATGTAAAGTTCTAGGGCAGCTAAATGGTCATGTGAGTAGGGCAGGTAGCTGGTTATGAGGGTGTGTATGGGCCATGGGGGCTATAGGATAGGAGAAGTAAACGCATATGATAAAACCATCTTAAATTTCACTTTAACTTTGATTTTCCTATAGCTAACACTTGTTTTAGAAAAAGAGAGGAACATCTTGTATTATAATGTATAAGAGTGGAGTGTCGTGCTCCTAGATTGATTTCTTTCTGATAGGGAAATTGGATGGAAAACTTTATATGAATCGCAGAACATACTAATAGAGAGCCTAACCACTCAAAACAGGGTTTTGGTTATGGAGGTGCACATCATGGGGAAGATAAATAGGGATAGTCAAGTTAACTGTCCAAGGATCAAGCGGTGGCATTTTAAAGGGTGTAAAACAAAGGCTCTTTAAAAGAGATTTTGGAAGGAGAGTTTTGGGAAAGCCAAGGAAGTGCTAATGACATGTGAAATGAGATGGCTAAAGGGATTAGAAAAGTAGTTAAAGAAACACTAGGAGAATTGAGGGGTTTTGGGTCAAGGGATAAGATTCTTGGTGATGGGACAATAACATGCAACAAAAGGTTAAAGTTAAAAAAAAAGTGTTATAAAACATGGTCTATGTGTAAAATGAAGAAAATTAATAAATATGAGGTAGCTAAGTGAGATACTAAGAATGTGGTAAGTGAAGCTAAAGCAAGAGCATTTGACAGTTTATAGTAGTCCTTAAGCAGAAAAGCAAGGGGGTGAAGTATATACATACTAAAAGTAGGGAAAGGAAAACAAGAGATTTGAATGCTTTGGGTGTGATATATGATAAAAAAAAGTACTACTCAAGTTTACAGGAAAAGTTTACTATACAACTATAAGACTTGCAATATTGTGTAAGACTGAGTGTTGGGCAACAACCAAGCCTTATCCCACTCTAAATATAGGTGCTTATTGTTACTTAAAAATAGATAATATACGTCTAATTAAATGCTCTATGATGGGGCGCTAGTTTGGCCAAGTAATCAATTTGATTATCTTGGTCAAACTAGTCCCCCTTTTTTAATTTAACTATGCCAGTATCCATTTATTGTATATAGAAAAGAACTTCATGTCAAAGCTATGATTAGTAGTAAAAAAATGTTCACCCATCCAACTCAAAAAGCATCATGCTATTGAGTACAGGGGCTTGTATAAACAGTTATAAACAATTACTACAACCCTATATGCAAATATTCACTGCTGATCATACATGGAATTCAAACAGAACTTAATGCCAAACCAGCCCAGTAGAAATTCTTGCGTACGAGCTCAAAGGTGAAATAAAACCAGGAGGCATGCTTAATTTGACTGGGCTTACTTGTGGGATCCATTAATGACCAAAACCAAGCTTTGACATCATGTTCAATAATGGTGAGGCCATCCTCTAATGGATAATGGTCTCTGACTAATGTAGGACTTTCCTAAATAGAACATATGATTTTACACAGAATCGGGAGGTATTGAAAGATAGAATCTTGTCTTCTGACAAAAATGTGAAAACATTTGAAGGTTATTTTTTTATTATTATTATTTAAGAAAGAGATGAGCAAATGCAAACCAAAGAACATGTGTGTCTGGACAACCTGATACTTGTTTTAAGAGTATGATTTGCAAATAGATCTTTACAGATGCTACAGAGCTCAATGGCAATTAGTTATTTTTAGAATTAAAATGAATAAATGATTATTAGTTAATTATCTCAAATGTGGAATCCATAAATTACTTCCAAAAAGAGAAAGTTCTTTAAATGTTTTATATCACATATATCTATAAAAACAGACTTTGGTAGAACATTGCTTAATAATGTTGTTAACTTGTGGTGACTGGAAGCGATTATGGGTCAATCACTGCAGAGCCAAGTGATCTGTTTCTGAATGCTATAGGCTAAGGCTACTAATATGTTTATTTTTATTACTATGTGCTATGTAAGAAACAATCATCCTCTTTAACTAGCAAAACCAAACAATATCTTTTTACTTTACCATAAAAAAAAGAAAGTAGAGTATGCTTGATAGATGGGCTTGAACGAGGGTATGTTTGGTTTGTTGTAAAAATAAAACAAAACAAGACATAAGATTGAGAAAAATGGTACATCTTAGTGGAACGAAGAATAGAACAAAACATTTCTGTTCCATTTCGTCCCATTGTCTACATGACCTTTACTGCCAGTGTTTCTAATTGGTATGTCTTTGATAACGTTGCCTAGAAAATCAGTAGAGTGGATGACATGCAACTTGTACAAGTATGCTATATGTTTTTGTTACATTGTCTTTGAAAAAGATTCATAGTAGAGCCAAGTCTTGGTTGGGAAGAAAGCTTGGACTATAGAGCTGTAAGAGCTATTATGCTTTATGGAATGATTTGACTTTAAGAATAGCCAACTCTTTAAAAGAATTGAGCATTCAACTTAACTAATTTGGTTTAGTAGTTTAAGAACTACCATGCTTGTTATATACGGGTTCTGTTTCTCATTCCAATACCTTTTCTTGACTTAAGATCTTCCTTAGTTTTCAAGGCTCTTAGGTTTCAGAACCATCTGCATGGTCTATCTTCCCCCACATCCGATGTTTAGATTTTTCTGTTTGACCTTCTTGAGCATAAAACATATCACTTTTAGACTTAGCCATTGACAATATAGAAAGAGAAATGTTGCTTGGATTATTCTTTTATTCTTTTCTTTTGATCTTTGACAGAGTCAATTGACCTTTTCTTTTTCCTGCATAATTTGGTGATTTACCACTTGCCACTTTAGGTTGCTCTAATAAATAGGTATTTATCTTTATTTGCTATTCAACTTCCGCACTGCATTGGGAGGATTGGGACAAGTCAATGCTACTTGTTTATAGGGAGAAAATGGAAAGGAAACGTACACTATTATGAATTGAGTCTAGGTAATGCATTAAAGTTTGGGAAGGACTGAAAACAGGTATTACTTAAAGCTTGGATTTCGATATCTTCATTTCTAGGATATACCTGCTGTTGTTTCAATCTTTCCATTGAAAAGACTCAAACCTTCACTTAAAGGAAATATGCTTTTTTGCTTTACACTACATGAGAGAAGTGACTGAATGAAGATTACAGAATTTTTGAAAGAAATATAGTGATGAGGTGATTGTTTTTTTACTAACCAGAAAGTTATTTTTGGTTCTCTAGAACACCGAACACCATAATAATAATAATACGGTCATTTACGTTTAGAAAAGCATTTTCTCTTTCCATTTCTCATTTTTTTAGTTTTAATTACAAAAAATTCATTTTATTTCACATTTCTAAATTTTGTACAGAAAACAGAACTAATACAAAATTGTTTTCATTATGTACTGTACAAAACTCTGAAAAGAGAAAATAAAATGAAAATAGTGTAATACTTTTATAACTAATAAAATTGAAAGTGTTTTTAATTAAAATTAAAAAATAGGAAATGAAACTAGAAAATGATTTTTGAAATCAAACTACTATTTTATTTGAAAAAGGCAAGACTTGGTAATTATTTTGTATTTTTCTGAGTTCATCAAACTAGCCTCAGTAAAACTCGTTTTAGAATCCCTGGTTGTGTTTGTGCACAAGTTAACAACGGTGGCTTCCGCAAGCCTTTTTGTGTCTCGTTTTCGTAATGCCTAAAGCTTCCTACATCTTTGGAGTCTACACTCTACAATGAATCAATGTCGTTGTACATTCTTTTAGTTAAACTCCAATTAGTTTCCAGCCGACCAAATGCATATGGATAATCCTTGATTACACCCTCAGGTGATCCCCCCTCCCCCCAACCCCGAACTTGATTGGAGAATTTGTTGATGTTTCCTTTTCTAAGCTTTCATGAAAGGTAGTACTTGGTTTAAGTAAAACCATATACATAGTGGATTCTGCTTTGTGCTTCAATATACTGAAATGTCCGTGTTACAGCTATTTTTATTTTCCAAAAAGTGTTTTGGGAATCCTACTTAAGGATAAACTTGCTGAGAATACTAATACAATTTTTACTCAGTTGGAGAAAGAGGCCCTTGTAAAGGGTGTTCCAGTTGGACAAGCTCTTGACATAGACATTCCCCCTCCACGGCCCAAAAGAAAACCAAGCAATCCCTATCCTCGGAAGAAGAGTGTTGGTACCACAACGTTACATAGTGGAGCAAAGGATGGAAAACTCAATTCAGTTGAATCCTCACATGTTAAACAAGCATTGGACTTGGAAAAAGAACCACTTCCAGAGGTTAATATTTCTTTTATTTTTTATATCTTACTTTTAGCACAATTTTTTTCAGTTTTCTCTTTTAGTGAGGTGACCGTCAATTTTCAGTTTTTGGTTTCTAAAAATTTTCAATCAAATTTTTATAACTCAAAACAAAAAATTGAAAACCACTTTTTATGGTTTTCAAAATGTTTGTTTTGAGAACCACAAAAACAAGTTTTCAGTTTTTGGTTTTGAGTTGTAAAAACTTGATTGAAAATTTTTAAAAACCAAAACTGAAAACTCACAACCACCCCAAAGGCCCCTTAGCTTGTTTCCTTATTTTATTAGAAACATAATTTAGACCAAGGGCCAACATCTGTAAAAGAAAATAATGATGGAAACTGCTCAAAATATTTACTGTTCTTCAGGAGGTACCCTGTTCCTCTTTATCTTCGGCAAACAAGAGTTCAATATCAATGTCAATGGCTCTGGGAAATTCAGGCGCCTTAAATGAGATTACACCTTCAGTGAACGAGGTAATAGCACGAGATGGAACAAATGAATCTTTTATCACCATTGAACTTGAAAATCGGAATTTGGAGAACGATGATGGAAAACATACTAATGGCAGTAGTAAAGAGTCCAAGTTGGAGAATTCTGATGCTTCTCTGAAATTGGTTCAAAATGAGAAAACAGAGGGTCTTAATTGTGCATTAACAATAGATGGGATGCAAGGCAATCAGAATTACCCAAGACATGTTACTGTGCACGTTGTTGATGGGAACCTTGGAACAAGTCCTCAAAATCCATCCAAAGATATGTTGTTTCGAGACTCCATATTTCAGCCATTAGGAGGGGTTAATGGGCAACCTAATCTTTTCACCAATTCAGCTCCATCAAACACAAGTGAAAGTCAAAATAACACAGCACGGTCTTCTATTCATCAATCATTTATTCCTTATCCTCCTCCCTTCACACAACATAATCAAGATGATTACCAATCATTTCTTCACATGTCCTCCACATTTTCAAGTCTGATTGTCTCTACCTTGCTGCAAAACCCAGCAGCCCATGCTGCAGCAAGTTTTGCTGCTACATTTTGGCCCTATGCAAATCCAGAAACTTCAGCGGATTCTCCTAGGTTCTCACAAGGAGCTTTTCCATCTAGACAAATTGGCTCCCCACCAAGTGTGGCAGCCATTGCAGCCGCTACAGTAGCTGCTGCAACTGCATGGTGGGCAGCTCATGGATTGCTTCCTTTGTGTGCACCTCTCCATTCTGCTTTTGCCTGTCCTCCTGCATCAGTGACTGCAGTTCCATCAATGACTACTAGCGAAGCACCAGCACCAAAGACAGAGCAAGGAAAAACTACTCTACAAAATCCTCCTCTGCAAGACCAGATACTGGATCCAGAACACTCGGAAGCTCAGCAGGCTCAACATTCAGCTTCTAAGTCACCAGCTGTTGCATCATCAGATTCTGAGAGTGGAGATGCCAAGTTAAATACTTCATCAAAGGCTACTGATCAAGAGATGAACAAAGCTGTTTCTGAGCACATTGATTCCAACAAAACGAAGGGCAGAAAACCGGTTGACCGTTCCTCATGTGGTTCCAACACAACCTCTAGCAGCGAAGTGGAGACTGATGCATTAGAGAAGGATGGGAAAGGAAAGGAAGAGCCTGAAACACCTGATGCTAACCATTTAGCCACTGAATCTAGTAATCGTCGTAGTAGAAGCATTAGCAACCTTACTGATTCTTGGAAGGAGGTATCTGAAGAGGTATCCCAGTTAACTCTAATGATATTTTAATACAATGCTTGCATGTGTTGCTTCTTTTCTCATGCCACTGTTATTTTCAGGGGCGACTGGCCTTTCAGGCTCTATTCTCCAGAGAGGTGTTGCCTCAAAGCTTTTCACCTCCGCATGATTTGAAAAATAAGGATCATCAAAAGGATGACATGCAAAACACAGATGACAAAGATGAAGTCCTCGACAGCAAAAAATGCAGTTGTAATTTTGAAGGAATACAGAATAACTTGCTATTTGTAGAAAATAAGGAGGAGGGACTGTTAACCATAGGGCTTGGACAAGGAAAGCTTAAGACTCGTCGAACAGGCTTTAAACCCTACAAAAGATGTTCAATGGAGGCCAAGGAAAACAGGGTTGGAACGACCAGCAACCAAGGTGAAGAGAAATGTTGTAAAAGAATACGCTTGGAAGGGGAGGCTTCAACTTGAGGTTTGATATATGCATGCAATCACATAAAGGCAACTTTTGGTTTTTGCATATCATTTCATAATTCCCCCAATGCTGTACGTATATTGTTTATTTCTATTTCTGCAGCTCACGAAACTTGTCGTGTAGATGTGTGTACCATATTAAATTACTATATACGCTCTTTTACTATCTTGGACTGATGTTAATGTTGTTAAGAACTCCGCTAAATAGACTTAGATAAGATACATTAAGTATTGTTTGATCCTTGAACAATAAGTAATTTATGATCCTTCTCATTCAGCCACTTTTCTCGTTTTACTTGTACTTGTTTTTGTTATTTTTGGTCGAAGTTTTACTTCTAATTGTTTGACATATATGTATGAGTATGTTTTCTCTTTTACTCCGCAGAATGTGGCCAACATAAACATTATATTTGGATGTAATGAAAGCTTTTTCTCTTTATTCTTCGGCTTCGAAGTTTTTGATTGCATCTTTAGGGCTTATTTGGTGGTCAACATAAATGACTAGATAAGATAATAATATCTTATCACATTCTATTTCCAAGATAAAGGACTGAATTACTGAAATCCCATGCTTCCATGCCATATCACTTTTTGGTCCCTAGAGCATTCCTTGGCAATCTAAAAAAAGAACACTTGGAACAGCAGTGGAGAATTAGCTGAAAAGAAAACACCTTGTCCAGCAGTGCCTTTCAAGTACCTAAGTAAATGATGGACAACATGGAGATGAGGTATACGAGGTTGTGAAATGAACTGGCTGAGCCTGTGTACAGCATAACTGATATCTGGTCTAGAGATTGTAAGGTATAGAAGTCTACCAATTAATCTGCGATATGCAGTATTTTCAGGTAAAAGTTCTCCTTCTGAAATGCTGAGTTTGAGATTAAATTCCATTGGAACAGCAGCAGGCTTAGAATCCATAAAACTTGTGTCATCTAGCAGAGATAAAACATACTTCCTCTGACAAAGAAAGATGCCATCCTTTGATCGAGCAATTTCTAAGCCAAGGAAATAGTTTAAAGTACCAAGATCCTTGAGTTTAAAAATTTGCTTAAGTTGGGATTTAGTTTGCTCAATCAATGTAGATGGGCCAGCAACAACAATATCATCAACATATATCAACAATGCTACAAAGGTAGATTCAAAACCTTTTGTGAATAAAGAATAATCATTCTTGGATTGTTGAAAGCCAAGCTGAGACAGTAAGCAAGCAAGCTTAGTGAACCACTGTCTAGAGGCTTGTCTAAGGCCATAGATAGACCCGTGCAATTTGCATACAAGCTTCTCCCCCTGAGGCAAAGACTAGTTCTGAATAGGATACCCTTGGGGAAGATCCATGTAAATTTCTTCAAACAAATCACCATTTAGGAAAGCATTATTGATGTCCAACTGAGCTAAAGAGCATCCTTTAATAGCTGCCAAAGACAATAATAATCTAACAGAAGTCAGTTTTGCAACAGGAGAATATGTCTCAGTGAAATCCAAACCTGCTTGCTGGGTGTATCCTTTGGCCACCAATCTGGCCTTGTATCTATCAATGGTCCCATCAGCTTTATGTTTAACTTTATATACCCATTTACAACCAATTGTGTGTTTGCCAACAGGTAGAGGAACAATACTCCAAGTTTGATTTGATTCCATGGCTTTCAATTCATCTGCCATAGCATCCTGCCAATGTGGGATTTTGTATGCTTGGTGATAAAATTGAGGTTCAAACTCAGATGAAATGTGACCAATGAAAGACTGATATGAAGGTGTTAATCTGTGGTAGGAGAGATGGTTGGCAATAGGATAAGGGGAACTGGTAGGTTTGGAAACTTGATAACACAGAAAGTCATTTAGGTGAGGTGGAGGTCTAGAAGTTCTGGTTGATCTTCTAACATGTAATTCATCTTGAGGATTAGAGGGTACTGCAGGTTGAAGATTATTTGATGGATTAGGTGGGTTAATTATGTGTGGATCATCAAAAGGAATGGGTATGACAGTATCATGAAAAGGATCGAACAAAGGTTGTGTCCATTGGGATAGGGTAAAGGGGAAAATATTCTCATGAAAGATGACATCTCGGGATATGAAGAACTTGTTGGCAGCCAAATCATACAATCTGTAACCTTTGTAACCTGCAGGATATCCCATAAATATAGATGGTATAGCTCTTGGAGTAAACTTGTCCCTATGAGAAGTAGGTGTTGATGTATAACAAAGGCATCCAAATACTCTCAAATCTGAGTAAGAAAGTGCTTTCTGATATAGCAATTCAAAAGGAGACTTGAACTTCAATATCTTAGAAGGTATCCTATTAATGAGGAAGGCAACAGTAGTGATGCAATAACCCCAAAAAGGAAGGGGCATCCTAGACTGAAACATCAATGATCTAGCAACATTCAATAGATGTTGATGTTTTTCTCTCCACAACTGAATTCTGTTGAGGTCTTTCAGGGCAAAAAAATTGGTGAATAGCTCCTTTGGACTTCAAAAAATCAGAAAGAGCAAGTTCCTTTGCATTATCTTATCTTATGCACTTGATTTTGTTCCCAAATTGAGTATCAACAAAATGGAAGAAATCCATAATGATCTTGGGAGCTTCAGATTTATGTTGCATCAGGTAAATCCAAACAAATCTTGTGTGGTCATCTATAATGGTCAAGAAGAATCGTTGTCCAGCATGTGTAGGCTCATGATAAGGACCCCAAGTGTCAATGTGGATCAAATCAAAGGGACAAGAAGAAAAATTGTTATGAGGAACAAATTTCAATTTGTGTTGTTTAGCCAAAGGACAAACATGAGAAGGAGAATGTGGAACCTTAGAAGGAACAAGATTGTATTTATTATTGATTGTTACAAAAGAATCATGAGAAAGATGGCCTAACCTATGATGCCAAACATCAAAAGATACAGAATTACAATGAGATTGAAATGAAACATTATTGAATTGCATAGAATCAGTATGTAAGATGTATAGGCCATTATGTGATTCACCCTTGCCAATCATCAGAGAAGAAAACTTGTCCTGAATTATGAAAGAATTATCAGAAAAAATGATGCTAAAAGAATGGACAGATAAGAGTTCACTCAATGAAATCAAATTGAATGTAAAAGAGGGAATGTAAAAGACATTGGTCAATATTAACTTTGGAAATAGGTGAACAGAACCTATGCCCTCAATTGAAATTCTACTACCATTAGGCAAAGTGACAAAGGAATTCTTGATAGTAGTCAGATCATGGAATGATTGTTTGGAAAAACAGATGTGATTGGTAGCACCTGAGTCTAACAACCAACATGTGGGAGATGAAAAAGAAGATTTTACAGTGAATAATATGATACCTGATGTGGGATTGGAATCAGCATTGTCAACAGATGTGGTGTTTGAAGAAGAAGGTATGTTGATTTGAGAAGATAACAATTGAATTAGTTGTTGACACTGGGCATTAGTGAGCTGTGTAGTGCTGGAGATGCTGGACACTTGACTAGCATTATCAGATGAAAGATCAACAACCTGAGCAACAAGATTTTTAGATTTTGCCTTAAAACCAGGAGGATATCCGTGAAGTTTAAAACACTTATCAACTGTGTGACCAAGAACTCCACAATAAGAACATAATGGACGATCTTTCTTGCCAAAATTTGAACGGTTTGCATTGTTCTTAGCAGCAAGAGCCAGATGGGAATCAATAAGAGATGGCATGGTATTTCCAACCTCCCTCTGCTTCTCATCTTGAACAACCAGAGAAAAAACTTTGTTGGTAGGGGGAATGGGTTCCATAAGCAAAATCTGTCCACGAGTGTGAGAGAAAGATTCATTCAAACCCATCAAGAAAGTCATGACGTATTCAGTATGACAGTGATCAAGAAGAGGGCGAAGTGCACCACAGGTACAGCCACTGGAAGGTTTATATGCTTCTAGTTCTTCCCAAACAGATTTCAGCTTGGTGAAATACTGGCTTACAGAATCAGTACCTTGAACAAGACTCATCAATTCTTTGCGAAACTGATAGATTCGAGGGCCATTTTTCTGTTGAAACCGATCTTTGAGGTCCTGCCAAATCTCAGAAGCGGAAGACGAATACAAGATGCTGGTAATGATGTCCTTAGAAACAGAATTATACAGCCACGAGATGACGACATTGTTACACCGAAGCCAAGCACTTAGCTGAGGATCACTATCGGGCGGGCGAGGAATGGAACCATCAACGAAGCTGAGTTTATTTTTTACAGAGAGAGCAACAATCATGGCACGATTCCAAGTATTGTAATTGGAATTGGTTAGAGGTTGAGAAACCAAAGCAATTCCAGGGCCATCAGAGTGATGGAGGAAAAAAGGATTGGAGGGATCTTCCATGGCGGAAACAAGGACGAAGAAGGGAATCAGAGTGTATTCACCGATACCATATTAGACTAGAAAGTATAGAGAAGGTAGAAAGATAGCTTGAGAAGAATGATTCTCAATCAAATGTATTAACAAACAGAAACTGATATTTATACAGAAGAGATACAGAAGATAGTAACTAACTGTCTAACTAATAACAGACTAACTAACAACTAACAGTATATTCTAATAGAGGATACAACTAGATTTGAAGCAGAACAAGCAGCTGCACCTGAGTTTGAACCAATGGCATCACCACCAGAAGTAGGAGCACCTTTTGAAGTCATCTTCAAATAATTCACGTTTTCAACAGAGCAGAATAGGGAGAGACAAAAACAATAGAAAAATTGTGTCATTGTGTGAACAGGGAGAAGGAACTCAACCAAATACTGAAACAAAGACAAGTATACAACATGATTGCACGAACCAAACACAAAGGGAAAAATAGCTTGAAACAATTGCAAGATCGGAGACGATTACATATGTCCCCCATGAGGCAAAATGGCAGAGGCAAGTCATCAGCGGTAGTCTTGGGGTAGGAGGGAGGCAGTCTTAGTGAAAAGTGCCTTTGTTAAGCTAGGGTTCAATTTCTATAAGAAAAGAAACTAGGTCACTGAAATAAGTAGTGGGTTAGAACAAGCAAAACGAGTACTTTTAGGCAATGTGGAATCGCACGAGTTTACTAATCCCACAGTCAACACGTCGATCCCACCCAATCTCAAAAAAGTTCAATCCCACAAGCTATCCAACACAGGAAAGGTTGTGATCTTATGATTCATGTGATTTTTAACTACATTGACTATAGTAATGAAATTATGATAGGTTTTTCAGTGAAAAAAATAGTAGTCATCCCAATTTTAAACTATTTTCCTTAATTGTTTAATATACCTTATATGAAGCATAGATGACAAGTATCTATGCAAGCAAGTTAGACATAAATTATCTGGAAAAAAAAAGTGTTTGACTTGTACATAAGCTAGATTATAGTTTATTTCACCGACTTATAAACTTGTTTGACCAACATAATAATATTTGATAAACAAACTTATTTCACTAATTTATAATTTATAAGCGACAAGCTACTTAAATTACCTCATAACTTGTACTTTGTAGTTTTTTTTTTCATTTTTATCGTTAGTGTTTTAATGCAATTCTTTTGCCCTTCCTTTTTTTCTCCTTAATTTTAAATTGTTAATGATTTTTTAAAAATGAAATAAAATTAAAATAGTATAATAATTAAAATAATAGTATAATATAAAAATAACCCCAAAAAATAGTAAACTTATTTTATATATATTATAATATTAATTTTAATCTTTAATAGAATATTT
>QLOH01000474.1:600000-786987 GCA_026901365.1 Sesbania bispinosa | reverse complement strand
ATAAAAGTTTCTTAAAACCAATATTTTATAATTCTTCAGAATTTCCAATATTACTATATTATTTTTATTACTTTAAACAACTCATTCACTTATTCTCCATCCCAATAATTCTCCAAAATTTCTTAAATGGACCGCACAATCTAACTCGCACTATAAAAGCTTACAACAATTATTATAAAGAATATTATATTAATATTAAAAATGGTATTTTTTTATGAAATTCATATTAAACTCTGAATAATATGAGTTGAGTTAAATAAATTTATTTAAGAGGAAAATTTCTCTCAATACATTTTTTTTTCATTTATAAAATTTGAATTCAAAACGCGCGTATATTTCCATTTCCACCCTTTTATGAAAAACAAACAGAACACAACCATTTTATTACGTTTTATCGGTGTGCCAAATGTTATATTAACTTTGTCCGAGCTTTATATTTAGAAGACGAGCAAATCAAACACATTTTATAATGGAATTTTAGTGTTCCAATCATTTGACATTACAACATTATCGTAACTAAGAATTTAGCAAATGAAGCCGCATAAGATTTTTTTTATTACCTTAGGTAACATAAAGTTAGGACGGGGATTGAATAGCAATAAACATTATGATGAAGATAAAGACTCTTGTGAATTGGCCCATCTATTATCACTATAAAAGAGTTCGCTCCTGCACGTGTCATTGCTCATTTTTTTCTTTTTTTTTAAAATTTTTCTCTTCTCTCCTGCTTCATTCTCCCACTTTTTCTTTTTAAAATTTTTAAATCTTCTCTCTCTGCTTTCACTTTTTAAATCTCTCACTTTTTAATTTCCTCTCTCCAACTTATTTATAGTGTTTTTTTATGAATAATGGGTATCTTCTACGATAGCCCTCTAATCGTGTCGTTTTCTTTTTCTTTTTTTTCTATGATAAAATATTTTCTCCTCATTATCATTTTATAATATGTTTCATCGAAATTTTTTTATGAACTGCGGGTATTGTCTAGGGGAGATAACTCTGCCTACCCATTTTATTTTTTCTCACACATTAATTTCTTTTTTATTATCTTTTTTACTTTTATTTTATCAAATAATATCTTATTTATTTACTTCTATGTGTATTTTTTTTATAAATCAAGAGAATCCTCCACGGGAGACAGTTTTAATGTTGTCGTTTTCTTTTTTTTATTTTTTTATCACACTTTCATTTTCTTTTTTAATTATGATATTAAAATATTTTTTTTTCATTATTCATTTTTATTAATATGTTTCATTACAAATAATTTTTTATGAACTGTGGGTATTCTCCACGTGAGATAGGGATGGCAATGGGTACCCTCTGGGCATGGGTACCATAGTGTCCGCCTCGTACCCGCGTTTTTAAAAAAAGCCCGTACCCGCGCCCATACCCGCGTGGGCAGTAACTTTAGTGCCCGTCCTCATACTCGCTGGGCACCTATATGCCTTACCGCGCCCGTTTACCCGCACTTTTATTAAGTAAAAAATTAACAGCTCACTAAAAAATATTAATTTAAGAAAACTATATCTCAATTTAAAATTACTCCAAGATCGTCTCAACAAATAATTTTTAAATATCAATGACACCAATTTAATTAAATTGAAACACAATGTTAAAGTCCTAAAACACACATAACATAATTTTTTTATTAAATATTATAATATACTTTCACGTCACATTATTTTATATACTTGGATATCATGTGTTAAATTCTCCAAGATCTGTAAAAAGTTATTTTTAACACTAATTAATCATATATTATAAAATAAAAAAGCACAAATAATAGTTTAAAAATATGTATAAATATATTAGATATTTTAATAAAAATTAATATTTCCCTATATATAATTATATATGAGTGCGAGTGCGGTATGGGGCGGGCTGGGCATCATATGCCCGTACCCGCCCCCATACCCACTTTGCGGGTTTTTACCCTGCCCATTGCGGGTAATTTTTGTGGGTACCCATAGGGTCTGGGCTCAATTGCCATCCCTAACGTGAGACACTTTTGTTACTACTATTTTATTTTTATCAACACATTAATTTTCTTTTTTATTATCTTTTACTTTCTTTTTTATTTTTATCAAAAGTATATCTACATTATTTTCTCACTTTTAAATCTTCTCTCTTGGCTTATATTATAGTGTTTTTTTATGAATCATGAGTATCTTCCACGGGAGTCAGTCTTAATCATGTCGTTTTCTTTTTTCTTTTATTTTTATGATATTAAAATATTTTCTCTCATTATTCATTTTTATTAATATGTTTCATTATAAATGATATTTTTTTATGAACTGCGGGTATTGTCCAGGGGAGACAGATCTGTTCCACCATTTTATTTTTTCTCACCATTAATTTTCTTTTTTATTATCTTTTTTACTTTTCTTTTTATTTTTTATCAAAATAATATCTTTATTTATTTAGCTTCTATTGTAGTATTTTTTTTATGAATCACGGGAATCCTCCATGGGAGACAGTTTTAATGTTGTCGTTTTCTTTTTCTTTTATTTTTTTATCTCACTTTCATTTTCTTTTTTTATTATGATATTAAAATATTTTCTCTCATTATTCGTTTTTATTAATATGTTTCATTACAAAAGAATTTTTTTATGAACTGTGGGTATTCTCCACGGGAGACACTTTTGTTCCTACTATTTTATTTTTTATCACACTTATTTCTTTTTTTATTATCCTTTTTATATCTTTTTATTTTTTTATCAAAATTATATCTACATTTATTAGATCTATTGTAGTGTTTTTTATGAATGACGGGAATCCTCCACGGGAGACGGTCTTAATCCTATCATTTCCTTTTAATTTTTTTATCTCACTTTCAGTTTCTTTTTTAGTATGATTTATAATATTTTCGCTCATTATTCATTTTTATTAATATGTTTCATTATAAAAGAATTTTTTTATGAACTGCGGATTCTCCACGGGAGACAGTCCTGTTCCTACCGTTTTATTTTTCTCACACATTAATTTTCTTTTTTTACTATCCTTTTACTTTTTATTTTATCCAAAATTATCTCTATTTATTTAGCTTCTATTGTATATTTTTTAATCACGAGAATCCTCCACGAGCGGTAGTCTTAATCCTATCATTTTTTTTCACTAATTATTCCTTCTATAATTTGTTTATTATAAGAGTAATTTTTTAATGAACCACGGGAGACAACTTTGCTCTTATCATTTTCTTCTTTCTTTCTCATATTAATTTTTTTATTATTATATTCATACATACTCTCTTAATATATAATTTTTTATAATAGCTAATATTTTATTCTGTGCGAAGCACGGGCAACATAAATCATACCATTTTTACCCGTGCGAAGTCACGGGTCCGTTACTAGTTAAATACTTATAAGTAATGGTCGACCATAATTTTTCTGCTCAAATGAAAGTGAAGCCAATCATGGAGATTAGGTGCACGTGATCGAAAGCTACATTCTTTTATTATGTATATATATCAATTGGCTTTTCGTTAGTGGGAGGGTCTCTATCTTATCATTAGCGAAAGTTTAATTTCTTTTATTTTCTCCTTCTTTTTGTCCCTCCCTACCTTTTCCCATCTCCCGGCCCATTTGCATACGTATACCCCTCCCTCAATTCAAATCGCATATACAACCTAATTAACTATATTATATTTTTCATAATTAAGAAACCCAAATGAAGGTCAAGGATGGCTTTTGAGAGCACCAAACTGGATATGCAACAACCTTTAATTTGTGACCTCCAAGCATATATATCCCAGAGAGAGAGAAAAGAAGAAAATAAAGGGAGCCATGATTTGAGCCCATACATGAGATACTCCCTCCGGTCCTATTTATAAGAACCTTTTAACTATTTCACACGGATTAAGGAAGTTGGTTAATTTAGTTGATTACAATAATTTGTCATGAATATGTATCACATTTACTAAACGATCCTTGAATTTATTGAGACCCATTATCTTTCTCTCTCTATTTAACTACTCAATTGTGTCATACTCTCTCTACTAATTAATACCCATCTATCTCCACTAATGGGGTATTTTGTCAAATAATAATTAATGCATGGGACAATCTGAAAAAGTCACTATAAAAAAACCAAGACCCACTTCAAAAAGGTTCTTATAAATAGGATTGGAGGGAGTACAATACAAATGCAAAAGATCAATCATTGACTACTGTGATAGGGAGTCCCACTTCATGGAATTTATACCAAATTTGTGTCATTGATTGATTATTACTACTAACCATCCATTTTGAAAATTACAAGCTTAATTAAAGCCACATAAAGATAAGAAAAATTATTTCTCTTTCTCTCTCTTTTCTACTTTACGGCAAGATTAATTGATGACCGCAATTAGAAAAGGCCATTGGATGAAATTGTGAATTCAACGCCATTTCCATTGATTTGTATTGACTAGGAGTTGCCACGTACATAACCACATCATGCCTCCGGGGGTCAAGATCAAGTGTGATTTTCATGAGAATAAAATCAGATTGGCAACGCTTTACAATAAAGGCCATCTATTATTAAGTGTACAAAAAGCCATCTATTTAGTAATTAACTACTATATATACTAATTATGCATTCATTGATTAGATTTAGACCGAGTTTTTAAAAAAAACTGATAGTTGAAAATTAATTTTTAGCTACCGTTGTTAGTTTAAAGTACAAAGTTAATAAATTAACTTATTAAATTAAGAGTATATATTTGGTAAGATTAACTTGCTAATAAATATAAATGACATAAAAGAACATATATTTATATAATTTTTTATATTAATTTAATTTATTTTATAGATAGAAATATTTTGAGTAATTATAACTTTACATTTTAAGTTAAATTAAAACTCTTATAGTTTTGTTTAAAGATAAATATTTTAATTACTAATTTTTTTAATTTCAGTTATTTTTTATATATAAACATAGTGCAAGGCTATTTTTCATTTTAATTTTTTAAAATTTTTCATGATATCATTAATTTTGATCAAACAACCTTAAAATTTTTCATGATATACATTTTAAATAAAACACAGTGCAAGGCTATTTTCATTTTTTTAACCACATGTATCCTCCATAGGAGGTCATCTTGCTCGAGCCGGGAGCATCCACATTATTATGGGGATAACTCTTTCAGCGGAGATTTTTTCCATTCACAAGACTCAACCCAAGACCTTGCTTAAGGAGAATCAAACATGTACCACTTAAACAAATTCTTGGTGTATTGAGAAAAAGCCTTCACTCACGTGATCTCGCTAAATACATAAATAAATTAAGAATTGAGAAACTCGTGTCATTATAGTTTAGGTTCAACCAATTATATAAATAGATTTCTATTTTTAAAAGTGTCATTTTAAAAAGAAAATTTAAATTTAACTTCTTTAAAATAAAAAATACAATTTATTTATGTGACATTTTTGTTATTAGGGAGCAATAAGTTCACCATGATAGTTAGTGGGTGAGCTTTTATTGCTAGCCATGGTCCTCATTATATAATTATCTCCTTAACCATGGTTATTACACGTTCCCCTTTGTACCTTATAATAATTTTTAATTGAACACTTCACATTTATCATTCATAAAGTGTTAATTTATATGAAGTTAGAAAAAAAGTTCCCTACACCATGATGCAGGTGTAAACTTGTTTAGCTATTCCCATGTCTCTTGTTCATCCCTTTCAATCTCTTTATAGAATGTACAAAGTACACAAGTATAATGCACTTAGCATACTCCCACACCACATCTCTTAATATTTTCCTCCTATTTACAAAAACTTATCTATTAATGCATCACACAAAACATGTGCTCAACACCAAGCATAATATCTTGCAAAGATGGGATAAGACTTGCCTAATAAAGCAGGTTATCAACACTTCGCAATGTAATATGGCCATAATATGTATTGTCATATTAGTCCATGAACTATTTGGAAATGCAACACATGAGTCCTCATAGTTTTTATAAGTCAGTCAAATTATGAGTCCATACTCCTTTGAAAAAAGTATTTTTATATAAAATAACCAATTAGAATACAATATATCTTTTGTATGAAATGTCTAAAAAATTAATAATTTCTCACATAATTATTTTTTAATTTTAAATAAACGACTCCTAATTTTTTTTTTAAATTTTTTTTATATTAAATTGAAACATTTTTTTGTGTTAATTATAATTATATAAAAATACTAAAATATTTTTCTTCATGTAAATTTTACCGGTGGTAATTTTTATCTCTGTTTTTTTTTCACTGATTGTTTGTTTTGTTTGTTTCTTTCTCCCCTTGTCTGCATGCATCTGTTGGTGAGCAAGAAAAGGGAAAGGTATCTATTAGACTAGGTAGTAGTAGGGCCACTATATGATGGGCGTGGATTATGTATTAGAATTCCGTCGGTTTTGCTTTGCAAGCTCATATCATAGGTTCTGTTCTTGGCAAGTCAAAAGTTGAAGACACAATACACCTAACCCTGAACAACTTCACCCTCTAAAAATGAAAAAGAATAACCCAGCAAATAATTGCCGTGTACAATGAACTGAAACGTGGTGAGTTGATAATTAAGAGAGCACCACCTATTCACTATTTCATAGAGTGGGAATAATATACATAAACCAACTTCAACCACGTTGAAATCGTGCTTCACCAATTTTAGTTCAAGTACACAATTAATTAAGCTCAATGCCCCCTAGCTAATTCGCTTCGTTTAGGTAGGTAATTGACTCTTACATTTAATGATATATATTCTGACAAGAACCTAGTTTAATTAGTTGTTTAAATCCAAATTAGGTTTAACTCAGATCTTGGACAACGAAAGCTATGATTAATTAGCGTACAATATTTAATTTGTTATCTTCAGCAATAGTATAATTAGTATTAGCTCCTTTCAATGTTGTTGTAGGATAATAACACCGTTATGCGATTCCCATCAACAAATCAACAAAAGGAAGTACAAAGCCACCACACAACCCATGTTCTGTGGACAGTCTTTTTCCAAAAGGCTAAAGCTTATTCCTAGTTTGTCCACTACATGACAAATTCAAATTCGGCACGCTTATTATCCCCTCAGTCAATACTCTGCACTTTCTTTGACAATTTGTATTCATCATGTACACCAAACACCATGCACCTTCCTTTCTTTGCCTACCTCACCATTCATTTCTAATGTCACTTCCAACTTCTCCTTCCTTTCTCCTTCCCTATTCTATATCCCATCGTATAAAGATACTTTTTTATTATCATTTTTTTTTTAATAATTTACAAATTACTTTCCTTATTATCATTTTTTATAAAATGGACGACCACATTAATTATGGGGTGAATTTAGAGTTTGACAATACGGGCTATCTGGTCCAATACGATGCAAAGTAGCGAACTTTACCGGACTATATTAAAAACGCTTTGAGAGTTATTCAAACTTTTAGAATAAGTTCTCGAACCCTTAATTTTTTCAAGAGTAACTGACAAATTGGTCCTTCACTTTTTTAGGGTCACGTGGTTAGTCCCTAAGAAATAGAAAACCCTAATGTCCCTGACTTTTTGCTTTTTCTGTCACTATGGTCCAATTATGTGTTTCCCTTTTAATTTTTTATAACGTGTCACGTTTCATGACACTGTGGTCACACTATTTGCCATCGAGGCCAAAAATAACGTCATTGGGGTTAAGACCTTTCAGTGAAGAAGGGGGAAGAAGAGAAGAAAAAAAGGAGACTAGGGAAGCACACGACTGTTGTAGTTTGAAGCCTTTTCAAGCTATAAATTTGAAAAAACCACATCACTTTTGTGCCACAGTGGACGCTTTAGTGACAAATAATGTGACAGAGTGTCACTAAACGTGACATGTCGCAAAAAAATTATGAGAAACACATAGTTGGACATAGTGATAGAAAAAGCAAGAAATGAGGACTATATTGAAATTTTTTTATTTCTTAGGGACTAAATTGCATTATCCTAAAAAATCAGTGACCGATTTACTATGTTAACATTTTTTTGGGCTTTGTGGAGCCCATTTTACCTTGTCTAGGTGAATTATACGTCGGTTGTTAAGAGAAATTATTTGGATTTTAAGTTGGTATTCTGTTTTCACTGGGCCAACTCATCTCCAATCTCTCCCTAATTGCGATGTTGTTGGCAATTATATGTAATCATTTTCCAGAATTAAAAGCAGATGTAGGGAGAAATGGGATTTTAATCTATCTTCCAAGTTCGACCACATTATGTGTGGTACATAAAGTAGTTAATGGGTAACATCATTTGTTATAATTGTGCAAGTGTTGGGACACAAATATAAGTATAAGCGACTCTCAAATCTCCCATCTCCCCCACCATGACCCATCCTTCCAACACCAAAATTTAAAAGAGGAAATAATGGAAACAAAATATGCAAAATGAAAGGTGTTATAAATTAAAGCTGTAGGTTCGAGTCATCAATTTCATCTGTGGATTTTACGAAGCATTTATCATGGTCATGGGAAAGCTTTTATGTTCAATGAAGGCCACTTGTGGTCCATAAGGTCCAAACTGAGGTGGATTGGACGGCTGTGATTCATGGACTAAGCTACTTTTGGGACACTAATGGACCATTGGTAAAGAGGACCACTCTTCTAAGGACTAAACTGTCAAACTCACTTGAGTTGGGACCAATTTCTGGTGACACTGACTAGTTTGTAAGCCCTGCATTAGATTCATCTCCTATGCAAAGGCCCAACTTTTTCAACAATCTCATTGCCCCTATTTGTTCACCAATTTTGTTTCATCTGAATGGCATGACCTAAGGTATCATTTTTGTTATTAATTAATTAATAGAGTAACTAAAATAACATTTGGGATTTTATTATGATCATACTGTGATTTGGTTGAACTTCAATTTCAATTTCTCTATAAATATTTATTATTGGTAATATGGGATGGATCATGGATATGTTTTCTTTGGCATGTTACGAACTTTCACTTTCGTTTTATCAACTCCCACTGATTTTTATTTTTTTATTTTTAAATTGAAGTGGGTCATGCCTGGTCTATGAACATTTAATGATCATATTTATATTTAATTTGGCCCTTACACATCCTTTTCTCTACCCATGATCCTTTTTCTTTTTTTTCCTTTCTTTCTTTTTCCTCCAATGAAGTGGTGAGAACGACAAGCAGTTCATGCATGATAGTCAACTGATAGTAAGTTCTGGAAAAATCCGAAGCTATATATTGTCCATTATATATATAATGTATAAACAAATAACCAATTTCACATGCCATGAGCAACAAAATAGGTGGCAGTAAAGAATCAAACTCAATCAGCTAAAGTAAGCGGTATAATTTTATTATATTTGGTAAGTAACTTACTAACTATATATAATGATGGAATATTTTACCAAAAAAAGAAATATATAGTTATGTATATGTCACTTATATATTAAATATTAAAACAAGCATTTTAGTTAACGACATTGATGATTAATCTCATTACATAATTATCTAATTCATTATGCATTTATTTGCTCAAGAATATAGGTGAAAAATTTAGGGTCTGTTTGGTTTGCATTTTCATTTCCTGTTTCCATTTTCTGTTTTCTGTTTTCTGAAATTTTACAAAGGAAAAACTGAAATGCTTGGAAACAAAAATTTGCTGTTTTCAGCATTTCCAGTTTTTCCTTTGTAAAATTTCAGAAAACAGGAAATAGAATGAAAACAGAAAATGTTTCCTCAAACCAAACATGCCCTTGGGGAGTGAGTGATATTCTTTAACTTTATATGATCCAGAGATACTGGGCCTTAGTAGGTCCATTCAATTTAGGTTTGTCAGTACGCCCATATATTCACTGGGTCTAAATGATGGGCTGGGGAGAGTAAACAAGCCCAATGAAAGAATCATACGACGTCGTAGCAAATGCTTTTTCTCTTATTTAAAAGGATGTATCTCTCTCAAGCTTCATTGTCATGAATGAAACCCTAATTGGTTTCGCCGTTACTTGCAATTTGTAGCGAGACACAACTGGGAAAATTGGTGTTGTCGAAGGTCTCTTGTTTTGTATCTGTTGTCCATGGCAAACGTAGTGTTTGATTATTGTTGAATAGCCTTACGAAATCGGAAAAAGGGTTGAAGGACTTTTTTTTTTGTTTTTTTTGTTTGGGTTAATTGAGGAGTGAATTTGATTGCTGATGATGAAAGTATTAATGGCATGAGCTGCGACAACATTCTGCGCATCGTGTTGTTTTCGAACACGGGTTGTTGTTGCGATGAAGAATGTGCCAAATGCTAATCTGAGGCTTTCAATCTTCATTATGTTTCTTTTTTGTTCCACCAAAATTATCGATTATGATGCGGGACTTGGCAACTCTGTACGGGAATCGTAAACGAAAACGAAATTATTTAAGAGGCGTCCAATATCAGTATTTTATTTATAGCATTTAAATTTTTAAACGAATTGATTAATTTTTATTTTTTCTAAATTTCTCAATATAAAATTCAAAGCATCAATTTTTTTTTTTGAAAGAATCAATTATCATCACCTAGCATAAAGAGTGTTTTTTTTGTGTGAATATGCGAGGTGTGAAATGGTGAATGTAATTGTGGGTACTTAATAAGATTGGAAGAAGGCTGGGCTTGTATTGGCACTTGGCAGATGCATTGATTTTCACTTCCAAGTTTTGATTCATAAGCTAAATGAATTGGGAATTCTCAAGCTGGTGTGATTAATGATTCTCAAGCTAAGTGAATTGAACATGATTTGATAAACAACATAATCAATCACTTCATTTCCCGGTCTTGGCCTCACCAATTAGTCAATGAGGTCATTTGCATGACAGTTGCCACGACAAAGTATATATATTGCTGAGTGCTGAAGCTTAAGTGCCCGTTTGGTTAAAATTATCTACTATTTAGAGTCAAGTCTGCAGAATTGATTTTAAATCACTTTCGTCCAACGTACTTCGTTAAAACGTGCATCATCTATTTCAACCATTCATTTCTAGAATCAATTCTACTCAACTGTAAACCAAACTGACCTTAATGTATAGAAGTAGAACGATCTTAATTACAAGAGATTCCAAATAACCAACCTGTGTGACATGAATGATAAAGACACGAGCCAGTTGACTTCAAATTGAAAGGGTTATTATTTAAGCAACTATTGTACCTAGCTAACCACATTTTTATTTTTGTTTGATTCGTAGATTTGAAAGGTAGCTAGCCAGGCTTTGACTGACAGTTTATGCTTCTCGTTAGATGTTGGCAATAATCATGGTAATAAAGCGTGCAGTTCTATAACTTAGTCAAGAAGAAAAGTTGTTGAATTATTGAATGTTACATCCTCTATATAGGAGCCAGTATATGCTCATCATAATCACATATCGCAGAGCAAAAGGAATACGTTTCCCTTCCCAAATTTCAATAGCATTTGGCTTCAATGTTGTGCTGAAGCTTAAGTGAAGCTTATTCTCCCTACCCCCTCTGCTTTTGTGGTGTTTGGTGCTACAAAGAGGTAGCCAATTAACCATGGGACCTGGAGGACCTGGGGGCGGACCCGGCCCAGGTGGACCTGGCGGACCAGGTGGTTGGGGCCCTGGTCCCGGTGGACCTGGCGGGCCTGGTTGGGGACCTGGCCCAGGAGGGCCTGGTTGGGGCCCAGGAGGACCTGGCTTTGGCGGACCTGGTGGCTTTTTTGGTGGATGTGCTGATGGTATATGCAACATCATATCTTCATGGTGAGTAATAATTAAACATGAAATCCCTCTAAATTTAAACACGACGATAATTGTTAATGGTAATTGATAAATGTTTCCATCATGGATCTGATTCATAATGGGGAAATGCAGCTTCTACTGCTTGTGCTGTTGCTGGTTGTTCCGAGATTGCTTTGGCGGCCCACCACTTGGAGGCCCAGGAGGCCCACCTCCTTTCTAATTTCTAGTAGCATGCTTCTTTTTTCCCCAAATTGTTGCGTGCACTGCTATAATTTGGATCAATAAAGTTGAAGGTTTACTACATGCTGCCTGTGGCTATCAAGCCCATGGCCATGGTTCAATTTGGGGTTGTGTTATTTGCTTTGATGTTGATTAGTTTTTAGACAGGGAAGGCACTTTTTTACCCCATGTAATGTAATGTGATGTGAGGCTATGGTTATTATATGTTTTATTCATATAATATTTCTACAAAATTTTCATTACTATTTAAAGGATGTTTGATTAACAATCTTGATTTTGAAGTCATGTTTGATAATTCAGGAAATTCATAATTACAAAAAAAAAACTTTTTCTTTTCTTGCTGTCAATATCTTAATTATCAATGCTATATGAACATCAGACAGATTTCTTTCTTATGCTATCCATTTCAATTGGTAACTGTATCTTTTGTGGAAATTCTAAATTATCCTAACAAAATTTTCTAATTATTAAGTATGTGGTTGGGTTTCAAATTTGATTTTATAAAGATATATTTCCTTCGTCCCATTTTACTTTTTAAGGTTGAGACACCGGAATTAAGGAATATCATTAATGTTCTGAGTTTTATAGAAATTATAAACTAATTCCCTACTTTATCTCTTATCTCTCATATTAAAAACACATCATTCAAGAAATACACATTAATTAATTGATAAGGGTGAAATTGAAAAAAATTATTTAATAGTAGTGTATTGGTATTATAAAAGATAAAAAAATTGGAACAAAAATTTTGTTAAAACATCAAGTAAAATGGGACGGAGGGAGTATATGATTTTTTTTTTGTGGTTAAGATATATATGATTTTACTAATGGTAAGTTTGAAGTAAAATATTTCTACTTGAAATTTTTTATCTAAAAATGTTTTTTCTTAGAATAATATCAGATAGTATCAATCAAAATCAATTTTTAATATCTGTATAAAAATAAATTTTAATATATATTACAGGTTTTCTTTTCCCACTTTTGTGAAGTTATTAAATAAAAAATTATTATGCATTTTTACATTTTGAGAAAAAAAAATGCATATTCCAGTGCGACGGTTGTTGCAACTATAAGCCAGGAGCTAGAACCCAGAAACGTAAAAAACAGGTAAAGTCAAAGAAACATGTGCAAAAATATCAAGTAAAAAGAGAAGCAGCATGAGGTGATAGACAAGAGTGCAGGTAAATTATGAGGTAAAAATAATGAATGTGAATATTATAGACATAGTACATGAGAAATTGAGCACATAAAGTAGAATTTTCCAGTAAAATTTGATATCAGTGAGACATTATAACAATTAAATATAACTCACTCACAAGAAATGACTTAAGGAAGAAATGGAAGAGAGTATTTTAAACACTTTTATCTTTCAATCTAAATCTTCGTATGTTTATATGGTACATGTAACAAGGCCTTTTATAGGCAAGTAAAATATAATAAATATTAGATGCCTAACAAAATAAAATAATAGTAAATACCAAATCTTAGATACATAATATAATAAATTTACAAATTTTGACTTTCTAGCACATGTTGTTGTGATGAAAACCTTTTGACAAAACTTGATTTATTGGTTACAAAATTATACAACATAGAATGCATGTTAGTTAAATTCAATACACCACACACAACTTTGACTCGTACAATTCAATGTGATGTCCAAACTCCAAATGCAATTAATTCTAACCTGTAGTAGTAATGATCATTGGCCAACACCTGCCAAGTAAAATGAGCAACTTATTAACCATTGATGCTAACAAAGAACCGAAAAAGATGTGTATCTAATAAATTAAATATATATCATTTTGTTAGTAGTTGCAGTAGCATTGTAACAGGTAACTCAAGAGTTACAGCATGAGATACATCATTTTCAATTCTAACCATCTGGGCCTAGAATGTCTGGTCCATAGAGCAAAAGGTAGTATACTGATGAGAAGTCAAAACTTGCTCCACATTATAGCTACTTGACTTGAGTATGAAACTGAAATAAGAACAAGTAGTATAAGTCACATGTATAGGACAAAATATATTACTACGTTTGAAGCAAATCCGCATCTATGTCTGAGAGTACCTTGAACTTGAAACATGGTTAATTGTCTGCATTATGGAAACATTTGAAGGCAAGAGAACCTAGAATTGAGGTTGAACCTTTTGGCTTGACCAAAAACAAAAGCGGGTTACTCACCAATCTGAGTTCCGGGTTCGGATTGTACATACGGGTCGGACCACGGGACCAAACGGCCACATCTACGCTCACTCCAACCTTTGTTGGTTGTTAGTTGTCACTTGTCCGTTAGATTTGATTTTCTTTTAATTAATTCATAAAGTGGATGCTTATTTCCATCCTAGCATCCCTTGAAAATTTATTAACTAATATTTTATAATTTTTCACATATTCCCATACTATTATATTATTTTTATTACTTTAAGCAATTAAATCGCTTTTTTTATCACCATCCTAGAAACTTTAAAAATTTTTTTAAATGGATCCCACAACCAACCTATCAACCAATCACACAACATAATAATATTTTAATAAACAAAAAAGTTAAGCACCAATGCTTATACAAACACCGGCCGCTAAATAAGATCCAGAAAAAAAAAACTTGCTCCATCGGTCGTGTGTTAGAAACGAAGGGTGCTAAAGTTAAGAATTTGGTTTAGCATCCATAGATGTTGTTGCTCTAAGGGTTTGCTCTTTAAACAAGTGTTAAGGAGAGAAATGCGCACAATTCCAATTATTAGAGATAAATTCCATATAATTCATTGAATTTAATTATTATACACTGTCAATGTAAAGAAATTTTACAAAATATTTAATAGTGCGTCGCCATATTATTTAATAATGGGTTAAATATGTTTTTGGTCCCTAAACTTTCACCCGAATTTGGTTCTGGTCCCTAATCTTTTTTTTTCGTTGTTTTTGGTCCCTAACGTTTTCAAATCATTTAAATTAGTCAATGTCGTCACCCTTATATTTAACAGAGTTGACGACAAGAACTAATTTTAATGATTTGAAAATGTTAGGAACCAAACTCAGATTCGGGTTTGGTCCATAAACTTTCACCCGAATTTGGTTTTGATCCCTAAAGTTTTCAAATCATTGAAATTAGTCTCTGTCGTCACCCCTATATTTAACAGAGTTGACGGCATGGACTAATTTCAATGATTTGAAAACTTTAGGGACCAAAAACAACGAAAAAAAATATTAGAGAACAAAACCAAACTCGGGTGAAAGTTTAGGGACCAAAAACATATTTAACCCTTTAATAAATATGAAAGTGTACATATATTAAACTCTAATTCATTTATAAATGTATTTATAATATAAGTAATTATTATTTTACATATTAATGATTAATATTTTCATTTTCTTTCAATGTAAAATAAACTTGAAATAAAAAAGTAATTATTACTTATTCTAGCCATTTTTAAAAAATATCAAATACTTAAAATATTAATTATTTGCATTATTATTTAACAATATATATATTTTTGTATTTCTTAACATATACGCTAGACGCACGTTGACAAAATCTTTTCAAAATAATGGAGTAATTGACTAAATAATTTCTTTCAACCAGAATAAAGGTTGAATTAACAAGTTTGTCCAGATATGATTCTAGAATTGGGAAAGAAAATAATATGATAAAAAGGAAATAAAATGAAAGTGTGTGAATGACATTCGACCGTTGTATGAAAATCTTTTTTGTACATGCCCGCTCCACCACGATTCACATGGCCACAACCATCTCAAATGTTTTAATATCTACTATATTAGACATGATTTGATGGTCTTATAATTATTTTGGAATAATTAGCAAATGATATTCTAAACTCTAAAGTATATATTATTATATAATAATGTGAGCTTAACTTTGATCTAACTATCCTGTCATTAAAAAAAAGGGGCCTTGATATGAAACACACGTGGCTGCACATGATAGGTGGAGAATTGAGAATAGAGACAAAGAAATTCAAAATCAGAGAGAAGAACGATATTTATGGTGCAACTCTTGTTGAGTGTCTCTGGAGTGGACGCTACTCCACCACTGTTGCAGTTGCAGTTGAACAACACACAGAGCGTGAGGCTGTTGTTGAGGTGAGTTCAAAAAGCGAAGCCTTTACTTATCCAGCACCTTAAAATCACGAGTTAAATCAGGTACCTTTCTATCTTTCTTCTTCCTCCTTCTTCGTTTTTATACTGCAATGGGTATTCTAAAGTCGGAATCTTTTGTCGTTTTTCTCATCCATTGATGGATTGCGGCGTGTTTATCTACTAGGATAACCTCAAAACAGTGAAATCTAGAAAAATTTGCAACAAGTTGATGTGGGTTTTTCCCTCCCCTGTATATTTTGAACTCATTTTGTCCTTTTCTTTCACCTCTCTGTTCTTTGTTTTTGTTCTCTTGTTTTTGGGTTTTTTTGCAAGTTTAAGTTTCTCTATTCGCGCTGGTAGGAGTAGTATGAGTGTTGAAATGACGGGAATGGCCTTGTTCAATGACATTGTGTTTTACTATTTGTGTTGTGTGTTGAAAATAGCGAAGAGGTGGTGTCAGTCTCTGAGTCGGTGCATTTGTTCCTTCACTCTAATTCCGATAATTTTGGTGTTTTCCATTCTTATCTTCTCGCTACTACAAGTATTTTTAATTCAAAGCATGTGTTTGAGGCTCTGCTACTTCTAGTTGAGAGATATGTTTCTGCAATTTTCATTTTGGGAATTCAGGGTTCTCTTTTGTTGTTTTATTATTATATTCTGTTTCATACATAGGCTTTTTGGGATAACCAAGAAAAGAGTGAAGAAGATGGCTGAAATAATGAAGAATCAACCGTCACATTGGTGGTGGCTTGATAGCCACACTACAACTAAAAGATCTCCATGGCTTCAATCCACTCTCGCTGGTATATGTTTCTTCTGATCAATTTTCTGCAACAATTTCTTTTTCTATTGCACTTCAGTCACTGGTTTTAACTTTTAATGGCTAATATCCATTTAATGATGCTTTGATTGCATGAAGATTGTTGTTGGACTTAACCCCTTTAATTAATGAATAAATCAGCTTCACCAAACCTCCTCTCTCTCTCTTTGTTATTCACTTTAACGATTTGTCTCAAATAGACCCATGGATTATCTTAGTAAATTGGTCAAGTTTTGTACTTACAGACCTCTACCTGAATGAAAAATTACTCTGTTAATAGAAAAGGAGAAACACTAGTGAAAAACATGAAAAGGTTATGGACCACCATTATGATTTATCCGAGTGTTACTTTTCAAGTTCTTTTTCTTTTTACTACCTTTTGCACTATGGATTTAGCCGTTGGAGCAACTTGTGTTTGTTTTCGTTGTGACTTACATCTGGATTGTAGACCTTTTTGTGCTACATAATGATATTATTATTATAAATCGGTTTTTCTAACACATCCAATATTACACATGATAATAAAATTAGAAGTGGAAAGTTTTATTAGAAATAATTGAATACTATGATGTTGTAATTTCCAATAAAATCTTTCCACTTCTGATTTTATTATCATGTGCAATATTGATAAGGAGATTCAGCTGATGTGTGATTGTCTTTGGCATGTTTATTGCAGAACTAAATGAGAAGACAAAGGCAATGTTAAAGTTAATTGAAGAAGATGCAGATTCCTTTGCTCAACGTGCAGAGATGTATTACAAGAAAAGACCAGAGCTTGTGAGCATGGTTGAAGATTTCTATAGGACACACCGGTCACTAGCTGAACGGTATGATCAAGTGAAACCTGACACTGGAATTGGCCACCTCATGGCAGGGGGGTCACCTTTTGCTTCAGCCAAATATCGATTAGAGAAGTTGATGAGTTTTGCAGACACTGGTTATGATACCTATTCTGAGAATTGTTATGTGGATGAATCTGTGGAATCTGAAGTTGATGATCCTGATGAGCAGGAAGAAGAAGAAGAGGGGATTGAATTCCATAACTGCAAAGAGAAAGTTTCATTTATGGCTGGGATTGGGAATGAGGAAGTGATAAAGCTGGGGGATGAAATTAAGAGACTCAATGAAGAGAACAAGGTTCATAGGGATCAACTCAAGCAGAAAGATACCATTTGTGATGATGAAGTAATGATGTTGAGGGAAGAAATAGAAAGGCTTAGAGATGAGAATGAGGCACAAAAGGAACAACTCAAGGAAAAGGATGAAGAGAAAATTGAGGTGATAAGACAACTGAGTTTAGCAATAGATGTGCTGAAACAGGAGAATGTAAGGATGAGAAGCTTCATTGCTCAAGAGTCTGCCAAGAAATGCAAGAAGCCATTTGAGTTCAACAAACTTGTGGGAGCATTTTCAATGAAGTTGTTTAATGGGACTCCAAGGAACCAGCCAAGTGTTGAGCTCTCTAGATGTGGTTTACCAAGTTAGAAAATAGCATAATTTTGTACAACAGTCTTATAAATCTTCATACAATATGTTCCTAGTCTTAGAGTCCCTAGTGTGCGTACTTCTAATATTAATTATATTTATACATGTGTTCTTTACTTAGAGAGTTGTATAACTTGTATGCATTTCAATTCCAATTGTTACTATTTTTTATTCTTTTTATTGTATGACTGCATTGTAGCTCACCTCAATTCATTATCGATCATATGTCTCAGATGTTTTCAACTGGTTAATTTCATAATGTTGTGTTTTGCGTACGTAGCAGAGTTATCCAAAGATTCTGTATGCCCACATCAATGAGATTTGTGGTCCTAAGGGAAGGGGACTCATTTTCCCCTGCATTTATTCAACGACATCCTCTAACTTACTTTACTTCTGAACTGTTATATGGTAACTTAGGACCAAACTGCAATTTTAGAGAATTTATTCAAAAGACGAGCAAACAGGATATCATCATATCAGTATCTATCATGTGTGTCTAGTTTATACTGGATCCACGGACATAAATTTAAAACGTGATTTTGATAGAAATCAAACACGCGCATAATTGTAACTTACACCACTTTTGAATGTGGCGTATAGCTGCGGTTATATCATAAGTCTTTCTCTTGATATTTTTTTAGCCTCCCACCCAATAAATGAGAAACAAATTTCTTGGAATATTGTCAGTTGTAAAGCTAATATCCCTTCGACAATATTTTTTTCATACACATTAATTCAAATATTGAACTCACCAGTTCCTCCCACTTGGATAAATACATGTGGTATCTTTCTCTTGATATTGGTTAGGTATTTCTTTTGAAATAATTTTATCAATGTTATATGTATGTGTCAACCCTCATTTTTTAAACTCAATTGTCAATGCTTCACCGGTCTCTTTCGATATGGTTGGCAATAACTGGCACAGATTCACCACATTTGGCAATAACTCATTGAACCCGTAAAAAGACTAAAGAGGGTAGGGCACCCACCCTTACAAAGTTACAAGTGTCTCCCCTCGTATGCCGCATTAAATGCCATATACCCCTTATTATTGCCTTCTTCGAATTTCCGGCAGAAAAAATTTCAACTGTGGAAGGGCAAAAAGAGCAGGGACGGATCCAAGATTCAGATGGACGGGGCTGAAATTTTTTTTCCATAATAAATATTAAATACTAGTCAAATTTATCATATCTTTAATTTAAGTTATACATATAATACATTCATGTTATAAAGCTTATCAATAATAATATCTGTATCAAATAAATTGTTTAATAGAAATCACTTAAAGTGTCAAAATTTTAATAACAAATATTAATTTTTTTATTTATTACATATATATTAATAATATTTTATTTTTTATATATATAATGTGTATGTGATAGACTGAGGGAGTGGGGGCCAAAGCCCATGTTTGTCCCCTGAATCTGTCCGCACTTTCTTGCTACTACATATAGACACAAAAGATTATTTAATATGTTTGTGCATGAATTATATTTAAAAGAAAATATTGATATCATATCATCCATATTTATTTTATTGAATATTAAAGTAAACACTAAAATTCAATTGGAAGTTTGGTATCGTGTGCCACTTCAATTTTAATTTTAAAATTTTGCTTGATATTTACAATACGCTTATTTTTGCTATGAAAACATATTTCTTTTTTAAAGTGAAGTAACATAAAGAGATATTTTTGTTTGGTTAACTAGAAATAAAAAAGAGAGAAAGTGATAATTGTCAAATAGATAATAATGCCCTTTGACCCACCCTTATGATCCCAAGTAGGGTGCTCATGGTTCGATTTGGATTGGTTCTAAGATAAAAAATCATCTGAACTGATTATTGTGGTTTTATCATTTCATCATCAAATCGATTTTGATTTTTTTTAAATCTGATTCAATCCAATCCAATTTCGATTTTCAGTTTTTTACGGAGAAAATGAGTATTGGATAAAAGTGATAAAAGTATAAAATAATACTAAACATTTTTATTGGAACTTATACTTATTAATGTAAATAGAAATTTATATAAAAAAGAATAATATAAGACATGAAAATCAAATTAAAATTGATATATTTGTAGAGATATTAAAATGGTATTTGATAATAAAATCATAAAAAATATATTAGTATAAGTAATTTGATAAATATATACTTATACAAGAATAAATATATGATTATTTTCTAAATAAAATATATATGTATATATAAATTCAGTTTGGACTAGATTGAATTGATTTTTAACATAGGATCTGAAAAATTAGTCCAATAAAAAAATTTGACTTTTGCGATTTTCAATTTTTCAATTTGATTTTTTGGTTTGCATTAAATTAGATTGAATATGAACCCCTAATCTGAATTCACAATGCCATGGTAGCTTCTCAATAAAAAACAAGGGTATGTGTGGAAAAAGAAACTACCCAATTTGTGTGCACTTTCTAGTTTCTTCACACAATAGGAGAGAAAGAATTCCTCTATGGGACCATACTCCATCACTCTCTTTTCAATTTTAATGTAATACCAATTAAGATTGATTCTTTATCTCTCTACATATTCTCTCCCTCCAATTTGTTTTTATTTCATTTCACTAATACTATCAAGCAAAAGCAAAGCGATAACATGGATTTAGTGTTTTAGTGTTTGTTTGGTTATTGTTTGATTCTCAGTTAAGAATAGTCATAATCAATTAAATGGAATTGATTTTAAATCATTTTTATCAAATGTACATTATTCATTTTCTATCATTAATATTATAAATCTATCAAAATCAATTCTAACCAACTATAAATCATATTCTACTTAATTGTTCTGGTTCTAGACGCATGTGAGAGACAGATTTTAGGCGATGATGGAAGACACACAATTTACAAGAAGGTGAGTTAGGTAATCAGTACATTAAAATGAGTTAGTGCCCATTTGTTCCGGTTGCATAGAGTGAAAATCAATTCAAATATTAAATCACTTTGGTCCAATCTTTCACAAATCATGTATCATTAAGTTCCTATAAAACAAATTACTCGGTGATGTACTTTTTTTATAAGACATTTAATCAAATTGTACATGTTAATAAAAGAGTTTAATTAGTATACACCGACAGTGTAAAATAATTTTACACAGTCATCCAATAATGTGGTGCCACATCATTTAATGAGTGTGACACGTCATATGTTATTAAATTCATCAAATGATGTGACAACACATAATTGAATGTCTGTGTAAAACTTTGTTACACTGTCAGTGTATATTCATTAAATCCTTAATAAAATTATTAAAATTAATTAATTTTATTGAAGGGTTTAAAAATAATTTAACTTTCCAATTTTACTCTTATTTAATATCATTATCTAACTCAACTACTATTTTATATTCCATCCGTCCCTATTTATAAGACCTCTCCTAGAAAAATTAAGTGGCTCTTAATATAAGACCCTTTGTAGATTTTTATGTGATATAAACATTTTTTTTTCATATTTACCCTTGGTAACGTCCTAGTTCCTAGATTTGAGAATCTAGCTCGTTGGAAGTCAAAACCCCAAATCCCTGAAATTATTTCGCGTCATTTTAAATATCGGATAACAACCACCATATACATTTAAGCATCCAACACAAACTTTACCAATATATGGAATGATAAATAAATACATAATGCCTTCGTGGCACAAAATAACAACATTTACAACCACTAGGATACCCCCATACATGTGCCCTAAGCAAAATAGAAGGCCCGAAGGCAGGACATGTACAATGATGTCCCTCCAAAATATTACAACATAATTTCAGAATTCCAAATCAACCCAATAGGTACATATATATAGCCCACAACAAGTAGACTAAGACTTCAGTCAGCGTCCATCTCACTGCCTTGGCTCGGAAGGAACCTGTGCATCTAAAATATAACCACGTAACGTGTGGTGAGACAGACGTCTCAGTGAATATAACTATGTAGTATGCAGTGTGGGGAAAAACAGACAAATGAATGCAACAGAATCAGGAACAACATTCATAATATATCATCTCAACATCAACAAGAATATAAACATGAATGACCTGCATTACCCGACAGACGGGGTCTTATCACTAACTGGGGCTAGACCTAAGCTCAGACTACAAGGAACGTCTTCCTTGTGCATAACACCGCCAATTAACTGGGGGCGAAACCCGTGTTTTAACTAGGGACCGAAGTCCAATCTTGTTTAATTAAGGTGAACTCGGGCTGAAGCCAAATTCATTAATTAGAGTGTGGTGGCCAAGGGCCAAATACATTTCTTCAAAATTCACAGTCAACAATAGATTAGATATACTCAATAACTTCCAAATCATTATAGAGCTTCAAGAATCATCTATTAAATCACCCAACAACATCCATTCCCACAAAATCCCAAAATTCCCAAAATCCTCTAACCTAGGGTTTCACATACAAGCTCATAAACAACTCAAATCATGCATATCATCTAATCCAACAATAAATCAACATCCAAAAACAAAAAAAAAGGAATAAGAGAGACAAAAACCCATGGGAGTGAGAGTGTGTGAGTTATACTCACTTGAATGGAGAAAAGAGAGGAGAAATAGAGATGGTGGAGGGAATGGAGATGATCCCAACCTTTTGATGGACGGAAGGCTTCAATCCAGGCTCCTCCTCCTTCTTCCCCTCCTTTCCCGAATAGAGAACAAAGGAGATGAAAAACCCCAAAAGTGCAGCTACTGTTCAGACCGTTCAGAATGAAGAACCAGGTGTTCCGAACCACCTGCCAAATTTTCAGCCCGATCCAACGGTGAACGAATCTGCAATGGTGATTTGTCCTTAGCAGCTCTGTGGAAATACGAGAATAGCTCTCTCTCTTTTTCTCTCTCAAAGTGTTTGTGTTCCTCTATCTTTTTCTTTACTCTACTGTTTCTCCCTCTAACTTAGGAGCCCCCTCCAAGTATTTAAGTGACACCTTAAGTGGGCTTCTCAATATTGGGCCTTTTCTCCCATCCTCTTTTCCTAGTTATTTTTATGAAAGTTTTTTCTCTAATTCTACTTTGAGCTATAAGATTGATTTTATAAGGAAGAGAAGATTTTTGGGATGTTACACCCGTCATTAATGTTTAACTCTTTTTAATTCCCCATATATTGATCAGTGTGAATAATTAATGAAATTTTATCCACATACTCAACTAAATCAATTTTCTTTAATCTATATGAAACAGTTGGGAATATCTTATAATAAAGAACGAACGGAGTAATTAAAAAAGCATTTAAGTTAATAAGAACAAATAAAAAAAATATAATAAATTAATAGCGGAAAGTGACTTATAAAATTAACTATAAAAATCTAATAAAGACTAGAGGAATTACTTTTCAAAGAATACTATAAACAGGGCTAATTATTTGTCCGTGTGGCAACCGTTGGTTCACAAAATTAGTAATTTCTCAAATGAAGTTTTCATCTTAATTAGTTATGTGTACCCTACACTCAACTGCTTATAATGTAAGCAGTACACAAACCATTTAGGACTTAGGGGTGATACAGCATTATATAATTAGCACAATGCTGGAATCGTCGGTGATCATCATCGGAGCCGGAACTTCTGGCATCGCCACTGCTGCTTGCTTAACCAAGCAATCCATACCTTTTATACTGCTTGAGAGAGAAGACTGTTTTGCTTCTCTGTGGCAAAAATATACCTATGATCGTCTCCATCTCCACCTAAGGAAACAAGTCTGTGAGCTTCCTCACTTTCCATTTCCACAGTCTTATCCTCATTATGTGCCTAGGAAGCACTTCATTCACTACTTGGACAATTACGTTAAGCACTTTGATATCAACCCTTCGTACCACAGATCCGTTGAGTTAGCTGAATATGATGAGAAATGTTGGAGGGTCAGGGCTAAGAATAGAAGCTCTGGTCTTGTTGAGGAATATTCTGGAAGGTTCTTGGTGGTTGCTACTGGCGAAACGGCTGAACCTCGTGTACCTCAAATTGAAGGGTTAGAGAGTTTCAAAGGGAAAGTGATTCGTTCAACTAGGTACAAAAATGGGAAGGAATTTGAAGATCAGCATGTTCTGGTTGTTGGATCTGGAAATTCTGGCATGGAGATTGCATTAGATTTGGCTAATTTTGGTGCCAAACCTTCCATCACTGCTCGATCTCCGGTACTTAATTACTTAGTTTATTCACTCACTTTAATATTTCATTATTTGATTTTAAATATTTTTATTATTAAATAAATTTATTTCTGGTTATCAGTTAGCAGTTAGTTGCAGTTTGTTGTTTCTGTTAGTTTGTTATTAGCTCCTTAGTGTGTGTTTGGATTAGCGTTTGCAAACTTGAGTTTGAATAAACGTGGATTTATGATAAACTTGAGTATGAGTAAACTTGATTTCATGTTTGGATATTTTACTGCAAACATGAATTTTAGAAAGTGAATATTAAGGAAACTCAAGTTTCACACGCAGAAGCTACAAAAACCTGCGTTTTGTAAACTCAAGTTTCAGAACCCAAACGTGCGTTTCATGTGGGAAGCCAAACAAGATGCATATTTTGCAAACTCACGTTTACGGTCCAAAACGTGAGTTTAACATTGTAAAACGCCAATCCAAACATACTATTAATCAGTTTTTCTTTTTTCCCTTTGTTACCACGTGTGGTTTATCCTAAAATCACGTTTTAAATTAGAGTGAGTTTTACCTGAATCCATGTTTCAAATTGCATCCGGTGGAAACCAAACATAACATGATTTATATATAGCTAATTCCTGTCTCTATAAACTTAATTCATTCACTTCAATACACAATGAATTCTCTCTCAAAATTCCAATGTCAAGAATTTTGATGTGTAATATTATATTATATATTTATGTAGGTTCATTTTCTTTCAAGGAACATGATGTATTATGCTGGGGTTTTGCTGAAGTACCTGTCGTTGAGCACGGTGGAGAAACTGGTGGTGATAGCTAGCAGGATCGTGTATGGGGATCTAAGCAAATATGGGCTACCTTGGCCCAGCGAAGGCCCATTCACCATGAAGTTCAAATACGGCAAGTTTCCAATAATTGACTTGGGAACGGTCAACAAAATTAAATCTGGAGAGATACAGGTGAGTGAGTGCATTTGTTACTTCTTCAGTTCTCCTTTAATTTCCTTTTTTTCATCAAAGTTCGATCTACAGCAGGAGATGGAAGATACTTCTACAGTTGGGTATAGATACCATTTACCAGTGATATCCAGACAAGTTTCTGCCAATTTTACTTTTTAAAGAAAAAGACAAGTTTGTTAACCAGGAGATGGCACTCCCCAATTATATAACGTTTCTGATATATTTTTTCATACAATAAAAAAGTAAAAAATAAAAATACATTATGTATTAGTATATTATATGGTTTGACATCCACATCCCTTCCAATAATTTTGGCACCCTTTAGAGTTCAGAGCAATTTGCCGGTGGCCACCATCCATTTCAAACACCTCTTATTTATTTATTTTTTGGTCGAAGGAGATTAGTTTAATATTAGCCAAACGGCACTTACATCAAGATCAAACACAGAGTGATACTGCAATGCTTAAACAGATAAAACTAACAAAACACAGGCATGCTCACTCTAAAACATGGATCCAAAATGAAGAACTCAGAAAAACTAACAGAACAAAAAACTAGAAAAATAGACAGAAAGCAAGACCCAAACTCTCACAGGAGAGAGAGAAAAACCCACCTTAAGTGGGGAGAAAACCCCTCCATGAGAGGGGAGAGCCCCCTAAAAGGGGGAGTGAAAGGCACCGCTGCTGGAGGTGTTGAGGATGAGCGCCGCTAGGGTTTCAGAACAAAGAACAGGTCAACACTGAACACTTGATCACATAATAAACACCTCTTATTTCCAAAGCTCAGAATCTGGGCTACCCGGTGTAGTCCGATCCGATGTGAATAGCAAGTTTTATCAAATTGAACTTAAAAATTCAAAAGTTATTTAGACTTTTAAGATAAGTGTTTAAATCCTATTTTTTATAAGTCTTTTGTGGGTAATCCAATTTTTTTGTGTGTTTTTACGAGCTAACAGTCATTTTTTAGGATTTTGCGAGCCCCAAGCTTTATCGGGATGAGCTAAAAAGTCCGAGAGCTATTCAGACTTTTAAAATAAGTGTCTGAGCCCTACAATTATGCAGGTTTATATGGGTCAACCTGATCGGACTAGCCTATTTAACCGACTCTCATTTTCTTATATCTCTATTATATTATATTATATTTATTATGTATCTCCTGTCTCCTATCTCCTTTTTATTTTTCCTACGTGGGAATTTACACCCCATTGTCGGTGGAAACATTTTAATTATATATGTGTGTATGTGTATGTGTGAAAAGCGTAGAGAAGAGAAAGATAGAAAGAAAAAATGAAACTAAGAGAGAGAAAATGAATATGATAATTGATGTGATAAAAAATGAAGAGAGATATATAGAAAAAAAACGAGTGTAGAAATTAGTGTATAAAATTAAATGTAAAAAAAAATTGATTGTATAGAAAAATATCATTGATACAATAAAGCGGTATAATAACTATGTAACAAAGAAAGATAAAGAAAAAAAAAAGAAGTGTAAAATGTAATAAAAAAGAAATAAAAAGAAAAGGCGTGATATCTGAATTATTATATATATATATATATATATATATATGAGTTGATATCTTAATTATTATATATATTAGTTATATGAATACGGGTTCTTATACTTATAAAACCATCATTTATCTTCTTTGCACCCCTCCCATTAGGGATGCTAAATCCCATTTAGAGAACCTTGAGCCTCCTGAGTGTGTGTTTGTTCCCAGTTGAAAATAGTTCAAATCAGTTATGTGAAGTTGATTTTAAATTATTTTTATCTAACATGTTTGGTAAATTGTGCATCATTTATTTGTTGTTATTGATTCTATAAATCTATCAAAATCAATTCTACCAAACTTTAAACCAAATAAACCCTCAGTTTTTAAGCCTTTTCCATTCATACGTTCATGCTTAAATATATTGTGACTTGTTCACTCACTCTCTAATTCCCAAGGAAATGGCCAACACTCAAAATACCAGTATACCACTCACACTTTTCACTCTTCACATTAGAAGCCAAAATCGCATTCACCAAGAACCATAAGCCTTTTAAGCGTTTATGTCTTTCCATTCACACTTATTTATATGTATCTTCTTTACCCACACTTTAGGCCTATTTGATTTGCATTTTCATTTTCCTGTTTTTATTTTCTGTTTTTTATTTTTTGAGATTTTGCAAAGGAAAAATTGAAAATGCTGGAAATAGAAATTGGTTTGTATTTTCATTTTCTGTTTTTTTGTTTTCAACATTTCCAGTTTTCCTTTATAAAATTTAAGAAAAACATGAAATAGAAAATGAAAACAGGAAATGAAAATGCAAACCAAACAAACCCTAATAATATTCTCAAGAGGAAATTTCCAACACTGAATTCTCTTTCTCTCTCTCTATATATATATGCATAGATGAACTTCACAAACGTTTCCTTTTCTTTTCTTTATTGTTTATTCTCAAATTGAGACATGTGATAAAGACATAGAGTGATTAGTAGCATTTTGCTATTATGCTATGCAGGTCTTGCCAGCGGAAATAGAAAGCATAAGAGGTAATGAAGTGTTGTTTCGGGATGGTAAGTCGCACCCTTTTGATTCCATTGTTTTCTGCACAGGCTTCAAGAGATCAACTCAAAAGTGGCTTAAGGTATGTGACAATATTGGGTAACCTTTATTAACCCATGTTCATGCATTCGAACAACTATCATGCAAAAAAGTTTAGAATGGAATGACAATATTAATTTATTTTGAAACAGGGAGCTGATGATCTTTTGAATGAGGACGGTTTTGCAAAGCAGAGTTTCCCAAACCATTGGAAGGGTAAGAACAGTTTGTACTGTGTTGGATTGGCAAGGAGGGGATTTTATGGAGCTAACCTTGAGGCCCAAAACATAGCAAATGATATTGCCTCATTAATGACTCAAGAATGAACAAAAGAAATGTCTGTGTCATGTGAGTGAAACTAAGGATTTTATCAGCCATGTTTGGGCAGAGTATAAATTGTGTTGTAGATATAGTTTGAAACAGGGAATATGGGGTAGCTCGGTTATGCAGTTTTAGGATGGAGCAATGGATGGACCATTTAACAAGTGGGTTAAGCGGATACCGTTAAATCCAAGAGTGTGTTTGATAAAGTTAGTATATAATTTATAAGCTACCTTATTAAATTAAAAAATGTTTGCTAAAACTACCTGTAGGTAATAAATGTAAAATGACATAGGAAAATGTAAAATAAAGACAATAAAAAAGTTTGTTAAAATATGAGAGATAAAAATAGAAGAAAAATAAATAAGTCATAAGCTAGAAGTTATAAGCTAGATAAAAAGTAGCTTGTAACTTGTAAGTTAGAAACTCCTAAAACAAGTTGTGTCTTACCAAACACTTTTATGTTGGTCAAACTAGAAAATAAGCTAGAATCTAGCTTGTTAACCTTACCAAACACACTACAAATAATCATTATTTATAATTGACGTAAATATTTATTTAGTACCTCTAAAATATATTCATTTTCATTTTGGTCCTCCTATTTTTTTTTTACTTTTTCGTCCTCACAAATTATTCTTTTTCAAAATAGTACTCACTATTAGAGTAGCTTAACTTCTTGCTTGATGTGTTGTTACTATGTTAAGCTACATAAGTAACACTTGCTAGAGTTACTATATTTAATAATTTTTTATAAATATTAAATTTCATCTAACTAATCATTGAATAATGTGATATTAATATGTTTATCATATACATATAATTGAGTTAATAAGTTAGTGGTTGAACCGATTAAATTGGTTATAATTAAATATTATATAAAAATTATATAATACATTGAAATAAGTATGTGTGTATTTTAGATTTTTATCTGCATGGGGTAATTTCATTTTAAAATTACCGAAATGGTGTAAGAATTTTTTTACCATAATGGGGTAAATCGTATATTAAAAGTAAGACTTCTAAAAGAAAGTCATACATATAATGTGAAACTAATTATTTTAATATTTAACGCATGGAAGTCTCATTTTTAACGTGAGGTTTCTATATTTTGTTAATGAAAAAATAAAATTCGTATAAAAATGTACGATTTGATTGTATTTATTTTTCTTAAAAAAAGTCTCATATCTTAGATGCGACTTCTCTGAAGTATTTTTTTAATTTTGTTAGAAAGTTATTAAAAATATTAAAGACTTGCTTTTTTTTTTAAAAAAAAAGAGTAAAGTCATAATATGATCTACAACTTTATAGTATTTTTTCAAAATGGTCTATGACTTGTCATTCTTTAATTTTAATTTTAAGAATAATTAAACACATAATATAATAACATGAAATACATATTTAAATAATATACCACATGTCTATTAATGGAATGATGTCCCACAATTAGATGGTTTTCTTCTTCTTGCCGGTAGAACCCTTTGAGGCCGTTCAATCACATGTTCTTGGCATGTCACTACTAAAATTTTGCTCATTTTCTACGGATTTTCATACGAATTTTCTTATAAATTTTCCTCCATAGGAAATAAGCTCGTCGGTAATTCATTTCATATGTAAATCCGCAAGAAATATCCCTAGGTAAATTCGTAGGAAATTTTTTGTAGGTAAATCCATAGAAAACATTCAAAGGTAAATTTATAGGAAATTTTTGTAGGTAAATTCACAGGAAATTTGTGGGTAAATCCATAGGAAAATTCGAAGGTAAATTTGTAGGAAAATTTGTGTAGGTAAATTCGTGGGAAATTTTCCTAGGTAAATCCATAGGAAAATTCGAAGAAAAATTTTTGTAGGTAAATTCATGGGAAATTTTCGTAGGTAAATCCATAGGAAAATTCAAAGGTTAATTTGTAGGAAAGTTTTTGTAGGTAAATTTGTAGGAAATTTATATAGGTAAATTTGCATAAAAAGACATAAATAACTGATCACACGGCTTCTTTGTTGTCCTGAACTATCAGACCATATCAAAGGAATAAGTGACACATCTGTCTCTAAGTCATTAACTATGCCAAAAAAGGGGAATAGATAGCGTTTTTAAGCGCTATCTGTGTTACCCAACAAGCGATATCTGATTATATGATATCTATGTGAGACTAACAAAGATAATGCTTGTAAAACGCTATCTATGAAAAACTGTGTTTTTAGGTTCCAAACCATGTTTTAAGGATGTTTTAGTCACTAAAGGCTATCAATTTTTAGGGTCCAAAACCATGTTTTAAGGATAAAAACCAAACCAATTTTTTTAAAACCAAACCAAGTGGTGCTAAAATCCAACATATGTAGTTAGAGCTATACACCAAACAATGAGTGCTACTAGGACAAAATTATGCAAAAAAATAGAACTGTGTTTAAACAAAAAACTGCATCAATTAAAAACAAATCAAACCCCAAAACCTATACCATTTTAAGGCTTTGTGTTTTAGGTTTCCAACAAAACAAGCGGTGCTCAAATCCAACATATGTAGCTAGAGTTATACACCAAACAGTAACTGTTGCCAGGATATATTTTCTCTTGAACTCTGTCAATGCCATCTTGTCTATCAAAGGTATTGCAGGAAGGATCTCCTCTTTCTGGCCATTCTGACCTTCTACATACACCCCACCATTGAATAGGCTCAACTTTCACTCTGAACTCATCCTCCTGCATATGCAGGGCTGAAGCTGACTGGTTTCTCAAACCACTTTCATTTGGTTCTGGACAAACAGATGGGAGAAACTCATGTTGAACTAAATTCCTCCAATTTACACTTCTTTTCTTCGGCCTAAACACTAACCAGCCAGCAGGAACATGACTATTAGTTTGAACATTGCAAAAATTCTTCTGCTAATAGAATACCATTGATGGCAATAATAATAATAAAAGTACAACATATAAGTGACATACCTTTAGTTAGAAGCAATTCCTCAACATGTGTACAACCAATAGAATACCATTGATGGCAATTCTTCATGTGTAATTTTCCAAATGAACTACATATAAGTGACCCAATCTGAATTATGGAGTTATATCATATAAAAAAATAACATTTCACTTCAAGCACACATACAAAGATGCACAAATGCAACCTACAGAGAGTGCGGTCCACTACCAATTGTCCTTTAATGGGGTAGGCCAGAAGCTGTGTATACAAGGGGCATTGGAGAATACCAAACAAAAAATAATGAGTTTAAATTGGTAAATAAAGATATACATTAATATAACTTTGTACTAAAAAGTTAGTTAGATTTAGTTGCTTACCATTGAGCCCTCCTCCAAGAAAGTCTGCATCATACAAAGTAATTAAAAAAACATGTAAGAACAACAGAAAGAACAATCATTTTCCAATACTACTACTAATGAATAATACTAGTGTCCTTTCCTTAGCTTAATTAATCTCCCATTCAATAATCATGGCATATTATTCTTTTGTTCTTTTTCCTTGAAACACCAAAATCAAATTGTTGCAAAATGAATAACTCACTTAAAACACTTGTCAAAAGCCCTGCTTTGGAATTGTAGAAGACCATGTTGGTGGTGTTGTCCAAGAAGCAACTTCCATCCCCATCATCCCACTTCTCACAACGGTTGGCTCGCCATTTGAGCAGAATCCCATTCACCTCCTCATTTTGTATCTATGGATAAGAACATTTGAACAGTTCTTATTGGGCTAAAAATACTAAGCTTAATTAATGGACTAAAGACTTCTATACTGGCTATTGATTTTATTTAGGTTGGGAGAAGGCTGAAAATGAAGTGTTGACTTTAAAACAACAACTTGACACTGCAAAACATAAGAACACGGTTCTTGAAGATCAAGCTTGGTGAGTTCCAAAATGGCATGTGTAAATTCTTCCATACTGACAAATGCCTTATCATGTCAAACAAGATGTCCTCCAACCGGATATTTGTTGTAGTTGCTCATGTGATATCTCCAGCTTGCTTGAAAGTATAAAGAGATGATACTACATACTTATGGCACTGCAGGTATGGTCATCTTGGTGTCAAAGGATTGAGAACTCTCATTCAGAAAGAAATGGTCAAGGGACTGCCTTACCTTAAAGAATCATAAGTTGTTTGCAAAAGATTGCATGATGGGGAAGCAACATAGGGAGGCTATTCCAAAGGAAAGTTCATGGAGATCTTCTAAGCATCTAGAACTCATTCGTTTTGTCATCTGTGGTCCAATACTCCAATCAAACTAGTTTCAAACAGCAATAAGAGGTACTTCATAACCTTTGTTGATGATTTCAGTAGAAAAGCATGGGTATATTTTCTTTCTAAAAAATCTGAAGCTTTTGATGTGTTTAAGAAGTTTAAAATCATGGTTGAGAAAGAATCTGGTAGCTCCATTTGTTGTCTAAGAACTAATAGAGGAGGAGAGTTCAAATCAGTTGAATTTGATAGGTTATGCAACAAGAATAGTATTAAAAGGCAACTCATTACAACATACACTCCTCAACAAAATGAATTGGCAGAGAGAAAAAATAGAACAATCATGAACATGGTTATAAGCATGTTGTCAGAGAAGGAAGTTCCCAAGGAATTCTAGCCAGAAGGAGTAAATTGGTCAGTCTATGTGTTTAATAGGAGTCCTATTGTAGCATTGCAAAATGTTACATCTGAAGAAGCATGGAGTGGTCTTAAACCTTCAGTAAGACACTTTAGAGTGTTTGATTTGTGTGGCCTATGCTCATGTACCTGATTCTCAAAGGAAGAAGTTGGATGTGAAGAGTACCATGTGTGTTATTTTGGGAGTAAGTGAAGAATCCGAAGCCTACAGACTCTATGATCATGCTACAAGAAGGATCATCATAAGCAGAGATGTGAAGTTTGCAAAATCTGATAAATGGAAGTGTGGAAACAAAGAAGGGATAACAAAAAGATTGTGGTAGAAAATGAAGATGATATCAGCAATGTTGACTTAGTGGAGAATGTCAAAGAAGGTAGTACCCTTGACACTAATTCCACTGAACCAAAAACTAATGCAGCAGTTAACAATGCACCAAATCAGACTTAAGGGAGGATTAGAAGACAACCCACCTGGTTAGAAGATTATGTCACAGATGGAGAGCTGCATAATCTTGCCATTTTCAAGGATGCTGCAGATCCTAATAATTTTGAAGAAGCAATACAACACAATGTCTGGACAAAGGCTATGGATGCTGAAATAAGTGCTATTGAAAGAAACAACACTTTGGAGCTTACTACTCTTTCTCCTGGTGCTAAGTCTATATGAGTGAAATGGATGTATAAGACCAAGTGTAATGAAGATGGGAAGGTAGAAAAACAAAAGGCTAGACTGGTAGCAAAGGGGTACTCTCAGCAGTATGAAATTGATTACAATGACATGTTTGCTCCCGTTGCTAGGTGGGATACAATCAGAACCATTCTGGCCTTAGATGCTCTTAAAGGTTGGAATGTGCTTCAACTTGATGTAGAAAAGGGGTACTCTCAGCAGTATGGAATTGATTACAATGAAGTGTTTGCTCCTGTTGCTATAGTTGGGATGCAATCAGAACCATTTTGGCCTTAGTTGCTCTTAAAGGTTGGAATGTGTTTCAGCTTGATGTCAAGAGTGCTTTTCTACATGATGAGCTAAATGAGGTAGTTTATATTGATCAACCTTTAGGTTATCAAAAGCAGGGTGAGGAAAGAAAGGTCTACGAGTTGAGAAAGGCCCTGTATGGTAAAAAAAAAACAAGCCCCCAGGCTTGGTACAATAGGATAGAATCATACTTTAGCAACCAAGGTTTTGAAAAATGTCCTCATGAACATACTTTGTTTGTTAAAACAGGATCTGCAGGACAATTATTAATAGTAAGCCTCTACGTAGATGATCTAATCTACATTGAAAATGACAAGAAGATGTTTGATTAATTTAAGGAGTCTATGCAGAGGGAGTTTGACATGACAGATCTTGGAAGAATGAAATATTTCTTATGCATAGAAGTAACTCAATGTGCTGAAGGGATATTTTCATATTCCAAAAGAAATATGCCAAAGAAATTGTGGAAAGGTTTGGTATGCAGAACAACAATAGTGTGACTAATCCTATGGTGCCTGGATCTAAGATGTCCAAAGGTGAAACTGGAGCTGCAGTAGATGCAACTATGTACAAACAAAATGGTGGGAAGCTTGGTGTATCTTACCATACTACTAGGCCAGATTTAATGTTTGTTGTTTGTCTTGTCAGCAAATATATGGATCGAAAAGCCAACTGAGATGCATCTAGTTGCTGTAAATAGGATCCTTATATACTTAAAGGGAACCTTAGAATTATATTTGGCATTATGTATAGAGGAGACAAAGGAGGGGATCTGATAGCCTATTCAGATAGCGACTATGTTGGGGATATTGATGACAGGAAAAGCACTTCAGGGTATGTATTCATGCTTAGGTCAGGTGTTGTGTCATGGTCCTCCATTAATGCAGCTTCATGTGCTTGCCAAGGCATATGGTTAAGAAAGATACTTTAGAAGCTTAGATACACTCAACAGGAGCCTACTATATTCTATGACAACAGTTCAACAATTAAGTTGTCAAAGAATCCAGTCCTTCATGGTAGAAGCAAGCATATTAATGTAAGATTTCATTTTCTAAGAGATATTAGTAGAGATGGTGTGATTGATTTGGTGTATTGTAAGTCTCAAGACCAGCTCTCAAATATTATGACTAAGCCATTGAAATCAGAATTGTTTAGTAGTCTTAGAAGAAGGTTAGGAATGGTTGAATTATGCAGTTAATACTGATTCGTTGTTTACAACTTCAGTATTAAGGGAGGATTTGTTAGAATGTTAGTTAGTTTTCTGTTATAAGTTATAACCAACGGAGTCATTAACTGGGTCTGTTAAGTTGGTTAGTTTGAGAAGGTGTTTCTAACTCCTCTTGTAATCTAGCTATAAAAGGGCATCATGTAATGAGGAATAATACACAACATTGTTGAAATTCATTCTATTTCTTAACTCTACTTTCTGTTTCTTAACATATTTAAGCACCAGATGCTTAACATAAGCACTGGTTCTTAAAGAAAAAATGGTATGTGATTGGTTGATATGTGAGTTGTGGAGTTAATTTATTTAAGAAATGTTTTTAGAGTTGTTGGGATGGAGATAAAAAGTGATTGAACTGTTTAAAGTAATAAAAATAATATAATAATATGAGAACATGTGAAAAATTATAAAATATTGATTTAAGAAATTTTTAGGGGTGCTAGAATGGAGATGACCTCATATAACACATTTTTCTCTCTATAATTTTCCATCACATCCTACATTTCTCTCTCTTTACTCTTTTGTTCTCTCTTTCTCACACATTGTTATAAGTTGTAAGGTGGTACAATTTACATTTCTCATCCAAACATGATATCAACCGTCATTTTGTTTAGAAACTTGTTATTTGCTAACAAAAGTAAGTGAATTCGTGTATTTTGGTTTAGCGTTGAAAACTATCACTTAAATTTGAATTTCTCAATGCAACTATTTCTAACGTTAGTAACGTGAATTGAATTTATCACGTTTTAATGCTAAACAAAACATGTTACAAGTATGGAATATATATATATATATATATATATATATATGATCAATCGTGCTATACGAAGGACAAACCCTCTGGAATCTGAGATCCACTCACGCACGGCAAACTCATACGAATTCTTTATATACATTTCGTTCATTAAGAGAAAAGAAGAAGAACTGTCTGTTTCAGGATCATCAAACGTATTTTGAATTATGTTGATTGTTGAGACTTCATATGGTATTGGAATTTTTAAACATATAATTTTGTTGGCAAAATACTTTTTCAACTACCTCTCATTTGACTGGTAACATTATGATGGCGTGTTCACACCTCTTATATATATGTTTTCAAGAAAAAAATGAAAAACATAGTTGACAAGCTAGCTAAATAAATAAAATCTTGCAAGGCATATAATTCGGTATGTTCGATTGGTTAGTTCGTCCAGATGATAATTAATGAGCTAACTTCTGGTTATCTTTATTCTTTAATTAGCAATTTAATTGATTGGTCAATGATTCTGTGTACTTGCTGTGACTAAATTTTATCAAAATGCAAAACTTAAAATTAGAGATATAAATTGATGTGATGGAAAAGAAAAATAAAAAATCATGAGGGTATGAATGACGACTATAAAATGAATGAGTGTAAAAAAAATCAAATTTGTAACATAATATTTTTTCTGATTTTATTTACAATACAACGTTCGAAGCTTTTTCATTATCATATTTATAAAACAAAATATATAAATCTATAAATATTTATTATTTTTTATATTTGTCTTTGTTGACCGTTAAAGAATTTGAAATAATACTATTATCATAATAGTAGATTTTAATTTTAAATATAAATAAACTTGTAATTTTGTAAAGCAATTTCTTAAAAATCAATACATTTTTTTAATATGTGTGTTTTTGTCTAAATTATCTTATAAATACGACAGAAGGATCTATTATTTATTCGTACCACTTTCATTATGAATTTCATTATTGATGGAAGCTATATGATTAATTAGATGGGTTCGGTACTATAGTATTAATGATGGGAAAGTGACTAATTAACGACTAAGCATTTTTTTTTCTGTTGATCGTACTTTCTATTGCTTTTTCTTTCTTTCTTTTTGTTTAGCACGTAGTAAAATAACAACTTGCGGTTTTCTTAATGTGTTGCTACTTGTTGGACTTAAATTGATTACAAGTTAAAAAAAAAACGCGCTTATCTCAAAATGGTTAAATTGCTACTAATAATTAATGTTTTGAAGAACAAGCTTTCAGTTTGTCATGATTTGTATTTATGGAAGGGAGACAGCTTTACATAGACTCACTAAATTATAGTAATCTATAGGTAGACAAGATTGGGGAGCTTCAAATTCCAGCATGCGTGACAGTCCTCACATCAGAGGCTGAGCTAATTAACTAACATGCAGCAACATAGAATCCTTCACATGGAAGCAGCATTGATATTGCTTCACTTTTTAGCTTTTGAGTTGCTTATAAAGGGGCTAGCAAGAAAAATCAGGTTGTTTTGAATTAGCATGCTCAGTAGGAGACACTTGCTAATTTGTTGGTAGCTTTTTAGGTATAAATTAAAGGATATTCTTTCAGTTGTGACTAAGTTGTACAATGCAAATTGAAATTATGGAAAAAATACTTTCATATTCGATTTCCACTGAACACATTTTTAGAAGAAGTGAAGAGCTTAAATGTGACTAAATCCCGAACAAAATTAACTCCGATAATAATAAGGGATATACATGTGATTAATACCGAGAAAGATGGTCTCTCCTAGCAAACAACAAGAAAGATCCCAATCAGTGCAAAAAGAGAGGAAATATATATATAACAGATCATTCAATCATGTAATGGGGCATAAACATCTGTGGCAGGTAAAATATTCACAAACATGTTTTATCTATAGTTGTGATGGAGAGCATGAAAAAGTATAAATCTATTTACTACTTATAAAATCCTTCCACTCCATTGCCACATGTCACCTCCTCCATCAATTTCTTTCCCTCCCAAAAACATCACATCATCCATTTTGCTTTTTTTTTAATTTTTTTTTATCAAAATCTATTTATCTATCTTCTATTTCTATTCTATCTATCTATCTATTTACTTTCTTCATATTTTAAAAACAAAAATTATATTTCCATTTATTTAGCTTCTTTTGTAGTGTTTTTTTTATAAATCACAGGTATCCTCACTTCTTTTGTAGTGATTTTTTATGGATTATAGGTATCCTCCACGCGAGACAGTCTTAATCATGTCGTTTTCTTTTTTTATTTATTTTTTATCTCACTTTCATTTTCTCTTTTATTATGATATTAAAATATTTTCTGTCATTATTTTTTTTATTAATATGTTCCTTTATAAAAGAAGTTTTTTTCATAAAATCCTTCCACTCCATTGCCACATGTCACCTCCTCCATCAATTTCTTTCCCTCCCAAAAACATCACATCATCCATTTTGCTTTTTTTTTTAATTTTTTTTATCAAAATCTATTTATCTATATTCTATTTCTATTCTATCTATCTATCTATTTACTTTCTTCATATTTTAAAAATAAAAATTATATTTCAATTTATTTAGCTTCTTTTGTAGTGTTTTTTTATAAATCACGGGTATCCTCACTTCTTTTGTAGTGATTTTTTTTATGGATTATAGGCATCCTCCATGCGAGACAGTCTTAATCATGTCGTTTTCTTTTATTTATTTTTTATCTCACTTTCATTTTCTTTTTTATTATGATATTAAAATATTTTCTGTCATTATTCGTTTTTATTAATATGTTACTTTATAAAAGAAGTTTTTTTCATAAACTGCGGGTATTCTCCACGGGAGACAGTCCTACTCCTACCATTTTAGACATTTCTCCCAAAAAAACATCACATCATCCTTTATACATCCTTCTTAGTTTTTTGTCAAAATTATATCTCAATTTATTTAGCTTCTATTGTAGTGTTTTTTTATGAATCATAGATCATTCATAGGTATCCTCCACGGGAGGCAGTCTTAATCATGTCGTTTTCTTTTTTCTTTTATTTTTATCTCACTTTCATTTTGATTTTTTATTATGATATTAAAATATTTTGTCATTATTTGTTTTTATTAATATGTTTCTTTATAAAAAAAGTTTTTTTATGAACTGCGGGTATTCTCTATGGGAGACAGTCCTGTTCCTACCATTTTATTTTTTCTCCCAAAAACATCACATCATCCTTTTTACATCTTTTTATTTTTTTTGTCAAATTATATCTCCATTTATTTAGCTTCCATTATAATGTTCTTTTATGAATCATAGGTATCCTCCACGGGAGACAGTATTAATCATGTCGTTTTCTTTCTTTTTTTATCTCACTTTTATTTTTTTATTATGATATTAAAAATTTTTCTGCCATTATTTATTTTTATTGATATGTTTCTTTATAAAAGAATTTTTTTATGAATTGCAGGTATTCTTCACGGGAGTCAGTCCCGTTCCTACCATTTTTTTCTCCCAAAAACATCACATCATCCTTTTCACATTATTTTTTTTGTCAAAATTATATCTCCATTTATTTAGCTTCTATTGTAGTTTTTTTTTATGAATCATGGGTATTCTCCACGGGAGGCAGTCTTAGTCTTGTCGTTTTCTTTTTTCTTTTATTTTTTTATTTCATTTTCATTTCTTTTTATTACGATTTTAAAATATTTTGTGTCATTATTCGTTTTTATTAATATGTTCCTTTATAAAAGAAGTTTTTTTTTTCATAAATTGCGGGTATTCTCCACGAGAGACGGTCCTATTCCTACCATTTTAGACATTTCTCCCAAAAAAACATCACGTCATCCTTTTTGCATCCTTTTTAGTTTTTTGTCAAAATTATATCTCAATTTATTTAGCTTCTATTGTAATGTTTTTTTATGAATCATAGATTCATAGGTATCCTCCACGGGAGGAAGTCTTAATCATGTCGTTTTCTTTTTTCTTTTATTTTTTATCTCACTTTCATTTTGATTTTTTATTATGATATTAAAATATTTTGTCATTATTTGTTTTTATTAATATGTTTCTTTATAAAAAAAGGAAGTTTTTATATGAATTGCGGGTATTCTCTATGGGAGACAGTCCTGTTCCTACCATTTTATTTTTTCTCCCAAAACATCACATCATCCTTTTTACATCTTTTTTATTTTTTTTTTGTAAAATTATATCTCCATTTATTTAGCTTCCATTATAATGTTTTTTTATGAATCATAGGTATCCTCCACGGGAGGCAGTATTAATCATGTCGTTTTCTTTCTTTTTTTATCTCACTTTTCTTTTTATATTATGATATTAAAAATTTTTCTGTCATTATTTGTTTTTATTGATATGTTTCTTTATAAAAGAATTTTTTTATGAATTGCAGGTATTCTTCACGGGAGTCAGTCCTGTTCCTACCATTTTTTTCTCCCAAAAACATCACATCATCCTTTTCACATTATTTTTTTTTGTCAAAATTATATCTCCATTTATTTAGCTTCTATTGTAGTTTTTTTTTATGAATCATGGGTATTCTCCACGGGAGGAAGTTTTAATCCTGTCGTTTTCTTTTTTCTTTTATTTTTTTATTTCACTTTCATTTTTTTATTATGATATTAAAATATTTTGTGTCATTATTCGTTTTTATTAATATGTTCCTTTATAAAAGAAGTTTTTTTTTCATAAACTGCGGGTATTCTTCATGGGAGACGGTCCTATTCCTACCATTTTAGACATTTCTCCCAAAAAAACATCACATCATCCTTTTTACATCCTTTTTAGTTTTTTGTCAAAATTATATCTCAATTTATTTAGCTTCTATTGTAGTGTTTTTTATGAATCATAGGTATCCTCCACGGGAGACAGTCTTAATCCTATCGTTTTCTTTTTTATTTTATTTTTTATCTCACTTTCATTTTGATTTTTTATTATGATATTAAAATATTTTATCATCATTTTTTTTATTAATATGTTTCTTTATAAAAAAAAGATTTTTATGAACTGCGGGTATTCTCTATGGGAGACAATCCTGTTCCTACCATTTTATTTTTTCTCCCAAAAACATCACATCATCCTTTTTACATCCTTTTTATTTTTTTGTCAAATTATATCTACATTTATTTAGCTTTCATTATAGTGTTTTTTTATGAATCATAGGTATCCTCCACGGGAGGCAGTCTTAATCCTATTATTTTCTTTCTTTTTTTATCTCACTTTTATTTTTTATTATGATATTAAAAAATTTTCTGTCATTATTTGTTTTTATTGATATGTTTCTTTATAAAAGAATTTTTTTATGAATTGCGGGTATTCTTCACGGGAGTCAGTCATGTTCCTACCATTTTTTTCTCCCAAAAACATCACATCATCCTTTTCACATTTTTTTTATTTTTTTTGTCAAAATTATATCTCCATTTATTTAGCTTCTATTGTAGTTTTTTTATGAGTCATGGGTATTCTCCAAGGGAGGCAGTCTTAATCCTGTCGTTTTCTTTTTTCTTTTATTTTTTGTCTCACTTTCATTTTCTTTTTTTTATTATGATATTAAAATATTTTCTGTCATTATTCGTTTTTATTAATATGTTTCTGTATAAAAGAAGTTTTTTATGAACCGCAGGTATTCTCCACGGGAAATAGTCCTCTTTGTACCATTTTATTTTTTTCTCCCAAAAACATCACATCATCCTTTTTACATTCTTTTATTTTTTTGTCAAAATTATATCTCCATTTATTTAGCTTCTATTGTAGTGTTTTTTTTTATGAATCATAGGTATCATTCACGGGAGGCAGTCTTAATCCCGTCGTTTTTTTTTCTTTTATTTTTTTATCTCTTTCATTTTCTTTTTTTATTATGATATTAAAATATTTTCTGTCATTATTCATTTTTATTAATATGTTTCTTTATAAAAGAAATTTTTTATGCACTGCGGGTATTCTCCACGTGAGACAGTCATGTTCCTACCATTTTATTTTTTCTACCTAAAACATCACATCATCCTTTTTACATTTTTTTTTATTTTTTTGTCAAAATTATATCTCTATTTATTTAGCTTATATTGTAGTGTTTTTTTATGAATCATCTGCATCCTCCACGGGAGGCAATCTTGATCCTGTCATTTTCTTTTTTTATCTCACTTTCATTTTCTTTTTTATTATGATATTAAAATATTTTTTCTCATTATTTGTTTTTATTAATATGTTTCATTATAAAAGAAACTTTTTACGAGCTGCGGGTATTCTCCATGGGAGACAGCCTCGTTCCTACCATTTTATCTATTCAATTTACTCTATATTAAAATTATTCCCAGATTACATGTGTCGTGTTTTCAAACTTCCATTTTTTTTTTCTTTTTTTGATTTTTTATTCTCAAATTTACTTTATATTAAAATTGTTCCCACAATACATGTGTCCTGTTTTCAAACTTCCATTTTTTCTTTTTATTTTTTATTTTTTATTCTTAATTTAGTAATGCAATGAATAACAAGTGTGCTCCACGTGAGAGTTTTACTTTTGTCATTTTCTTTTATTTGTATGGCACTTTTGTTTTTTTATTATATTAAATTATTTTCACTAATTATTCGTTACTATAATTTGTTTTATTATAAGAGTAATTTTTTAAATGAACCACGGGAGGCAATCTTGCTCTTATCATTTTTTCTTTTTTCTCATACATTAATTTTTTTTTCTATTATTATATTAAAATATATTCCCTTAATATATAAGTATTTATGATAGTTAATATTTTATCCCGTGCGAAGCACGAGCAACATAAATCATACCATCAATTTACCCGTGCGAAGGCACGGGTCACTTACTAGTTAAATCTAAAAGTAAACCTAACTGAAAAGTTATAAATTAATAACAATTAATTAAATCTAGTTTGTATTTATTTATGTTACAGTTTATTATATAGTTGTCAATGCAATGATATATGACTTATATATTCAACAATAAGATTAGTAAAGTGATTGTTTTAAATCCCAAAAATACTTTTAGCCACTTTATGCATACCTGATCAAGACAAAATTAGTTATTAATATTTTTTAAAATAATCTTGAAAAATTATTACTAGGAGTATAAAAAATTAATTTAAAAAATCTCGTCTTATAACTCATTTTAGACTTAATTAAATAGATATTAGGTGAAATTCTAGTTAATTTTGCGAATAATTAACACTCTTTATCTAATTTAATTTCCCATTAATAGCTCATACATCGTCACCTCTCACTTCTCATAATGTGAAAATCTAATATACTACTCTATATCACTGTCACTCTCGTCAGATACAATTTCCAATTTACTAGCGTTCACTAATGAAGTCTAAACCAAGAGAGAGTATCAATTTAGATAACTTCAAAGTCATATCCATATGCAAGAGCGTGAGAAAGCTTATGAAGTCTAAACCATATATATGCATATATAGCATAACCTCAAAGTCATATCCTGTCCCAAAATTTCCAAGCCACAACTTACGGTTCCCAAAAGCAAACGTGTTTATGATTTATTTCTTCACTTCGAAGATAACTTTATTGATTAAGGATAGGTATGCTCAGTTGACTTCTAAACCTGTGGTGCTTACAAATTAAACACTTCGTGTTTCATGAGTATATATCACCAATTAAATCCTAATTTTTTTAAAAAAATAAAAAAAATGATGGTAAGGAAATACTTTTTTTTCCATTAATGATAGATGGGATGATCAAATAGTATGAATATCGGTAAGCTAAATATCTGTTAGAGTCCCACTTAATGTCAAATTATATTTATATATATATATAAGATTTGGATCGGGCAATCCTCGTCTTACAAGTAAACTTTTAGGGTTAAGTTAGACCTGGTCCATGAATCTAATAAAATATCAAAGCATATTCTATATGATATATTCGTTATTATTAAACCGCCACTCGTATAAATTTTCACGTTCTAGATGTCCAGTCCTAAATGTAGGGTGTGTTAGAGTCACACATTACCTAAAGATAAAACCAAATTATAATATATATAAGACTTTGGCAAAATCTAATAATATCTCATGAAAAAAAAACCCATTTTTCATTATGTAAAAGGGTATAAAAAACCCATTAAATTGTTCTTGTCTAGACAGATCATACTGGTCTCATGAAAAATTCTTACATAAATTTAATACATCTAATTTTAGTACATTAATATAAATATACATTATCAATTTCTATTAAGAGTTTGGGTAATAGAGAGAAACAGAGAAAAAAAATGTCTTATATAAATTGTTATATATATGTTTTTTTGTTACATGAATAATTAATCTCTAAAATTATTTAAACATTTTGGATGCATATGATTTGTGGTGACAAGGCACCTAGCAACCACTCTTTCTTTGCCATAAATCATATCACAATAGATACATAACATAACAGCTACACTTCACTTGGGCCAAATTTCTCTTCATCTGACCTTGTCTTGTAATCATAATAGATCGATCGAGAAAACACACACCACAAAGAACTATGCAGAAACAGGATCAGGCAGTGATAGTTGTTGGAGCAGGACCTTCTGGTCTCTCTGTAGCTGCATGTCTCACAAAACAATCCATTCCATACATAATCCTTGAAAGAGAAGATTGTTTCGCTTCTCTATGGAAGAAATACTCCTATGATCGTCTTCACCTTCACCTCAGAAAACAGTTTTGCGAGCTTCCACACAAACCATTCCCACCTTCTTACCCTTCATACATCCCAAAGGAGCAGTTCTTGCACTACTTGGATGACTACGTTTCTCACTTCAGAATCACTCCTCTGTATAACAGAACAGTGGAGGTGGCAGAGTATGATGAAGCTTCTCTGAAATGGAAGGTCAAAGCTAGGAATGGTGGTGAGGTTGAGGAATATTCTGGAAAGTTCTTGGTGGTGGCTACAGGAGAAACCAGCGACCCTTATATACCAGAGGTGGAAGGGTTGAGTAGCTTCCCTGGGAAGGTGCTTCATTCAACAAGGTTTAAGTCTGGGAAAGAGTTCAAAGATGAACATGTTCTTGTTGTTGGGTCTGGGAACTCTGGCATGGAAATTTCATTAGATCTGGTCAACCATGGTGCCAAAACTTCCATTGTGGTTCGAAGCCCGGTAATTATTTTTTTTGTCCAAAAAATTTAAAGTGAGGGATGGTGCGCGGTTAAAACAGGTTGAACTGGACCTGTAGAACCGGAGACTTGTCTTATTCCACTGGATCAATCACTCTCTCTGTTTTAATTAATTCATATTTTGATCGCATCATGTAATTGAAGTTAGTTAAGTTTGTTAGGTGACGGTTATTCTGTTTCCTTTTTCTGTTAGGAAGTTCTAGCAGCTCTGTTTTCCTAAATAAATCCTTTTTTATTGAAATTTCTGAGTCTTTCCATCATTTAATCTCACTTGATACATGACAACATGCATGTTTATTGAATCAATTTAATTAGCTGTTTCTAATTTGTTCTCTGTTATTGGTTATATGTGTTGATGTGAAGAAAATTGAACATGTTTATTATGGATTTGGTTAATTGAATGGGTTGTGGTTTAGTTTGTGAGACTAACATAGAATATTGGAATTGAGCAGGTTCATTTTCTATCAAGGGAGATGGTGTTTTGGGGGCTGTTTTTGCTGAAGTATTTTTCTTTGAGCATGGTGGACTCGGTGATGGTGATAGTTAGCAGGTTGGTTTATGGGGATGTGACCAGTTATGGGGTAGGGAGGCCCAATGAGGGTCCATTTTTTATGAAGGTCAAATACGGGAAGTATCCAGTCATTGACGTTGGAACCTATCAGAAAATTAAGTCTGGAGAGCTTAAGGTACGTTACTGATGATAGGCTTTGGTTGGTGGAGTGTAATTTGGGAGTTGAATGTTCATTAAAATTTTTTAAAATATATTAGCAACTTGCAAATTGGAAAATATATTGTGAAAACAAAAATTTGTAAATTATTGCTATACTACTTTTAAAGAAAAAAACAAGTGAGAATATATCTGGTCCATATGCAGTTAGCTCTTTTAAAATGAATAGTTGACTTTAACAAAAATTAAAAAAATTTAATTATTATGAAAAATTTTAGAGAATAAATCTTGACAAATTTATAAGTTGCAATGCTCATACATATAATATTAATTATTAACTTTTTATAAGAGAAATTTAATTAGCCCTTTTCAACTCAATTTTTAATATTAATTTAGTCTATAAAAAAATTGAATTGAATGATTTTTTATTTTTAAGGATAAAAATATAATTTTTATCTTTAAAATATTATGTGATCATCTCTAATTTTTTAGGTACTACAATAAGGGTTTAATCTAATTAAAATTAAAAGTTATAAATAAAAGTAAAAACTATTGTTTAAAAAATTGAACCGAACCGACCAGTTCGACCGGGAACAGACCTGGTGACGATTCGTTCAACCCAGAAAATCGAAGGATCTCAAAGTCGGTGCCAGAAAACCGGTTGAACCTGTCCTTTTTAAAATAATTCAAAAATTTTTATTTAATCTAAAATATTTTTAAGATAAATTAAGACATATATTTAAGGATTACATGTAGATATCTATTATTTTACTAATCATTATTAATTTTTTTGTCTTATAAACCTTATAATAAGGTTATTTATACTGATTTACAACTTTATATATCTTAATTTCTTATAATTTTATGTTATTTGATTAATTAAAATATTATATGATATTAAAAAATATATTTAATTAAAATCGGTTCGATCACGGTTGAACCATTGAACCGTGAATCAATATGTTCACCGGTTCAATTACCCGTTCAGTTTTTTAAACATTAATAAAAACCAAACATACTCCAAGTTTCTTTTCTTCCAAAAAAAAGTTGGAAAACTATCAATGTCCTTTTTTTACTCCATGAAGCTCAGATTTAACTTAACCCCACTGAAGGCCAAAGTAGCATTGGGCTAACTATATGCATACGCATTTAGTTAGGCTAACTGTTGCATTTTATTTTATCTGTGCAAAGTGCAAAAGGACATTATTGTTGTGACGTGACAAAGCAGAATTGTATTGTGTGTCACGTAGGTGTTGCCAGCAGAAATGGAAAGCGTACAAGGCAAGGATGTCCTCTTCAAGAATGGCGAATTGCACCCATTTGACTCAATTGTTTTCTGCACCGGCTTCAAGAGATCAACACACAAGTGGCTCAAGGTTTGTAATTCAATTGATGATGCTCATCATTGCACAAATATTAATTCTTAATATTATAAGAAATGTAACATGAACTTGTTTGGTTTTGGTTTGTATTTTCATTTCCTGTTTTTATTTTCTATTTTTTGTTTTCTGGAATTTTATAAAGAAAAAACTGAAAATACTGAAAATAAAAATTTATTATTTCCAGTTTTTTTCTTTATAAAATTTCAGAAAACAGGAAATAGAAATAAGGAATAAAAATGTAAACTAAACGGGTCAGCAAAAAGAATTTGACAAGTGTTAATGATGATTATATAACTAAACAAATTAATTATGTTGTGATAGGGGGATGATTACCTTTTAAATGATGATGGCATTCCCAAGCCGAGTTACCCATTCCATTGGAAGGGAAAGAATGGTTTGTATTGTGTGGGACTGTCAAGGAGAGGTTTCTATGGAGCTACCGCAGATGCTGAAAATATAGCAAATGATATAAGCCATATCTTGCAACATACCTGAGAAAACCAGTGTGGTTTTATTTTATTAATTAGTTTTGAAATATAATTATAAAAGGCACATGATGGATTGGCAGATTCATTGTCTTGATTCTTGATTAGCTGCGAAGTGGTGTTAAACCGCGTAATGATATATGTATGGGCTCAGTACAGTTATGTATAAAATTTTATTCAAAAACTTGGGTTTAATTTATTCCAGTATTGATACTTGTTTTTTATGGATTTTTCTCATGTTTTTTTTTTTCATGAATGCGGATAGCTAGCTAGAGTGAATTGTTAAATATTAATTACCTGTTAGTTATATATAATTTACTTTTAAATGTTTATTGCAAACTTAGACATGCAGTAATAATGATTTTAAAAGTAAAGCCACCCTACACTAATTAAAGTCATTTGACCTGACTTATAACAGGTTGAAGATCATCCCATAGAGTAATTAATGGCTAATGATATATAAACTCCTCTAATCTTTATACATATCATCTTTTTTCTTTTTTATAATTTAAAAAACTTTCATCTCCAACAATGCAATTTTTATGGGTATGTTTGGGTGCATTTTCACTCTCTGTTTTCATTGTATTTCCTATTTTCTGAAATTTTATAAAAGAAAATCTAGAAATGCTGGACACGGAAATTTTTTGTTTTCAGCATTTTCAGTTTTTCCTTTGAAAATTTTCAGAAAATAAAAAACAAAAAAAGTGAAAACCAAACAAACCCTTATAAATTTCATTAAATAAACCCCACAAATAATCACAAAATCCTCAATTCCTCATCTCTAGCTTTTTCTGTGTTTGTCTTTTGAGTATGGTCCCCAAAATGTGAGGTGCTTACACAAGATGTTAATACTTGTTAATCATCTCACTTCAATGGTATATCTCATTTTTCCAGAGTTGCTTAATTAACTAGAAAAATTAAACTAGATAAATTCCTATTGAAGTACCTCTTATTAATTTTTTTATGCAAAAAGTAAATTAAAAGTTGGGAGACAAAACATGATGATGTCAAATAGAAAAGGGGAACAACACACATAATATGAATATGGAAGAAAAATAACATGATCATGATCTCAGTTTCCCATCCCTTTATTCTTTCTTAAAACAATTATTTTAGTAATAGAATAGAAAGGGAGGGGAGTTGGGGACCAAAGAATGATCGTCCCAAGAGAAGAGTAGCATAATACCGCGCGTGGTGTGAGTTTTCAGATTTTAATTTTTAAAGATTTTCAATCAAGATTTTATAATTCAAAATCAAAAAATAAAAATTTGATTGTGTGATTTTTAAAACAGACATTTTGAAAACCACAAAAGTAATTTTCAATTTTTAATTTTGAGTTATAAAATCTTAATTCAAAGTTTTTAAAAATCAAAAACTAAACTAACAAATTCATGATGGGTTGGCATCAAGGTTATCTGATACAGTTGTCACTCTTTCTTCTTTATTACTCAAAAATTTTGACCATGTACTTCAAGAATTGTCCATACTCCATACAACATAATTTTGAGCAGCCGATACTATTAATTGCAGGTCTTTTTCAGAAGTACATGGTCACTATCGAGAGTGTACAAATAGCCCTATCTCCAAGTTCTTGACAAATGTCCGGACTTGATATTCAATCAAGATGTATATAACCTCAAATTTCAAAAACTTTGAAATGCGTGACTCGATAATAATGTGGCTAAATTTGGTTGATAGAAATATATACTTGGTTGGGAGTGTACAAATCCTCAACCACCTTGAACCAGGTAGAGAATTTCTGTTAACTTTTGGACAAGAAATTAAAATAACATATAAATTACCTTTTTTAATGAGATAAATCACATTTGTTTAAGTTTACAAATGAGAGGATTAAAATTAAAGGGATTTAAATTGCATCAAAACTCAATTAAAAGTACAATTAACCCTAAAAAGAGGAAATGAAAAGTGAGCTCAAGATTTTTTTTTGTCCAGTGAGCTCAAGATTATATGTCATTATTCTTTCATATATCATCCCCTCTTTATTTCATAAACCTATATCTATATGTTACTATCGGGTTGGATCCTCATGTCCTAACTTAGGGAATTCCTATTCACACCACCCAATTTTTTTATTTTCAGTTTTCTAAACTACCCTCCCTCCCCAATTCCCATTTTTCTTATTTTAAATGCAATTAGATATTATATATTCATTGTACAATATTATATAAATACTTTATATTAAATATATTGTTTTATAATTAATATGTGTATATATATATTCTAAATTAAATATTATTTGGTATATAACTATTATAAATTAAATTATATTTTAATTATCAAATTACTTTTTATAAAATTAAGTTTGTTAAATTATAAAATTGAATTTTATATATTATCAAATTGAATTATTAAATTACATGTGCTCAAATTACATTTTTGGGACGTAATTATATTGAGAAAATAGATTTTTGATATACAATTTTCCGGAAACTTAATTTACGGGAAGTAAAACAAAAAGGTGGGATGGTGGTGAAGTAGTCGTGAGATGGTGAGGAGAGGGGAAAAAAGTACAGTGAGTGAGAAAATGAAGAGCAGAGGGGTAGTTCAGGAAAATTGAAAAAAATGAGATTGTGTGAATAGCAATACCCCTAGTTTGTTATGCCCACAAAATCGAGTTCAAAACATTAATTAAGCCTCTATTTATTTTATTTTATTACTACAGCGTAAAATCAAAATCATTGATTTTAAATTACTTCATTCTAACGTGCTTCTTCGTATGTATATCACTCATCTTAACCATTAATTTTTAGAATCAATTTTACTATACTCTAAAGCAAACTAACACTAAATCTGGCCATATATAGCTATGATTATGAATCCGTGTGAATTCCCAAACAAGCATTATATCATCATCAAATTCCAGGTCTATCAATGGTTCACTAGGAAAATAATATCCGTAGCTAATCCCTAATTATTCCGTAACTAATTTCTGCTAGAGAAACAAGAGAGGATCCTTACTAATAAAGAGATATTATATCATCATCAAATTCCTGTTCTATCCGTGGATCACCTTCTAATATTTGTTCTATTGAATTTTATAACCTACAAATATTTTTTCCCTCAGAGAAAATTTGCATGAAGTTGTACTTGTAGTGGGAGTCAACTCAAATGGAAATGACTTGCTGATTACTTATATCGACATAAGTCATAACCTATGTTGATTTCATGTGCCAATACCTGTCAAGTGTCAACAGTAAAGAGAAGCAAAACAAAACTGTACCACGTAAATTAAATAAATATCTCGTTAGAAAATGGTAAATGCATGGTATTGTTGAATAATAAATAGAATAAGATCAAAGGTTTCAACTAAAAAGAAAATAAAAATAAATGCTGAGAAAATTTCTAAAATACAACTGAACATTTTATACTTTTTGATGATGAAAGAAACCGACCTGCCAAAGGATTACAATATATTTCCCCTTTAAAATTTGCCAGCGAATAACCTGCTATTTCCAATAATTTAAGATGACCAAAGGGAAAAATGCGTCTGTAATATTATTATTATTATTAATTATAAAATCTACTCTTTTGATTCATAATTAATATTATAATTTTATATTGTATCTTCTAAAATACATCATTTATTTTAAAAGAGTCGTATAGAGATCAGTATAGAGATCAGAGATGCACACAAATTGACAATATGATTGTCTTGTAAATTTTGACTTTGTGTAGTGGATCGGCTTATTTAGCCTAACATCTTTTAGGCTGAGCATATAGTTTATGTTCATTTAAATGCGAGTCCAACTTAATTAAATAACTCTATCCTAAATTGAATCGGCCCATTTTAATAAAGAGATATCAAATTCATACAATAAAAAGAGATATCGACTTAATTAACGGGTTTCTTTTACCTAGATGTGTTAAATATGGGCAATTCATTTGCAATGTCATACCAAAATGAATTAAATTTTCAATAGTCAACAACTAGCCTTATTATATTTGATGGTGCTTCAATTCAACATGTAGTCATCACAATGGGCCGGTCGAGTCGTGTTTTACTATCATCGTCTCTGCCCCCACAAAAGTGAGAATGATTTTGAGTTTAAAGATAATAAGTTTGGGTTTGGGAAAACTCGAATCTCACCCTATACATTTTTTATTATCTTTATTTTAAAAATTAAAAATACATATTTTTTAAATAAGTCATTTATATTTAAGACATTTTAATTCAAATATATAAAAAAGATATTGAGAATTTTAAAAGAATTTAGAACTACATTGTATTTTAAGAAAAATAGGTAATTTTGTCTTCATTATTTAACTATTACTCCCTCCGGTCTCAAATATAAGTAAAAAAAACTAACTCACGTTAATTAAGAAATATTAGTTAACTTCATTAAATTTTCTTAATGTCATCTAAAAATGAATTGTATTCTCTAAATTGCCCTTCATAGGAGATTCTAATTTTATTGAAACTTGTTCCAAGTGTAAACACTATCTCTACATGGTTCATTAAATAGGGTCGTTGGATAGAATAATTTGAATTTAAGTAAAGGATATTTTAGTCCGAGGTCATTAAATAAGGCAAAGTTAGTTGAAATTTGCTTATATTTTAGACCAACACAAGTGGATTTTTTGTTGCTTATATTTGAGACCGGATGGAGTATATAAGTACAATTATTTAATTATTATATGGTTGAGTACATAAACCCCAAACCTGCTCTCGTCAAAATTGGGTTGAGTGGGAGTTTTCTTAAGCACTGTCAAAATACGGGTTTTTCCCATTCAAAGTCGAGACGGGATGAGTCGGTACTCCACGGGTTCTGGTGTAATTGTCGTGTCTATTAACATGTTATTTTCTCCTAGTCTATTAACAGTTAGCCCTAGATAGGTGAAACCAGTACCCCAGAGTCGGTACCCCACTTGCTTCATCATCTCATTTTGAGAGAGAGAAAAATATATTTTCTCCTACAAGGTTCTCTTGGTATTGCATTCTCCTATTTTTTTTCCTTGTATTTATAAAGAGGTTGTAACTTTCTTCCAAACAATGAAAATTTTCTACAATCTTGACAGTGATTTTCCCTTTTGTCATCATAGGCTTTTCCACGTTAAATACCTTGTCAGTTCTAATTTTCTTAACTATATTTTAGGTGCGCAACATTATTTTAATACTATCTCTGATCCTATTTATAAGAACCTTTTTTTAGAGTGCTCTTGGTCTTTATTATAAGAACATTTTCAGATTGTCTCTTGCATTAATTATTTTTTGACAAAAAATACCCCACTAGTGGAGATAGGTGAGTAATTAATGAATAGAGAGAATGACACAATGAAGTAGTTAAATGGAGAGAGAAAGATAATGAGTCTCAATAAATTCAAGGGTAATTATGTAAAGATGATGCATATTTATGACAAATTTATTGTGATCAACTAAATTAACCAACTTCCTTAATTCTTGTGAAGTTCTTATAATTAAGACCGGAGGTAGTAACTCTAATGCCTAACTATGGTATCAGAGTCATAAGTTGTTGGCCATTATTCACACTGGAATTGCGTGATCCGTTTTGGTTTTAATAAACATCAATGTTAAAATTATGGCAACTGTTCCGTAAGGGATACTTAATCTCGGGACCGAGTTGAATTTGAAAAATTAGGGCGACCTTTTGAAGACTTTTGGGCCACCTAGGCAAGGCCCATAAGTCACACCCTATAAATAGAAGACTTACTGCTGACCTAAGGGCACCTGACACTTCTCACGCTAGGGACTGGGTTCAACGCCACCTAGGTCATTGAGCTCGGTTCTTCAGGGACTTTTGAGAACAACAACAAAATTTGAGATTAAAATGTTTAATGGGAGCAATTATCCTTATGGAAATTAAAGATATTTGTTTGTAGACCCACAAACATCGCTTTATAATAAAATATTCTTAAAGAGGAACTCTATATTATTTAGATAGGTGAAACATTTCTGGTTGGTATCATAAAGTTCATTCAGTGAGAGAGAGTCAACAATTGATTTATCTCATCATTGCGATTGGAGAAACAACATAGAGAATTTGTACCATAATAATTACAGTGGGTCCCCCATGTTTGAAGACCTCTTCCAATCTACGGAGAAAAGGAGAGGGTTTGAGGAGGGAGTGATACTTTTATAATAGGTAATTTTGTCTTCATTATTTACTTAAGTAAAATACTTTCCTAGTGCAATCTACTTGGCCCCACGGCTTTCCCAGTGTACTCTACCTAGCCCACAGCTTTCCCAGTGTTCTTTACCTGGTCCCACAACTTTCCCAGTGCAATCTATCTAGGCCTGCAATTTATTCAATTTTGTTAATATGGGTATATTTGTAACAAGCTTAAAGCTTAGTAAGTTTTAGCTTGAGGGTGAGTGTTATAATATTAGAATAATATATTAATATATTAATAATATAAAAAACTTGTGGGGGTTTTGTGACTTGGATTATTGGGCATCTTATCCTACAACAAGAAAATCTATTTATGGTTATTTAAAGAAGCTAGGATCAGTTCCTATTTCATGGAAGGCAAAGAAACAGACCACCATCTCTCGTTATCTAGTGAAGCTGAGTATCGAGTAATGACACATGCAGCTAGTGAGATTGTTTGGTTAAGGAGATTGTTAAGTGCATTTTAAATTTCTTGTGTTCATCCTACACCTTTGTTTTGTAACAATCAATCAACGCTTCACATAGCAGCAAATCCCGTTTTTCACGAACAGACCAAGCATATAGAGGTGGATTGTCATTTTGTTCGTGAGCACATACAAGTCGGCACCATAGCCACTAGATACATTTCTCCAAGTTGGGAGGTCATAATCTCCCCTCACCAACTTAAAGGGGAGTGATAGAATTAAAGATTAAGTTATGGATAAGGCTGTTATGATTTGAATTCTGTCGTGAATTCGAATTACGTTATTTGTTTGTTAGATGAGTTTGGACAGGTTGAGTTTGTTTAAGTAGCTGAATTTTTAGATAAACTTGGTTAGTTTTATCCAGCTCACTATAATCTTATCTTTAGGCTTTCTACTCTTTATATATATCGAAGCATGTACATGAATAAATTCAATTTTCAATGAAGTTAAAAACATTCTCATAAATTATCATAATAAAGTTAAATATTAAGTTATGGGTAGGGTTGTTATGATTTGAATTCTGTTGTGAATTCGAATTATGTTATTTGTTTATTAGATGAGTTTGGATAGGTTGAGTTTGTTTAAGTAGCTGAACTTTTAGATAAACTTAGTTAGTTTTATCCAGCTCATTGTAATCTTATCTTTAGGCTTTCTACTCTTTATATATATACCGAAGCATGTACATGAATAAATTTCAATTCAATGAAGTTAAAAACATTCTCATAAATTATCATGGTATCAGAACAGTGCCATCCACCATGACCTGTCCCGGTCCTATTCCGCTGATGGGTTCCAAAGTTTGGAACTTTTATTTGTTCGTCTCTCTCACTCTATATTCATACCATTCTTTTATTTCCCACCTCCCCACCGTGTATCTTTCCGGCATGCTTTTAAATCATCCACAGTGCATTTACCGGTGTCCTCTGTCTTCATCTCCTCATTATCGTGATCTACCCAGATCTGGTCTTGTGTCGATGTTTCTGGGATTCATACTTGCTGGTCATCCTTGTTTGGCTTGTTTCTCTTTCCTTTGGTGGTTGTTTTCTCTCTCCTACCTGCTGCAGCTCTAGACCCATGACTTTTCAGAACCTATAGATGTATCTTGTGGCTACCTAGAGTTATCTACCTGGCCTCGTGGCTTTCCCAGTGCAATTTACCTGGCCTTGTGGCTTTCCTAGTGCAATATACCTAGCCCCGCGACTTTCCCAGTGTACTCTACTTGGCCCCACGACTTTCCCAGTGTTCTCTACCTGGTCCCGTGGCTCTCCAGTGCAATCTACCTGGCCTCGTGGCTTTCCCGGTGCAATCTTCCTGACCCCACGACTTTCCCAGTGTACTCTACCTAACCCACGACTTTCCCAGTGTTCTTTACTTGGCCCCATGACTTTCCCAGTGCAATCTATCTAGGCCCACGATTTATTAAACTTTGTTAATATGGGTATATTTGTAACAAGTTTAAACCTTAGTAAGTTTTAGCTTGAGGGGGAGTGTTACAATATTAGAATAATATATTTAATATATTATGAATATCCAAAACTTGTGGGGTTTTGTGACTCAGATTATTGGGCATCTTCTCCTACAACATAATTTTTTTTTTTTGCTGATTATTTAATGAAGATAGGATCAGTTCCTATTTCATGGAAGACAAAGAAACAGGCCACCATCTCTCGTTCATCTAGTGAAGCCGAGTATCGAGCAATGGCGCATGCAACTAGTGAGATTGTTTGGTTAAGGAGATTGTTAAGTGCATTTCAGATTTCTTGTGTTCATCCTACACCTCTGTTTTGTAACAATCAATCAGCGCTTCACATAGCAGCAAATCCATTTTTCATGAACGAACCAAGCATATAGAGGTGGATTGTCATTTTGTTCGTGAGCACATACAAGTCGGCACCATAGCCACTAGCTACATTTCTACTAAACAACAACCCGCATATCTCTTCACTAAGGTTGTAGGCCACAAGCAGTTTCATGAGTTATCATCCAAGTTAGGAGTTCATAATCTTCACTCACCAACTTGAGGGGGAGTAATAGAGTTAAAAATTAAGTTATGGATAGGGCTGTTATGATTTGAATTCTGTTGTGAATTCGAATTATATTATATGTTTGTTAGATGAGTCTGGATAGGTTGAGTTTGTTTAAGTAGCCTTGTTTTTAGATAAATTTAGTTAGTTTTATCCAGTTCATTGTAATCATATCTTTAGGCTTTCTGCTCTTTATATATATCGAAGCATGTACATGAATAAATTCAAAATTCAATGAAGTTAAAAACATTGTCATAAATTAACATATTTTAACTGTTTACAAATCTCTCTCTCATTTATTTTTTCCACAACCAAACAACTATCTAAATCAATTCTCTTTCATTTCTTTCTTGTTTCTTCAATATCAAACACCCTCAAATTCTATTTAGTTTCTCATTTATTTCTATCTTCCCTATATCTCTCATTTCTATCTGTCTATTTTAATCAAATATAATGTTAACGGTTCTCATCCCCATTTTGTGACATACATACAAAGGAGATCATATATTCATCAAAAGGAAATACATCAACATCTTCAGACAAATTTGATGGAGCATATTTGAGAACATTTCGATCCTAGGAATAATCACAATAGAACTTTATTTTAATTATATGTACAATGATATGTATTTTTTCACATATTTATTGAATTATAAATTTAAGGGTAAAATATATTTTTAGTCCTTGTAAAATTAGCGAGTTTTGTTTTTGATCCCTATAAATTTTTTTTATTAAAAGTGTCCTCCCAATTTTTTTTTTTTTTTGCATTTAGTCCCTTCACTCCAAAAGCGCCTGTCTCTTGTTGATTTGGCATCTTCTCTCTGTTGTGCCTAATATTAATCCTAGTGGCTTAAATCTTCAATTAAATTAAAATTTAATTTTAGTAACAAACCCTAATATCATTTTCACTATCACAATAAAAGCAAACAGAAAGGAGTTCGACCCCAACAGAGCTGCTGGCGGCCATGGAGTCCAAACCCAGCATCGTCAATGGCGCCTCCTATCAGTCCCTCCCATTCTGGATCGCGCCTCTCCTCTGCACTACCACCTCCAACCAGTTGCCACTATCCCCAATAATGTTGCGTGGGCGCCCCCTGTGACGGGCTCTCAAGGAGGTCGCGGTGTCTCCGGTGTCGCTTGTGATGGGTTCGCGAATGGTGAATGGTTGGGTTGGCAAAGACTCGCAGCGACACATGGAGGAAGAGGACGCAGTGGCACAGATTGCAGTTTCTGGTGCGGCAGGGGTGAAGCGGTGGAGCTCGCGACGGGCAATGGCAGAGGTGGGAGGCATGATTCTGGTTGTTCTAGACCATGATCGGAGTGACGAAAGACAGAGTTATGGTGTTGGAGATGTCGACTCACAATGTCCAATGCCATTAACAGAGATTGTTGGAAGATGATGCTTTTGATGAGGGAGAAGGAGGGTGCACTTGTTGGCAGACCAAGTACGTTAATGGGTTTTGTAGAGGTTGAAGAAGTATGATGGTTAAGATGGTTTAAGACTGCAAGTGAATTGAATGGTGATGGTTTAGGGGGAAAATGGTTTTGTATTGCTTGTCACTGAGGTGTGGCTCCAGGTTCATGGTTTGGGGGAAAATGGTCTTGTTTTGCTGGTAGGTGGGACTCCCTGTTAGGGTGCTGCTGCTGCTGGATCTAGGAGAACAAGACAGAAGTGGAATTTGGGTTTGTTAATAATCGGATTTGGGAGGACACTTTTAATAAAAAAAATTTTTAGGACCAAAACAAAACTCACTAATTTTACAGGGACCAAAAATATATTTTACACAAGATTTAAATTTGCTATATTTTGTAAGCATTTTAAACTTTTAAGACTTTTTTTTGTAATTAAAAAGTTAGTTTCTAAAAATATTATCAACATGTATATATTAATTTATTACTACCTCTGGCCTAATTATAAGAACATTTTAACGTTTCACAAGAATTAAGGAAGTTAGTTAATTTAGTTGATCACAATAAATTTGTCATGAATATGTATCTCTTTACATAATTATCCTTAAATTTATTGAGACCTATTATTTTTCTCTTTCTATTTAATTACTTCATGTCATTCTATCTCTATTCATTAATTACTCACTTATCTCCACTAATGGGGTATTTTTGTAAAAAAAAAAACAATTAATGCAAAAGACAATGTAAAAAGGTTCTTATAATAAGAACCAAAAGTAACTCTCCAAAAGGTTCTTATAAATAACACCGGAGATAGTATTTTAAAATTAAGATAAAAATATATTAAATTGAAATGGAGATAAATAATAAAATATAAATGTGTGAGATAAATTATGGAGTTCATTTGAGAAAATTTTTAGAGTTGTTGAACTGGAATAAAAATTTTAATTAAATTACTCAAAGTAGTAAATTGACATGACAATATATAAAAATGAAAAAAGAAAATATATATAAAAATATATAATTATTTCTAATAATTCACATGAGTTTTTTTAAAAAAAAAATGTAATGAGGTTTGAACTTAAGTGACTAAACTCGACCCTACCAGTACGCTGACCCTAATGGTTTAGTAATCCACATTAATTCACCACTAAAATTGCTCTAAATATGTCCTAAAATAATTATTTTGGTAAGTACAATACAATATTAATAGCAGTTTTAAGGCATCACATCAGTTTAAAAGTAAAAATTGAAAATTTTGAATAAAAATCTGTGTGATATATATAAAATATGGGTCGTTCTAATAAAATATAAAAGTATTTAATATATATTTTTAAATAATTTAAAGTACTTATTTGTTAGCCAACTTCCGGTTAAAGGTTACCCAAACAATGATAGCCAGTTAACCACTCACAAGTCACAGGCTACAAGGTAGCACCGATCACGTGTTGGTGTTCGTGATCGTGAGTATTGAGTATATGTAATCTGTTGAGTTGAGAAGCGAATAGTGGCGCTGGCAACCTCAGAAACTGTCGGGCGGCGAAACTCCAAAGGGATGATTTCATTGTTTCTTTTTTGCTGCAGTTTTTCCTTCCATTATTAATTAAAAAGAAAAAGGAAACCTTCGTCCTCCCCTACCATCCCCTCATCCCACATTCCCAATATCCACAAATAGTAATTTTAAAATATATATAAAATTATAGTTATCAATTAAAATTTTAATAAGTTTAATCGTAATAATATATAATAAATTATAGCATTATAAAGTTTCATTTTAAAATTAACGATTACAACACTCTAATTTTTATTTTAGAAAAACAAATTTTCACCTATTTTTATTTATTGTGATTACTTTTCTAACCATTTTTTTATTAATAAGTTAATTATATTGCCTAACAAAATAAATAATAAGTTAATTATATTCATTTTAATAATAACATAATTAAAAACTACTACTTGGCCCTACTTATAAAAGAAAAAAAATATTTTTTGTCCTAAATTTAAGAAATGTGTACTCCATCCATTCCGATTTAAAAGACATTTTTATAAGTTTTTTCTGCTACTTTTTATAAGTCACTTTACAATTTTAAGGAAAAAATTATTATTATTTTTCTTATTTACCCTAATTACCTTTAATATTTTTCCAATTATCAAATAATAATGGAACTAATTAATGATTTTAAATAAGGATAAAACTAGAAAGTTAAACTATTTTTTTATAACCCCAATAAAATTAATTAGTTTTAACCACTTTCATTGTTCTGTGTGATTTGGTCAACATTGCCTTATAAATATGAACGAATGGAGTACTATTTTAAATTTTATTAATTATGATATTTTTTATACCCTTAATTTATTGTCCACTATCGTATTTTCCATAATAGTGGATGTACTACACTATTTTCAATGACAAATTATTGAAAAATACATTATTACTTTAATGATGATTTTAATTAGGAGTAATTTTATCATTATTTAATTATTTTATATTAAGAATATTTTTGAAATAAAATTTAAAACTATGACATTATTAATTATAATTAACAAGTTTCGAAACATTTCCTTAGTCTTGATAATTTAATCATATATTTTTTTATAAATAGAACCGTAGATAATTTTAGAAACATACAAATATAACCTTGGAGTATAATAAAATAAGATAAAAATACTTATACAAATTAGAAAAGCATTTCACCTTTTTGTAATAAGGTGATATATTATTTTTCTTTAAATAGTTTTTAGTATAATAACTTTTACATTTTTATATGATAAAATAAAAAAATCAAATTACTTAATTTTTCTAAAAGAAGAATTAGAGGTCAATATTATTAGTTTTTTTTGTCTATCAGAAATATAATGAGTGTTGATTGGATAAAATCCTTTTAAAAGTAACGACTTTATAATTTAAACCTCGATAGATCATAACCCACTCATACCATGACCAACTAATTAATGTGAGCTCACATTGTAAACGTGTAAAAAACATTCCCAATTTTATAATGACTAATGAGTAATGTCACTTTTAAATTTTGTTAAATTTGCCTGTAAATTTACTAGTAGTACAGTTTTAAAGTTGCTTGCTATGGTGTTGTCAATAATTCTTGGGCACGGATGCCTTGGGTATGTGTACCACTAATTTTCAGCAACTTGTATTCATGCACTTATTCACATATCCTGTGTTTGGTAGAGTGGACAAAAATAGGGTGGAGAAAATAGAGAAGAAAAGAATGTAGTGGAGAAAAATAGATAAGAAATAGAGATGGAATTAAGGTTGTTTGGTAAGAAATAAATAGATGTGAAATAAATGAAAGAGAAGAGTGAAAAAAATTCTACTCAATTACATGGAGAGAAATAAAAATATGTGGGACCCACTACTTTTTATTTCTCTTTTCATCATTTCTTGTTTACCAAACAGGAGAAATAATATTCTTCTACTCTATTTCTCTCCTCTCCTCTCCCCTCTATTTCCACTCCATTTCTACTCTATCAAACATAACAGTAAGTCATATTTCCATTGTGTCCCAGAGTTTTACTTTATAACGTAAATGCCCTCATGTTGCTTCAATGTAATTTTGACAAAGTTATTGGTCCTACTGTTTTCATTTTCTATGTTGCTCACTTCTAAAATTTGGTTTAGTGTTGAAACTGGCCAAATTTAAGTTTGGATTTCTTAACATAACTATTTCTAGCATTGGAAACGTGAGTTTACCACGTTTTAACGCTAAACCAAACATGTTATAAACTTCCTTTCTAAGATGCATACAAAATGAAGCTTCATTGGGAGAGAGGCTGAGAACTAAAAGGCTCATGTGGCATTTGCAAAGCATACCAAAACCATGTTTTTTTTGCACAAACCATATTTTTCTTATCTTTTGAGAAGTGTTACAATTTTATATTTTATAAATTAAAATTGAACTTCTATATCTAATGCATTTATTATACATCTCAAATAAGGCTCATGAGTATGCAATTGTGTTAAATACTCGGAGGAAGTAGGGGTGAGTATAAATTGATTTTGGTCGGTTTCGGGCGGAAAAAACCCAAACCGTGAAAAATCGACCACATAAATTTATGGGTCGAGCCCCGTCCGTAGATGCTTGATTAATTTCGGGTTACAGGCATAACGAGTTTTGGGTTGGGTCGGACGGGTAGTTACGGGCTAAAGCAACAATTTTGGACTTGATCATTAATTAGAATTTACATCATTTTTTTGAACAATTTTTTTTCTGAAACTGAATGTAAAGAAATGGAAATAGGGAAGAATCAGATTTAGAAGTCCAGAACAACCACACATTTTTTGAACATTTTTGTGAAACCTAATTAAAAAAAAAGAACATGAAACAGAACAACCACACTCAAACTTAATAAAGAAAACCATGGCCGCACAATAGCTAGCCCAGCCACATCGTCGTGTCGTCGCACCACCTTCCTCGTCGAACCACCACGACGCAACACCACCTCCCTCGTCGAATCACCACGACTCCGGCAACAACCTCTCGCACAGTTGGTTCCCTTTTTCGTCTCACGCTTCACTATTGCGAGGTTTGTGTGGGTTGCGCCACCGCCATTGCTCGGGATCTTATTGTGATTAATGATCGAGGGGCCTCACGCGCGCAACCTTTCAGAGGTGTCGTCCAACGCCGCTTATCCCCACTGCGTCTTCCATCGCACTCACGTTGGCCATGTACCACATGCACCGCTTCCAAAGGAGGGAAAACGAGTGGGGGGAGAGATGTCAGAAAGAAAGAAAGCAGTCTGAGGGAAAGGCTTGAGGAACTTGAGTAGTTTGAACGGCGCTGAGAAGAGAAAATAGAGACTTGAGATGAGGGAAGATGAAGAGTCGAGAGTCAAGCGGTCGCGTCGCATTAGTTTTAGGGTTTCTAATTGTGTGTTAGTTATATGTGTGTAATGGGGCGGTTCGGGTGTCGACGAAACCAAATTTGTTTACCCGAACCCGCCCGTACAAAACCGTAACAACCCTACTTTTTTAACCCGCTGACTCACTGATCCGCCATCACCCGCCCGTTTACTCACCTATGTTATCAGGTAGGACGAGTTTGGGTCAAGTGGTAGGTTTTTGCCCACCCCTAGGAGGGAGAGCTTTGCCATCATAGAGGTCCCACCCGACTCGAACAGGATTGCCTCCCATGAAGAATACTTGTGGTCTTGCACCAAAAAAATTAAATAAGCAGTGTTTCAATAAAAAAGTTCAATTGCCAAACACTAGTAGGTACACGTACCCAAGACACCAGTGTCTAGGAATTATTGACAACACTATAAATGAAATCATGATTAATATTAGCATGTGTTCATTTTTCCGTTTGAAATAGCTCAAACTTATGTTGGTGTGAACGCAATAAATTATGTTGCTTCTCACAAAAAGTAACATTGAAATGTGCATAATGCAATTTTAAACGGTGCCCCACACATGCTATTAATCTTTAACTTTATTATAATATCTTGCAAAATCTATCTCCTCAACTCTTTCTGTATTATTTAAAGATTTTTTTGTCTGAATGAATAATATACGTGTGTTTGTGTGTCAGAGAGAGACCGAGAAATACGCACATTGGTATTTAAGTAGACTTGTGTTGTGTTAAAGCAATATCCTTTATACTTTGTTGGTTTTTAGGGTGTAGAGACCCTCTCCAGTAATTGGACTTGTCCAATTGGAGAGAGAGTACATACAATATATGGGCCCCACCTGCTGTGTGGGACCCACATATTGTATTAGTCACTCTTTCTCATACTGAACTTATCCAATAGTGGAAAGAAAGTGCTTCTGTTTTTAGGTTCTATTATGCGTTGCAATCTAATCCCATTGTTTTATTTCTTATGAAATATTTTGTCTTCTTATCTGTATGAATGTTTTAGGCAATATTTATTTGTTTTAGAGTGAAGTCCAATCAATGAACCATGTTAAATATATTGCAAATTTCCCTTTTATATGTATTCATTATATTAGTTATTTTTTTATTGAAAAAAAATCATAAAATCCTAGGTTACTTTTCATTTGACATCACCAAATGAAATATGGAATAATGAATTTGTTGTCTAAACATGTGGATTGTATTAACTTGCAAATTTGACTGCCATTAGAAATTCTGAAAACAACATATACTATTTATATATTTTTCATTCATATTAATATTATATTCCATTTGATCAGTTTACTTAATAAACAATAGTATAGTGTTCAATAAACATGTTAAAATGACAAAAAAAAAATACATAACACATTAGTTATAATATTTTATGTTTAATTCATTTAAAAAATTAAATTTAACCATCATATTATACTTCAACTTTCAAGCTCTGAATAATTTGAGGCCAGATCGACTGTGTTGAACAAAGATTTGATTCGAACCTTCTTATGGAGAAAATGAGAAATACAAGGGAAATTTTAGAATGGACCTCTATTTTTTGGGTCTACGGTAGACCTTTACTAAAAATAGTATAAATTTAATATTAAAATACTTAATAATATATTTTATTAATTTAAATTAACTTTTTATAGTAATAAAGTATTGGGGTCTACGGTAGACCCAAACTTAGAGGGTCTACCCTAAAATTGCCCGAAATACAAAGGCACGTGTGAAAAATCTTGTGTTAGTAAATTTTAAAGGAAAAAAAAAAGATTATGTTAAAAGTGATGAAAGAAATTAATATATAAAAAATGCTATTAAAAATCATGATATTAATTACATTTATAACATTAAATAATATGTGATTCATTATTTTTATTTTATTTTTGTTACTTCACAAAGGCACCTTGAAATAATTTAATTGAAAAACAAGAGTTATATTAAGTAAATAGGTAAGGCTTAGGCCATCAGGTATTGGAAAGCCTAGTTCCATTCGACACATTTCTATCCCTATCAATTCTTGATTGAATCGTCTGGATCTGTCCGATTTTAATAATTATGATATTTGGTTTGAGTTTAAATTTTTGATATTATGATTTGAATAAAAACTTGCTAACACATAAAGTTCAAATCTGATCGTGCCAGACAAATGATCGTGGCGGAGGTGATCATTCCTGGGTGTTCCAGGGTGGTTCTGGGTGTGGTCCGAGATGTTCTCAGGTTGTTTGAGATAGGGATCCAAGATGGTCCGAGGTTGAGATGCGGTGGTGGTTGCCCTGAACAGTAGCTCCGGTGGTGGAGGAGGGGGTGACCTGCGAAGACACTCCAACGCCCAAGTTAGAATGGGTTTGAGACAGAGTGTGAGCAGGGGAGAAATGAGCGTACCTGACCCTCCATGGGAGGGGGTATTTATAGCATGGGGTCTAGCTAGAGCTAGCCTGTGATGTAGCCCAACCTACGCCTGATTGCTTGTGTCAGTGGGTAAGTTGCTCAGTCTATGTGATGGGAAGTGCCCTTTATTGGTGTCAGTCCGCGTAGGCATAGGCAAGTGGTAGGGTGAGGAGCTAGTTGGTGGTCCCCGGGTTGCACAATTCTTAAGTGTCCATGCAGCCGAGATGGCTGAGGTAGGCCAGCCGCGATGGTTGGTAGGCAGCCAAGGTGGCCGAGGCAGGCCAGCCGAGGTGGCTGAGGTAGGCCAGCCGAGATGGCTGAGGTAGGCCAGCCGAGATGGCTGGTAGGCCAGCCGAGATGGCTGAGGTAGGCCAGCCGAGGTAGCTGAGGCAGGCCAGCCGAGGTGGCTGAGGTAGGCCAGCCGAGATGGTTGAGGTAGGCTAGCCGAGATGGCTGTATGATAAGCCTAAATCCGAGGTAACGTGTAGGTCGCTAGACTAGTCGAGCTAGTTCCGAGTTAACCTCTGGATCAGATGCCCCCCAGCTCGATGCCATGTCTAAGTATATGGGGTCGAGATGTCGAATGCGATTTTAACGGCTGGTTTGACCTTTTGTGGGGTTAAAATCCAAGCAGGTAAAACAGAGTGTGGGACATATAGGACGAGAAGATTGGTCGGCTGGGATATCATCATACCCGGTGAGCTCAGTTAATGAGATCTCGTCTTTTTCATACTCTTTACCCAAAATTTTATTTATCCGAGTTTATGAACTCGGATTTAGAAGTACTCCACGCTCTGCATATGAAGAATTTATTTGCCCGAGTTTATGAACTCAGATTTATGGGTATTCCACGCTCTGTATATGAAAAATTTATTTCTCCGAGTTCATAAACCCGGATTTTGCCAAGTTTTAGACTTGGTTTCGCGTGTGCGTTTACTCTAGCATCTCGTTTTAATGTTCCGTGTTTCCAGACCTCGGCTGGGGTATGAAAGCTGGTCGGTTGGCGAATGGAATTTTGAGGAGAAGTCAATTATGTTCTTCACGTGAAGCTTTTCCCATAGACAATTTGTATTTTAGTTCTTCGGTTTTTATGTTTCATTTTCATAATTTCTCTGTCCTGGAGAGTACACCATCCGTGTGTTTCATACCTCGGATTTATAAGTATGTCATCTGGGTTTTCATACCCCGGATTTAGATGTAGGTCACCCGAGTTTGTACACCTCGGATTTAGAAGTATCTCATCCGGGTTTTCAGACCTCGGATTTATAGGTATGTCATCTTAGTGTTCACACCTCGGATTTAGATGTATCCGGGTTTTCACACCTCGGATTTGGGTATGTCATCCTCGGTTATATGTCAGGTTACCCGGGTTTTCACACCTCGGATTTAGAAGTATGTCATCCGGGTTTTCAGACCTCGGATTTGGAAGTATCCCATCCTCGCAATTCTCCACCCGGGTCTTCACACCTCGGATTTAGTAGGTCATCCTGGCATGTACGTCGTCCGGGTTTTCATACCTCGGATTTAGATGTAGGTCACCCGAGTTTGTACACCTCGGATTTAGAAGTATCTCATCCGGGTTTTCTTACCTCGGATTTAGAGCATCCTTTCTTTGTAAGTACCCCATCCGAGTTTTCACACCTCGGATTTAGAGGTATGTTATCCGGGTTTTTCACACTTCGGGCTTACAAGCATCTCATCCGGGTTGTCACACCTCGAATTTGGAAGCATCTCGTCCTCGCAAGTAAGCTATCCGGGTTTTCACACCTCGGATTTGGATCTAGGTTTTCATACCTCGGATTTAGGGTATCTTCATATGTAAGCCACCCGGCTTTTCACACCTCGGATTTTAAGGCATCTTCATAACTTCTCCATCTGGGTTTTCACACCTTGGATTTTAGAGCATCCTCGTAGCTTCTCCATCCGAGTTTTTACACCTCGAATTTTAGAGCATCTTCATGACTTCTCCATCCGGGTTTTCACACCTCGGATTTTAGGGCATCTTCATAACTTCCCCATCCGGGTTTTCACACCTCGGATTTTAGGGTATCTTCATATGTAAGCCATCCGGGTTTTCACACCTCGGATTTTAGGGCATCTTCATAACTTCTTCATCCGGGTTTTCACACCTCGGATTTTAGAGCATCCTCATGACTTCCCCATCCGGGTTTTCACACCTCGGATTTAGGAGCATCCTCGTAGCTTCTCCATCCGGGTTTTCACACCTCGGATTTTAGAGCATCCTCGTAGCTTCTCCATCCGAGTTTTTACACCTCGAATTTTAGAGCATCTTCATGACTTCTCCATCCGGGTTTTCACACCTCGGATTTTAGGGCATCTTCATAACTTCCCCATCCGGGTTTTCACACCTCGGATTTTAGGGTATCTTCATATGTAAGCCATCCGGGTTTTCACACCTCGGATTTTAGGGCATCTTCATAACTTCTTCATCCGGGTTTTCACACCTCAGATTTTAGAGCATCCTCATGACTTCCCCATCCGGGTTTTCACACCTCGGATTTAGAAGCATCCTCGTAGCTTCTCCATCCGGGTTTTCCACCTCGGATTTGGGAGTATCCTCGCAGCTTCTCCATCCGGGTTTTCACACCTCGGATTTAGAGCATCCTTTCTTTGCAAGTACCCCATCCAGGTTTTCACACCTCGGATTTTAAGTAGTAAAACTTTTGCAGGTATCTCCTCCCATACAGTGCAAAAAACAACCATAAATCAAGAAACGAATTATCGATGCAAAAAACCAAGAGACGCTCGTTTCCCCCCTCCTCCACTTTATAAGATTCGTAAGAAATAAGTTGATCCAAAAATGCAGGAAACTGGGCAAGCCCAGATCTGAATATTCATATACGCTCAGGGTGATGGTTTCTTCTGAGATTGGGAAAAAGAAAAAGGAGAAGAGGTTTCAACCAGAAGAGCTATTGGTGGGGTTTACTATTTACCTCTTCCCACAGACGACGCCAAATGATCGTGCCAGACAAATGATCGTGGCGGAGGTGATCATTCCTGGGTGTTCCAGGGTGGTTCTGGGTGTGGTCCGAGATGTTCCCAGGTTGTCCGAGATAGGGATCCAAGATGGTCCGAGGTTGAGATGCGGTGGTGGTTGCCCTGAACAGTAGCTCCGGTGGTGGAGGAGGGGGTGACCTGCGAAGACACTCCAACGCCCAAGTTAGAATGGGTTTGAGACAGAGTGTGAGCAGGGGAGAAATGAGCGTACCTGACCCTCCATGGGAGGGGGTATTTATAGCATGGGGTCTAGCTAGAGCTAGCCTGTGATGTAGCCCAACCTACGCCTGATTGCTTGTGTCAGTGGGTAAGTTGCTCAGTCTATGTGATGGGAAGTGCCCTTTATTGGTGTCAGTGCGCGTATGCATAGGCAAGTGGTAGGGTGAGGAGCTAGTTGGTGGTCCCCGGGTTGCACAGTTGTTAAGTGTCCATGCAGCCGAGATGGCTGAGGTAGGCCAGCCGAGATGGTTGGTAGGCAGCCGAGGTGGCTGAGGTAGGCCAGCCGAGGTGGCTGAGGTAGGCCAGCCGAGATGGTCGAGGTAGGCCAGCCGAGATGGCTGGTAGGCCAGCCGAGGTAGCTGAGGCAGGCCAGCCGAGGTGGCTGAGGTAGGCCAGCCGAGATGGTTGAGGTAGGCTAGCCGAGATGGCTGTATGATAAGCCTAAATCCGAGGTAGCGTGTAGGTCGCTAGACCAGTCGAGCTAGTTCCGAGTTAACCTCTGGATCAAAATCCATAACCAAACTTAAGACTTAAAACAAAAAAAAATCCATAACCAAACTTTCACCTATAGTTTGCAACTTATATAATATCCATGTTTGGTTTAAGTGTAATAAAATGACGGTTAAACGTGTTGTTGGTTTTTCGAAAAAAAAAAACGTGTTGTTGGTTCAGAAAATATAGAAAAATATGGTTTTCATCACATTTATTAATTTTGTTTTAATTATTTAATTCTTAAAATCGCATCTTTTTAAGCATTATTAGTAATATTCTATTATTTTTCTTGTGGGTTTCAAGTTCATATGATATTTTTGTTACAATATATAAAAATTTATAAAAATATTTAATAACTTTTTCTACGTCAAAACCAATGTTTTTTAAAAATCGGACCGGTAATTGAATCGGTAAAGGTACTGGTTCACGGTTCAATGGTTCGGCTGTGGTCGACCGGTAATAATTAAATATATAATTTTAATATTATATAATATTTTAAGTAATAAAATAACATAAAATTATAAAGAAATCAAGATATATTAGACTATAAATTAATACAAAGGACCGTATTATAAAATTAATAATAATTGACTAAATAACAAATATTTATGTGTAATTCTTAAAATTTTATTCTTATTTATCCTAAAAATATTTTAGATTAAATAAAAAATTAAAAATAAATAAAAATTTAAAAATTATAAATTTTCAAACTGCACGGTTTTGTGACACCGATTTTCACCGCTTCGACCGGTTCCCACCAGTACTGAAAGTGGCTGATTTTTTAGATTGTATGGACCGGATATTGGACCGGTTCCCGGTCAAACCGGTTGAATCGGCCGGTCCGATTTTAATTACTATGGTCAAAACAAAGAAACTTCATAGTAAGATTTTTTTAAATTATAAATTGGTGTTTTTTTTTGATAATTAACCATGAAATGTTTTCTAAAATAAATCTCACAAGAAGTTTCATGTAAATTTTTAAAGGGGGAAAGTCTCATGGGAGTAATAAACTCATTTTAATGAAATATAATTAATAATGAAGAAGGAAACTATACAATTTTGTAAAAATAAAATATCAAAATTAAAGAAAAAATAAAAGAAGAATCAAATTCAAATTTTATTATAGTTTTAGGGAAAAAATATTGTTAACTCAAAATTCTAAAATGTAAAATGATCATTATCTAAAGCATATTGCTAACATTTATTACATAAAAAGTTGTTAGTTAAATAGGGTGCCTGAATTTAATTACTGGGACACCTGGGAATAGTCTTAGGATCAGTCTTATCTTACATTTAAAAATATATGGAAATATATAAAATACAGTATATATGTATTGAAATAAAAAAGATGAATTAAATTACTGGTGCAGCAGCTATAATAGCCTGAGCCATGTAAATGGGGTGAGCCGTACAAGCTTTCTGCAATCACTGACGCTTGCTCTGCATGCAAAGTACCCGCATGCCCATCCCTCACCTCACCTTCCCCTCACACCTCACTTGTGCATTTTTTGTCTAATATCAAACGATTACCCTCTAAAATCCAATTATACATTAATCCAAATCAACGGCTATCATTGAGCTGTGAGGAAACACTAACCAACTCACGCAGTGACCCTAGAATTCCCCAAGGAAAAAAGGAAAAAAAAAAGAGACGAAGAAAGGGGCGATGCAACGCAAGAGGCATGAGCATTGAGGACTGCAGGCCAAAGCATGCAGTGAGAGAGAGAAGATCGAGGCGATAAAATCAAATATGTAAACGCTTCGATCGTATCGGCGCAAGTTAGCAAACACCGCCACAGAGAGAGAAATTAGCGTGATGTTGTTGTGACTGGTGTGCTGTGCGCGCTCTGTTGGTACGGATAATGTGATTGAGAAGAGAAGAGAGCTCCGAATTAAGCAAAAGAAGTAAAGTGCTCTTCTCTTTCTCTCTCTCTTTTGTTTCTGTGTGGGGTGCTCTCTCTGCTTTGTTACGTTGCACCTGCGCGTACCAGAATATTCACGTTCAACCGTTCATGAGGCGTTACACTAAGGTGGCGTGGTAATGGAGGGTGAGTGAAATTTGTACTTGTTCTTGAACAAAGGTCCGCATAGTGTGAAATGAACTTGAATGACAATGCGAGAAACGTTTATGCTTCCATTTTTTAATACTTTTTTGCTGAAAAGAGGACACACGCCGTTCTTAAATCTCATTTGTCCTTTTTTTTTCTTTCATTTTTCCGTTCTTCCTTTTCTCTCTTTTATAAGTTGCTTCTGTTCAATCTTTCTATATATCATCGGTTTCCTTCAGTCTTCATTTCTTCCATTGAACGAGAAATAGAGAATCGTCAGAGATGGAAGCCGTAGCAAGAGAGAGGCTTAGCCCTGCTCCTCACTCATCCTCCGGTGACCGAGGTACGAGTTCCGATTTAGCTCCTCACTTTATTTATTTACCACCGTTCAAATATTGCAACCTTTTTTTTTTGTTAATCTATGGTGGTAGTCTGGTAGATTTATTATTTTTTTTTTTTACTGTGACAGATTAAGAGTGCGTTTTGATTTAATTTTAGAAATAAATGGTTGAGATAGATGATGATACACAATTTACAAAATAGATGAGGCACGATTTACAAAATACATTAAATAAAAATGATTTAAAATTAATTCCGTATCGGTTTATAAATTTCTTTGAAATGGTTACTGAGTGCTTAATGTTGATCATCAGAGATTTCACAAATTCGTTGCCATTGTTTTTTTTCCTGGTTGTTTGTTCTTCTTGTATCCCTTAATTGATTTGTTTGCCATGAAAGGGATCGATGTGGTTTAATTTTTGTTCATGGATCAGGCTCGATCATTTGTTAATTCTTAATTTTATTTTATAGGTGGGGACGGTGAATTGTATTGTGAACTGTGGCATGCATGCGCGGGGCGAGTGTATGTTCCTGAGGTTGGAGAGAAGGTATTCTACTTGCCACAGGGTCACTTGGAGCAGGTATGTGCCATTTCCTTTTCCATTTTCTTGTCCAATTGCAGCTTATTTGTTGTTCTGAACTCGATTTGCGGGATCTTCTATGTGGTGTTTTTTTAATAGCGAAGATGTAGTAACTCCAAAAGCTGCATATCTTGCATTTAATTTTATTGTAAAGACCGAGGGCTTAATAATTTTAAAATAATGAAGATGCTTACTTTAATAATACTATTAAATCATCTTATCTGGTTTTCTTAATACTAGTAATTTTCCTAATAATTAAGAAGGAATTTAATGGGAAAGCACTCAATGGTTTCAGTTTTTATTTGGTGTGGTGTGGTCAATATTGTTTCAGTTAAAACGATCAGAAACTGGTTGAAAATTTGATTTCTTTGAGATTAACATAACTTTATTTAATTTAAATTTTAAAATTTAGTTTGACACTCACAACACTCTCCTTTTGAGTGTTTCTTAGCAAATCTCATTAGTGATGAATTAAAATAAAAAAACCATCAAATATTTATGTTTTCAAATATTCAATGTATTTATTCTTTTAATATTTTAATATTAAAATATTATTATGACTTTACTTGCCTCTTTTATTTTATGAGATATGTTTATGGATTTAATTAATATACACTCAGGTAAAGAAATTTTACATAGACATGCAATGGTGTGCCGCCACATCATTTATTGAATGTGACACCTCATATGTTATTAAATTCAATGAATAAGATGGCAACAAATCATTGGATGTCTCTGTAAAATTTCTTTACACTGACAGTGTATATATATTAAACTCTAATTGAATTTCACCCTCCTACACATGTTTGATAAAACTTTAGGTGTGTAGTGACAATTTTTTATCTTACTATTCGAGAAATGTTAAAAAAGTTTTTTTTTTCATTAGGGTAAAAACATCTATATCTAAAGTTAGATGAAGATGTTCAAACATCATCTAATATTAAGTATTTATGCATCAAATGATTGTCTCGTGTTGGTTGATCCCCTTTCTCTCTTAATTTCTATCCTTCGAGAGGATGCGTATGGGATGACATTTCCTATATTTACTTTGTAATTTAAGTTTTTCTTTGTCCCGTTCAATAAAAAAAATATTTATGCATCCAAATAGTCAATGCATTTATTTTTTAATATTTTAATATTCTTTATTTTTTAGTGATAATATAAAAAATATTTATGCATCCAAATAGTTAATGCATTTATTTTTTATATTTTAATATTTATTTGATAATCATTCAGTTAAAAACATTTATATCTACAATTAGATAACGATGTTCAAACATCATCTAATTAACTCTAAATGTTTATGCTTTTAAATATTTAATGTATTTATTTTTTAATAATTTGATATTTTTCATTTGATATTTTTTTATTAATTTTTAAGAGGAATATTCCACAAAATAAATGCTTATTGATAGAAGGGACAAGGGTTTTCTTTTTATTTAATATGTTTTGTAAAAGTGCTAATTAAGCAATCCTTTGCAATGACATATTGTTATATAAGAAGATTTATTATTAGCAGCTCCGTTCCTATCTCCCACTATAAGAATACAGGTAGATTAAAAAATATAATAAATGTGTTTTTTATTTATATTAAATTTATTGTGTTTTTTTCTTAATATACCATACCATTTAACTCTATCTTTTAATCATTAATTTTTTATTTATTATCCTTTTATTAAGGGTAAAAATTATAAAAATTAATTAATATTCTCTTAAATTTTTAATGAGACGAATAAATAAAAACATTTTTTTTAAATGTGATGGATAAATAATAACGAAGTTAGTATTACTTTAAACTTATTTGGATGTATGTTTGCCTAATCCACGTAATGATTTTCAAGGTGTCAGCTGAATTTCACCCTCACACTAACATGTTTGATAAAATTTTAGTTAATGGTGACATTTTTTTTTTTTTTGTAATTTGAGGAAAGTGAAAAAAAAGTTACTCTTCCATTCAGTTAAAAAATTTATATCTAAAATTAGATAGAGAAGTTCAAACATCACCTAACTCTAAATGTTTATGTTTTTAAATATTTAATATATTTATTTTTTAAATTTAATATTTTTTATTTGATACTTTTTTTATTAATTTTTAAGAGAATTATAAATACTAACATTATTTGACTCACTTATTTTATGAGATAAGTGTATTACCTTGTTTGTAATGGCATTTGATTTGATTCTTTATGCAATAAGGGTACTGATTAGAAGGAAAGGACACTGTTATTTTTCATTTCTTATTTCAAATTCAAAGTTAAGAAGTAGAATTTTTATGTAGATTTGTTTGTATTTTTTTTAATATATAATGAAAGCACTGAAATTTGAACTTAAAATCACATAAACACACATTGATAGAAGGAGAAGCGTTTTTCTTTTGTTTAATATGTTTTGAAAAGTGTGAAAGAGTAGTTTACAATAACATAAGTTTTATATAAGAAGATTTATTTATTATTTTTGGACCATGTTTGAGCCTACATCTACCTAACCCTATCATGGTTTTGAGGGTGTCAATTGAGTTTTACCGTCGTATTAACACGTTTGTTAAAATTTTAGTTGTGGTATGTAGTACAAGAACGGTAACTTGTTTGCTTGATATGGTTAAATGAAACCTAAACCTATATTGTCTAATGATTACCATTTTGTCTTATGTATTTTCCTTTCATGGTCTAATGACTGGAATGCGGAATAGGTTGCTGCTTTTACTCAACATCAGCAAGATGGTCACATGGAAATTCCAGTATATGATTTGCCTTTTAAGATCTTATGCAGGGTTATGTCTGTTCAGTTAAAGGTAGTATCATCTTTCTCCACACAGTTTAGTGTCATTAACTCATTATTTACTTGAAACGTCTAATGCATATTGTAAATAATGTACTTATAATTATTTGGTATTGCAGGCTGAAGCTTACACAGATGAAGTTTTTGCTCAAGTTACATTGCTTCCGGAGTCCAAGGTTGGTTACTTTCTTTTCAAATATCTACATTCTACCCTCGTCTTCTTTCTTTATAGTGTGTGGGGGAAAAGGGCATACACTTACTGTAACTTCTACAAGTGTAACCATTGTCCCTTTTTTAATCATCTTCTGTTGGCAGGTAGTTATTTCAATGATATTGAATTAGTATATATAGAATTTGATCATGAAGAATGAAATGTCAATTAGGCCCAATTTGGATTACTTTAGGAGTTTTTCGATAGAGATAAATACTTGATTTGAACTTATAAAAAAGTTTTTATAAGTTTAGAGATGTTATGGAGGAATTAATTAGATGAGAGAAATTTTGAAAAAGCTGAGGTGTGGAGACTAATTACAACTCATGAAAGAAGTTATATTTCTTAATTTATTTTATTTTCTTCTTTTATAAGTGTTTGTTAAGAAGTTTATCCAATTCCAAACTAATTCTTAACCCTATACGTGTATGATAAACAGACATGTATTAAAACTGATTATTGCTTTGGATTTTCGCAGCAAGATGATCTTAGTTCAGAAGACACTAGTGAGATACCTCGCAGAACTAAACCCTACTCTTTTAGCAAGATACTCACTCCATCAGACACAAGTACACATGGTGGATTCTCTATTCCGAAGCGACATGCAGATGAATGCTTCCGCCCTCTGGTTGGAATCCTTATCATGAATGATGGTGCCTTGTCTATTTATTTGCCTGCTTATTTGTGCCTTTAATTTGACTATGTCATTGTATTTGTCTATTTCACCAAGAAGCAAATTTCTGCTGTTGACAGTGGCTTGGATTAAAAAAAGCATTGACATGATTTTTCATTTTATTGTCATTCTATATACTCTTCATGACATATTCTTCTGCAACTTTTTGTTTAAATTTTAACCAATATTAATTTCATTTGTTTTTGGCAAGAATTTGGGTTATTTAATGTCTTTGATATTGTAGGACATGACTCTTCAAACACCAATGCAAGAGCTGGTTGCTAAGGACTTGCATGGGTTTGAGTGGCATTTTCGGCATATATATCGCGGTAAGTTTTAAGTTATTTTATGTCAAATATTCCTGATACAGTTTCAACATGTGGCTACCCCAAATGCTAAATTGAATAAATCTGCGATCGTTCTGATTTTGATTAGTCCATGACATTAATTGCACTGGCATGCAGACTTGTATTGTAACTTGCTTGATACTTTGATTATTTACTAATTAAGTGATAGATCATTTTCTGTTTTTTTCCCTTTCATTTCCCTCTTTTTAAATTTATAGCAGAGATGTATACCAAAAAAATTTTATGGCAGAGATTATATAAGACTTGGAAGCTTTCATTTTTATATACCCTGGTTAATATACATATGAGCAATTAGGTTGTTGAAACTTAAAAATCTCTAAAACCCTAATCTTTAAACGGGTTTTGACTGTTGATATACGATGATTTCAACTTAGAGAAATTATTTCAATGTGCACTAGTAATGGGGTTAGGTATTAGTTGAGTTTCTTCAATGTTGTTCAAGTAGTAACTGTCTATCTTTAATGTAGTTCAAGTATCTGTCTATTAAAAGTCTAAAAATTTGGATGAAAAGTAACCGTTGGCAATTCATATGATAGTCTTTCGAGACTATCATGGAGTCACGAAACTATTACAAATTTTAACCATACATAATATAAAAAAATATTTTATATGGTTAAAATTTGTAACAGTTTCTTTATTGGGAAACACATTGACATTTTTTTATTTCAAGAAGTGTTCTTTTGGATTCATTGGTTAATTTTCTGAGTTGTATATTTTTCAAAATGAAATGCAGGTCAGCCGAAAAGACACTTGCTGACTAGCGGTTGGAGCACATTTGTTAATTCAAAAAAACTTGTCGCTGGAGATGCATGCATTTTCGTTAGGTTTTCCCTCTTTTCCTCCCTCTCCCCAAATTCTGCTTGTTGGTATTGCAGAAGAATTCTTGTTCCAGTACAAACATGTTTTTTAATTAATTTATTTGGATATCTTAAAATCTATGGTCTTCATAGTTCATATTTGATTGCTAATCCCTATATCCACTATCCAACATTACTTATTTTGTATACAATTATCACATGCAATCATATAAATCTGGAGTTTAATATATATACACGGTCAGCGCACAATCCTTTTTCTAGGTATTTAAAATTTTAAAAAATTACTTCCTGAATAAAAAAAGGAATTATAAATTTTTTAAATTCTATAAAAAGAAGTTAAATCATTGCCGGTGTAGATTTCAATTCCCACAAGGAATGGTAGAGAATATTACTGTCTTGGGCTTTTATTGCTTAGTTGAATACAAATGTTTTGTGAGGAGAATTGCAACATTCTAAATGATTGGGATGATTATGTGAATAATGTCAATGATGATCAAAGTGTCAGTGACCAGGACAGTGCTTATGTAATTGCAGGGGAGACAATGGAGAAATTCGTGTTGGGATTCGTCGAGCAACGAAACAACACAACAATGTAGCCACATCTTCATCTCTGATATCAGGCCATAGCATGCAACTTGGAATTTTGACCAGTGCTTCCCATGCTGTTGCCACAGGATCCATGTTCAGTGTCTATTACCGCCCTTGGTGAGAGGATTTATCAGATTGAAAATTCAAATGGACATGTCTACTTTTCTTGCATTGTAGTTGCATATAGTTTGAATTGGAAAGAACTGTTACAAACATCTTTTGCAGGACGAATCCCTTTGAATTTATTATTCCTGTGAAAAACTACATGAAGTCAACTGAAGTGGACTATTCAATTGGAACGAGAGTACAAACGCTGCTACAAGTTGAAGAATCTACAAGAAGGTGATGTGATGCCAAAGTTTGGCTGAGTCATGAATGGTTTATATATTTTGAAATGTATCTATCCCTGAGTCATGAATGGTTTATTTATGATAATTATAAGATCTATAAGTAAAATATATGTAAACAGATATGCAGGTACTATAATTGGTATTGAAGATATCGATAAGATTAGGTGGCCTGGTTCAAAATGGAAATGTCTCAAGGTAATTAGATCCTTTCCTATTCTTTAGATTTATCTAATTCCTTCAAGTTATAATACCTTTCTGTTTTATTTTACTTGATACAATTAAATTTATATCTCTTAGGTGCAATGGGATGCCATACTGAATACGTATGTTAATCCTGAGAGGGTTTGTCCTTGGTGGATTGAGCCCTTGGAACCTGTCAAGAATAAGCGCGTTCCTGTTCTCCCCCAACCAAACAAGGCACGTGCACTTAACCCGCCATTGCCTGGATTAAATGGCTTTGCCAATGATGGTCAGTTCTTATCCATTCCTTTATTTCTAGAATTTGAGTTACCTGCAAAATTCTCTCGATTCAAGTAAGCTACAAGATGTTGTGATATAAATTTTCATGTTTATGACAAATGATAATATGTGATCTTTACTATAAGCATTGGACTAGTTGAATTCTCTTCTTGTTATCAGGCACAGTTCAGAATTCAGCCAGGCCTGCATCTCAGAGAGTGGATAGGGAATTGCAAGGTCAAGATTACAATGGCTTATGTTCTCCACAACCTTTGCAAAAGCCACTATCAACAGATGTCCTCCTCCCAATGAAGAATCCAAATCAGCTTCCCTCTTTTATGCAAGACCATCTTCACCAATCTCTTGGAAGCTCAGTGTCATTTTCACATGAAGACATATCAACTTCCAATTCAAATGTGAAATCCACTCTTTCTGAATCCCAGGGATGGCCTCCCTCTGAATCTAAAGATGAAAATGATTTTACTTTTGGCCAACCTGGCAGCAGCAGCAGATTCAAACTTTTTGGGGTTAGCTTGATTGATAGGCAACCGGAGCTCCCTTCACCACAATTTTCTACGTTTAGCAAAATTTCTTGTCCTCCAATATGTGTTACCGCTGGGAAAACGTGCAAGAAGTGTCGCTCTGTTAATAGGAGTTGCACAAAGGTACGTAGCATTTATGATTTAACCATCGATTGGCTTGGTTTTATTGGGTTCTATAAAAAGTTTCTCCTTGTTATATAATATTTATTTGTGTTCTTCTAACTAAAATATTGGTAGGATAGGGGGACATCAGGATGCTTGGGAAAGGATTTGGATAACTCTCATTTTGAATTTTTCACTTAACTGGGTCATGTGAAGAGGATGGACATGGAAACCTTGGCAACATGCACAGGACAAATGTGCATAGGCCTAGGCATGGTGTCTGTGTCTGTATATATCTTCACATGACCAGTCATGTGGAAAAAACTTCACAAGGGAGAATCACCTATTTTAGTCTAATCCCTTAGTAAGGTCCAGTTAGATAAAAAGGATACTGTGTAGGCATGCTAAATCCTTCTTGCTTGACTGTCCAAGCATTTTGGTATGTAGGTGAGGAATTGAACCTCGTGATACACTGTGATATAAATCATATAGCAGCTAGCTGAAGCTAAAACAATTTATATAAATCATATAGCAGCTAGCTAAACTAAAAAAAATTTCAGGCATTCAGAAATCTGAGTAAAGGAAACTTCCTATTTCAGGTGCTTAAGATGGGAACTGCTCTTGGAAGAGCGATTGACCTCACCCGTTTAGGTGGATATGATGAGCTCATTTCTGAACTCGACCGGATGTTTGGTTTTGGAGGAAGCTTAATCAATGGAAGCAGCGGATGGCATGTGACCTGCATAGATGATGATGGAGATATGATGCTATTAGCGGATTACCCTTGGCAGTTAAGTAATGGTTAACTTTAATATTACTTGTTTGCTGGTGTTTCTACGTAGTATATAGAAAACAATTTCCATATTTACAAACTCTGCATTTGCTTCTTAAAAATTGCTTTCTCTATGTAAACAAGAAGAAACCTGAAAAGCCACTGTTGTTTTTCTCTTTCTTTTCACACATTAATGTCTTTGGAAGTTTACCACCGAAATTTTAGAAATATGCATATGGCATTTTGCAAAATCAAGTTATTTCAATTTTGTTTAACCAAAATCCAGGTTTGGTTGGATCTATTCATTTACTTATTAAAACACTACGTTTTTTTAGTTATTTAAGCAATTCTTGAAAAAATCAGTGTCTTTGGATTGGTAAATTACTCTTTTTTTTTTTGCTAACTTTTTGTATCGTACCATTAAACTATGCAGGGATTTCCAATCCGTGGTGCAAAAGATGATCATATGTCCCAAGGATGGTACTGACAATCCCAATCCAAGCTCCTCAGCAGATCCTTCAAAGCTTTAGTCTTTGCCTTGTCTCTCGTTTCCCACCCCTTATATGTACACAGTGCATGCATACACTGCTCGCAATCGTGTGTCGTTTCTAGTTCTAAGATCTTTTACATTTCTTTCTTTTCAGACAACCTCGGAGATCTGCAAGATCTTTGTTCATAAGTTTGTGAATGAGGCTTTATTGATATATAGCAATCATAGTAAAATTTACAGGGTGAAAAAAAAAACTTTTTTAGTTTTAAGAAGTTATTCTTACTGATACTTGTGGAAAGAACCCATGATTGTGATATAATATTAATATTACATATATGGCTATTCTTATATCATTCCTATTGTTCTCTGATCAGGTTGCATATTTTTATTAGCCAGAATTTTCAGAATTGCAAGTGTCCTGAAAATTAAAGCCAATTTTGTTTGGTAATACCATGGTCTCTAATCTCAATGCCAAAATACCAAGTTCATCTTTTACATTTTACAGTAGAAGATTTTAGATTTTTATATATCTAATGGCATTCTAATTCTTAATATGCTTCATTAATAATTTACTTGAGACCCTTAAACTTACTTAAAAAAAAATCTTTTTAAACTTGAAAATAGTACAAGCCTTTCAAAATAATTGCACTGGCCCTGCACCTGCAGGAGGCCTCATCCAAAAGTTACAAGTTTCTGAATGAAAATGAATGGTCCATATTGGTAGTTATTGTCCCTTGTCTCTGTGCTGTAGAGAAAACGAGACGAGACGACGATGTCTATGGTGACAACCTTGAAATCGAATCTGGGTCAGCCCATGATTGTGTGTACCCGTATCATAGCATCCGCACCCTCTTCTGTTACTGTAACACCCTACTCTCTAACTCACCATCATGCTTCTTCTTCTTCACCAATTCTTCGTCATACTTGTACCCATTCGCCCACACTGGTGAGGTCCCATTCTGATATATCCCCAGAACCCGATGAGCAAGTTGAAGACCTTCGTGTTCCTGACCATTGGTTAGTCCCAACCGTGGCCTTGCAGGTACTCCTTTTGTTCATGTCAGTCCCAAATTGTTATCAATTTTAGGATACAAATGGTTGAGATGTTCCAGCATGTGTTATTTGTTTTAGGAATCAGAGTGGCTTAGGGTTACTTTGCATAAATGGTTGGATGATGAATACTGTCCAGAGGAAACCAATGTGGAGATAAGCAGAGTTGCTGCTAACTCCTACTACAATAGTTTGCTACAGAAGCAAACAGATCTTGGTGAGATTTTATTGAAGATGGCCCGTGAATTGGAGTCAATTTCTTACAAAGAAAGTTTTCATGGGGCTTTCTCTTCAGCAAATGCTGCTGTAAACCTCATTGCCCAACGGATAGAAGAACAATTCTGCCAGTCAAATTGAATTTGATTGCTCCACATGGTTTGGTTATCTCATAATCATAATTAGGGGATTGGATTTCACTGCCCCCTATTGTAGAGTACTGCAATCTTTTTTCTTTCTCAGTTTCTTAACTTTAATCCCCATGAATTTGTTCTGAACCTGATCTTGAGTACTGTGCCACTATGGTGTTTCTGTTTACTGTTTTTGTGCTTTTACTTAAAAGTGACATGAATATTTAACAGAGCTGCATACTCAAGACTCGAACATGATACAATTGGTTAAGCCGAAACAGTCCCTTATTCCCTGCAGTCGGTTTTCCTTGCATTCAGCGAATCCGGACCGTCCGATGGAGATTAGACGGTCCAGAGGCCGAGATGGTTATCATCTCGGCCTCTAGACCGTCTAATCTCCATCAGATGGTCCAGATTCACTGAATGCAGTGAAATCGACTGCAGAGAATCCAAATTCGATTTTGTTTTGTATAATTAGTAGATTAATAAACAGATCCTGAATCAGGATCGACAAAACAAAATTTGATCTTAGCAATTTTCTAGAACTTTGCAGTGGGTGTGATGTGATAACAATGTTGTTGAACCATGCTAGACCTAGCACGGGCGCGGAGGCAGGGGAGGTCTTACAAATGGAACGGGATTCTTCTCACTTATGGGAACCAAAAAGATTTTTTAAGCTGCAGGAACCAAGTCTTTGCATACGCTTTTTTATACAAGCTCAAATGAATTTAGTTCATGTGGTTGTGGTATAAATCAAAATGAACTGGTATTGTACAATGGTTGATCTTTAATTTCAGTCATTAGACAGATTTAACATCTGTTTGTTTAATCATCTTGTAAAGTGTGGTTCCTTTTGTCAAGTAAGCTATTGGTGTTATAAATGCTTTCATAAAGAGAGGCCTGCACTGCACTGATGGAAAGCTGATTGGGTATAAATAAAATTATAATACTTGTGAGTTGTGAGGCTTCTATCAAATCAACAAAGGATGCAATAACAATGAGATACGGGAACCAATATATAGTCTGAGAATCAAAGATTTTGTCATCTTTTCAAACTTGATTATAATTTTAAGTATCTTTTATATGTGCTATAAAGTCTAAAGGAGAACATGAAGGGTCATATTCTTGTATCATTGAGATGGTTATGAAGGACCTGAAATGACTGCGGTCTAGGACAGATTGTATTATGTTTATTTTGTTAGTGGAGAATATTTTCTGGTCCAATCCAATTCACATTTGGATTTGGTTCATGACCAGTGGTTGGATGAAATTGTGTTCAAGCTAGAGCATCAGGAAACATAAACAGAAGAAAGTAATGAAAAATTAACGTTTGTTTGGACTGAAATTGGTGAATGGAGTTGAAATGTATGTTTATCAGACAGGCATATGTAGCCCGTTTTATGCTGAATGAAAATATGAAAAACAGTTATAATTAAGCTGCTTGCTTACTTTGGCCTTGGCATTCTTTATACTCCTATTTTTGAATAACTGCTGCATAGTGTTTGATCACTATCAGTAGCTTTCACAACCCTCTAACTTTATGGCAAGAATGGTCTTTGTTCTTGTTATGTAATCAAATTATATTAGTTCCATCACAACCTCTTTCATATATTTACTTTTAAGAGGTTATTTTATCCACAATCAGACTGAAAGACTCCTTTCTGAGAGCTTGAGACAGTCTCTTTTGGGCTACAGATTGTCTCAAATGCCAAGCCTTTTTCTAATTCCATGTATCGGTAACCCAACCTTTTGGGTATGAAACTAATCCCATTCAGGGTTTCCACCAGATGCCATACTTGAATTTATTCAAAAGAGTACTGAAAAAAGTGAAATTGACTCACTCTTACTAAACAAGTATCTAAAAATTGAAAGTGGAAGGTGTTTTTCATCATTGTTATCATTTTTTTAAATTTACATTTCTCAAACTTCTACTGCACTTGATCTGGAGCAGGAAACTCCAAGCTCTTAAAAGATGTGAAACCTCCATCCACAACCAAATTATGTCCACTAACATACTTGGCATCATCAGATACAAGATAAAGTGCTGCATTAGCAATATCATTGGGTTCACAATTTGCTCCTTTTAGGACACCAACATTATGAAGAATGTCTACAAGTCTCTGAGCATCAAGATGGGGATATATCTGACTCATTTCATTCATGGCAAAAGGAGTGGGAATAGCAAAAGGTGATATGCAATTGACTCGGATTCCATACCTACATAGCTCTGAAGCCACAGATTTAACAATGCCTATAACAGCAAACTTGGATGTTGAGTAAGTGTGTTGAGCCATCCCTGCCATCACTCCAGTGACACTAGCTGTGCAAAGAATGGACCCAGCTCCACGTGGGATCATAACACGTGCTGCATGCTTGATGCCTGCCATAACCCCACGAACATTTATTTCCATGATCTTGTCAAACAATGCCAGATCCAGGTCAACAATGCTTGGAGGAGTTCTGCAGGGTACCCCTGCATTATTATACATGATGTCAAGCTGTTTGTACTCAGAAATGGCAAAATCAACAGCATTGGATATGTCTGACTCTTTGGTGACATCACAAGTTATAAAGGTAGCATTTGGTCCTAGTTCTTTTGCAGTCTCTTGGCCAAGTTTTTGTTGGATATCAGCAATAATAACCTTGGCCCCATTATTGATGAACTTTGTTGCTGCAGCCTTTCCTATTCCACTAGCTGCCCCAGTGATCAGTGCTACCTTGTCTTGTAGCTTCCTGGATCACCACATCAAATATGAATCAAAAGCATAACCAATAAAGATCTTTTTTATATCATTTGCAGTATGCTGAGTATCATAAACAACACTTTTATTTATTGGCTAATGGACTGTGTGCTACTAAAGTTGAGTTTCTTCTGCTAAGACTTGCTATGCAGTTGAGTAAAATTGAAATTCCTACTTAGTGTCCGTTTACAGTTGAGTAAAATTAATTTTAGAAATCTTTTGTTTTGCATTGTTGAACGGTAAAACAAACGGAGGCTTAACATACAAGAGATGTTAACATGAATTTTTAAGTATGTCATTAGTCAAAGTGAAAACGGAAGGACTGAAGGGAAAGGACTATAAATTAGAAACTTATGCATTCATTCATTTACCCCTTTGCTTGAAGGACTGAAGGGAAAGGAATATAAATTAGAAACTTATGCATTCAATTACCCCTTTGCTTATTTTGCAAAATTTTCCCATAACCATGATGGTTTTTCTTAGTCTGTTCAGAATAAAAGTGTTTTCCATCCTATGGATAAATAGAAAAAGGAAATGTAAACCAAAGAGAAACTGAAGTATATAGCTCGGCCACACCTTCCAGTCTGAGTAGACAATAACCTGTGGAAGCTCTCAGCAAACAAAGACCTTGAATAGGAAACATTTTCTCTGCTTTTAACAATCACCAGAGACACAGTAAGCTGAAGTATTTTTCATAATTCAGAAAATAATGAAATAACTGAAAGGAAAATCCACATGCAGGAAGGAATGAGGTTATAAAAGGAAATAGCTTGTCATTTGATTAACCTAGTTGTGAACACTACAAACAATCCTTCCACCTAACAAAAGTGAACAAGTAAAGAAAATCTATAGCCACTTTCTTAAACCAAAATATTTCCAACAGAAAGCTGATTAAAGAGATCCAATACTAGACTAAGTGAAAAGTACAGGTAGAACATCCTGTACTTAATTTTTAAGTCATCAAACTGAAAAGATAGATAAAAAGAAGAAATTAAAATAGAGAAACAAGTGGAGGCAGAGAAATGAAGCCCAATACCAACCTCAAACCAATTCTTAACATGATTTTCTGCCGAAAAGGGGCTAAGATGCACACACACACTGGAGGGTAGAGGGAGAATGTGATTTGCAGAGCTTGGTATAATATCATAAAAAGTGCTTAAGGGGTAATTTGGTCAATGTGGCTAAAGAATATGTATCTTATAATATGCATAATCCATGATTGACATTCATAGAATAATTTTGTTATTGAGCCCTTTTCAACGAAAATACATTGCATGACGGAATCTGTTCTTAAGCCTCTTAAATTAAAATATGGATCCCAATATCTCATTATAGTTCAAGCACATGCACTCGTATAAACACATAAATACTTATACTTGAAGTGTGTTTTGCAAGATTAATAAGCTGACTACTGGCTTATTTGACTAGCTTATAAGCTAGTTTGATCGGTGTTTGGTAAGACACAAACTTTTAGTTTATTTTTGGAACTTCTAACTTATAAGCTACAAGTTACTTTAGTTAGTTTATGACTTTTAACTTGTAATTTATTTATTTTTCTTCCATTTTTATCTCTCAATTTTAAAACACTTTGTTATTTTTTTTTACTTTATGTAATTTTACATTATTACCTAACTTATAAGGTAATTTTACCAAATAATTTTAATTTAATAAGCTAGCTTATAAGCTCAAAACTTATCAACTAATTTTATCACACGCACTTTTGATTCTATAAAATAATTAGTTTTACTAAACACACTATTGATCCAATAAAATTAGAGATGCAAAATTGTAACGTTAATTTTACAAATTATTCAGCACATCATTCTTTAAAACACACATTATATCATTTTAAAAGAGCCAAATCCAACACAAGACATTTCAATAACAAGTGCAAGAATAAAATATTAAAATTTGAAGTGTCATATTCACAATAATGTTTTGGACGCACGTGAATAAATTGCATAAAATTGAAAATTAAAAGGGGCATTCCGAGAATTGAACTCGGGACCTCTCGCACCCTAAGCGAGAATCATACCACTAGACCAAATGCCCATGTGTGTTAAAATTCGTAAATTTTAAATCACATTTTAAATAAAAAATCGTTTCCCTCCAAAGATTAATCTGAAAATTTGCTTCATTTTTTCCACGTTGGTTTTGTTTTCCCCTCCAAAATTGAGGAACCTATCATAAATTGCTTACTGTGGTTTTCGAACTTCACCTTCTTCTCTGTTAGCATTCTGATCATTGTTTTAGGGTTTTGCTTAAATTTCACGGTTACCAAACCTTTTTTCTCTTATGCTGTGCTTTGAAACAAGATTAAAAATTATCAGAGAAAAGGAAAACGAAGTTGCCATGCCAGTGGCTAAGGCCTATGCTTTTTGTTCTTCGCCTCACTCTCAACCTTCATCGCCACCTCCTGGTAATTTTCGATTCTTCGTTGCTTCTTTTTTTTTATTGTTAACCTATCTTTTACTTTGATGATTTGATTTTGATCATTCTTATGCGCGCTTTGAAAATATTCAGAAACTGCGTTTCTTTTGCTCTGTTTGTTCTTTTTCTCAGTTGGCTTTAGCATTTGTTTTCAAATTATTATACCTGTTTGTGGTGGAAGAAGGACACACCAACCCCATTTGTAAGTTGATCAAAACCTAAAATAGAGTTTAATGTTTTGAGTGCTTAATCTGATCAACAGATTACAGACTCTATTCCATATAACCCATAATGGGACTGCTTGTGAGTATGCAGCAGGTTTATTGGAAAGATGTGTGAATTACATGTATAATGTATCTAAGAACTAAGAAGTAATTGTGTGAGTAATTGCTTTTGTTTCTGCATGTGGACTGTTATGGAATGTGGATAGAAGTAGCTTAGCATGATAATTGATAAGAACGTTGTTTTGCTGCAATTAGGAGATAAAATCAAAGGTACAAATGGAGATGAGAAGTTTCAGGAAACTGAGATCTTTGAGGACACCTTAGTGATCAATAGTCCCTTCACTGAAACTGAGGTGGAAAATCTCAATCTGGATACTGAGGTTGTAGAGGATTCGGAACCTGTAGAGAACATGGCAACTGGTCCAGTGTGTGAGTATGAACAAGAAGTGGTGCTTGATAGTGAGGATGAAGAAATGAATAATACAAGCGCAGTAACTGTTTCCAAAGGATTTCTTGTGGGTGAAACTAGTCCAATAGTGATAAATCTTTCAATGCGCTTCCTGAAGAGACTGCCTAAGTCACCGTGTGAGCAAGCAGATTCAAATGCCAGCACTTTTGGGAAATCTGCTACTGGTATGAGTTTGTTATCTGCATTTTAAATTTAACATTGAGTGCCATGTTTTTGTCTTTTGAATAATTTTTGCTTTTTTTTTTGTATGGTATCTCTGTAAGTGATTCTTGTTTGACTATCCATATATAAAGAGTACACTGAAATAATTGTTTCTAGAGCACTTCATGAATGATTAACTTTTCAAGAACATAATATGCTTGAAGGGGTCAAAGGAGCTTCAATTGATGCTCAGAGCTTTGATGACAACAACCATCTATATCCACCTGTAAGGTTAAATCACATTCACTCACCAGAGCCTGGGGATTCAACTCAAGCTGCACTAGGTTTCGTGGATCAGTACTTGTCATCACATGATGTGGACTTGCTTCGTGGAATTCATGATGGAAAGATCACTAGGCAGAAATCTCCTCATGTCCTGAGTGCAAGAGGACCATTAAATCTGGCTAAGAAAATTAAAGCTCGAACTCAAAATGAAGAAAAAGAACCTTTCAAGTGGGTTGACTGTGACCAAAATGACAAAGAAGCTGGTATCTTTTGTCAAAAAAACGAAACATCTTCAGATTTTGGAAGCCGCAGAAAGACATATAAGAGAAGAAGACAGAAAAGAGATGACCATCTTCAGAACCAAGGAAACTGTAATGCAGGTAATAGATATGACAAGTTAGTCCAGGTACCAAGAATGGCAACTGAAAATAATAACTCTCTCAAGGAGTTGGATGCTGAGTCAAGTGCTATAAGAGAGAATGTTAACGTTTATTCCAGTGTAGCACATACCGAAGACATGTTTGATATTGGTTTAGACACTCAAATAGCTGCTGAAGCTATGGATGCATTAGCCTATGCGCCTCCTCCTGGCTCCCATTTCGATGATTCTCACCAACCAGAGAATGCATTTGATGTCTCTTTGAGCAATTTGAATGAAGCCCATCTGAAAAATTCTTCATATAGGCAGAGTCCCGGTTTACATTCTGTCACACTAAAATCAAATAAGAGAAATGTATCTTCCTGTAGATTTAGTAAAGTAACTTCTAGTTCCTCTTGCAAGCACATTGACAATCAGGAGTCCAATCCTGTCTCAGTGAAGATGAAAAGAATGACGAAAAGCAAGTCAACTGTTGAGGGAAAGATTAAAAATAATTCTAGTTCACCAATATGCAGTGAACATGTATCACCTGAAGAGGTTTGCTCACTAGGAAAGTATTTAAATTTTCAACCGGGTGCCAAAGAACCCAGGAATTGGAATGAAAGCAGATGGACAAGGATCAAAGATCAACCAAACCATCAAACAGGGAGGAACAATAATGTGAAGGAGAAGGATATTCTTAGACACAAGAGGAAGGGGAATGGTTTAGTGGCTGATCCAGTAAAGTTGGGTGTTAGGACAAAACATTTTAAATTGCCTACCAATTCATCTGGGGTGGCTAGGAAGAGCAGGTCGAATCATCAGTTTCAAGTTAGTCCACGGGTATCTGCAACCAGCAGTTTTTCAAGAATTGATTCTTGGGTTTACCCAAAAAGACCAAGAGGGAAAAGAAAGCGGGCTAATGTGCAAATCAATCTCAATGCACCTACAGCTTTGTGTATTGATGGAAAAGAAAGCAACGTCTACTCCACTAGAAGTCTCGAAGGCCAAGATGTGGATAAATTATGTTTTCCTCACACCTGTCCACCTTGCAGTGCTTCATGTATTGTCAATGGAAGATGTTTGTTACAGGGGAACTCTGTTCAACCAGATTCAGCGGGTGATGCCATGAAATCTGTAAACTTGCATGATATGCATCCCTTATTGCTGGCACATGTTGAAATATCCTCAAACAAGAGCACTGCACAATCAAGTTCAGAAATTCCAGATACAGTTGGCTCAAGTGAAGGCTTAAAGATTTCAAATGCTAACCATGCACACAATGAGCATCACAAAAAGCCATGCGACAAAAACCTTCCGAAGTCTTCGCTTTTGAAGGAGCTTATCAGATTAGGAGTTCCTGAGTCCACCCCAGATATGATATGGAGAGATCTGAGACATCGAAGAGACATGACATGTGTTCGAGTTCTGTTTAGCCAACATTTGGATGACAGTGTCATCAAGCAGCAAAAAAAGGTAAACTGTTGATTTCATGTTTATTATAGGAGATGCTAAATGTTACCATTGCACACTAGTTATTTTGTTATTTCCTCCTCGTAGATCTTGGCACGTCTTAATATATCTATTGCATCAAGCTCAATGGAGGCCACACATTTCGTAGCAGACAAATTTACACGTACAAAGAATATGTTGGAAACAATGGCTCTTGGGAAACCAGTGGTGACGCACTTATGGCTTGAGAGCTGTGGACAAGCCAACTGTTTTATTGATGAGAAAAATTACATTCTGAGGGATATGAAAAAGGAAAAGGAAATAGGCTTTAGTATGCCTGTTTCTCTTGCTCGAGCAAGACAGAAGCCTCTCCTGAAGGTATTTGTATAAACTTAAGTTAATGGTGCTCAAATTCTTGTGCACTCGTAATTTTTGCCTCAAAATATGGTTGCTTGCCTCTGCAGGGTAGGAGAGTCTACATCACACCACACATTAAACCTGATAAGGAAGTGGTCTCAAGCTTGGTCACAACTGTTCATGGCCAGGTATGCTTATTCACCTATGCATGCCACTCCACAACTGCAGCTGACCCGTGGTTACAATATTTGGCGTTTTGGGAGTTTGGACTTTGGACTATTTAATATGTTGAGTTCCTCATCTTTGCCCACATTTTCATAAATTAGTTAATTTATATATTGTTTTCATCTTCAGGTAGTTGATGAAAGTCAGATATGTTCAGACAAGAATGGTAATATCTTAGATGATCTGCTGATTCTTTCTTTTGAAGACGATTATGCAATGTGCCACCATTTCCTTAAGAGAGGTGTTGCACCCTTCCATCGTTTCGATAAATAATGCAATTATGATTTACCTTATATTCACGTTTTATATGGAAGTAAATGGAACTACTTTAATTTGCAGGAACTGCTGTTTACAGTCCAGAACTTGTTCTGAATGGAATTGTGATCCAAAAATTGGAACTTGAGAGGTATGATGATATTTGGAAGTCATTTTTCCTTCATAATGTTATTCTATTTTGTTCACTTACACATGGAATTCTTTTTACTTCATTCTTTTCTGCTTTTTTACCTAGTTTGATATATTAGCCCTACCTATAGAAATGCCACCTTCGATCTCAACCATGTATGGTTGTCTGACTCACAACAATGAATTTGATGGCTTGAAGTAAAAACACTAAGGATAACATGAAAATTGAGTAAAGCACATTGAGCTGTTAAAAATTACTGTATGAACCTATAGTTGTCATTACTTTCCCTATTGAAGATATGTCTAACCCTTTGTTTGGTTTGAAGAGAGAAATAGGGAAGAGAGAGATAAGGTAGAGAGAAATAGTAGAGAAATTAAGTAGAAATAGAGGTTGTTTGGTATGAGAGAAATGAGAGAGATAGGAGAGAAATTAATTATCATAGTTGTTTGGTTGTGGAAAAATGTGAGTGAGAGAGATGTGTAAGAAGGTAAAAAGACGAAATTGCCCTCAAAATAAAAAACATTCATTAATTCATTAATTAAATGAGAGAGAGACAAGGGCATTGTAGACTTTTCACTAACTTACCCCCTTCTCTCCACACTTTCTCTCCTAAAGTGGGGAGAATCATTTGACCGTGGGCCCTACACTTTTTGGTCATCAATCTCAGGTGCAAACAAACAAGGTGGATGAAGTATCTCTCTCCAATCTTACTCTCCCTTATCTCTCTTTCCAAAATCGGTAGAAACAAACAAAGGGTAAAAGTTCTTATAAGATGAGATCATCTTTTAAAGTGAACAAATAAGGGTATATCTACTCTTGAATGTTAGGGAGTTAAGATCACAATGTAATTTTAAATTAAATGACAAGTTAATGCAACCTTTCTTGTTCAGTTTAAAGACAATGTTACTTGGAAGAACCTTATTCTTAGTCACATATAAGCACACGTAATGCTATGCCATCAAGGTAGGTATTTTCAGACTTCATTCAGATTTAGGAGCAAAGTAGGACCTTTTCACATATTTGCATGTAGCGAGTCTATTATTCAGCCCTAAGGAAAAACAAAAATGCGTCGTCGTCCCAATATCATGAGTAACGCATTATTTTTACCATCTTTAGTAAAATTTAACATTATCGACTTTGGCAGACATCAACTCTTAACGAATCAGGTTACAAGGATTCACCCAATCACGTCTAATCGGTTTGGGAAGGTTTACAGAAGGCGTTGAGGCTTTTACATCGACAATAGCTGATTTTTTGACAGTATTGTTCTGATCTTCGATAGAACTCAACCAATGGGAACTCTCGTCTTAGAGCGCCACTTGTTCAGTTATAAATGCAATTTAGTCTTCTTTCATTTTTCCTTTTTCCCCCTTTTTCTTTTGCATATTCTACTTACGAGAATCAAAATGATGACAAAGGTCAACTACAGAGTAAGGAGTTTTTTTTGTTGGGTGATAAGTAGGCAGTTTTCTTTTGTAAAGGGATGGTATATATAGATTTTAATGTAGTATAACTTACCAAGGGATCGTATATATAGATTCGGACAAACTTGTCGATACTCGATATACATAAAAATGTATGTATTTTCTTTGCCTGGAAGATAGCTTAGCTTTGGATGAAAGACTGACAGCTACACTATTTATCTTTCTGCGGAATAGATTAACTGTTGAACTTCTCTTTTGTTCGTTTCTAACGCAGAATAGATCGTCACATTACCAGATTCTTTCACTTGGCGAACTAATAATAAGCCATTTGGCTAATAAGTTCCCGCACTAAATTTGTCAGGAGATAAAAACTTGTAAGTCCGGCATGAAGTAAACAAACACCAACACGAGCCAAGTTAACATTGCCATAAGTTTCACTACAAATCTTATTGAACCTATTCATGAAATTTCCAGTTTGGAAAACTAATATCAAATTTTAGATTTAAGTATTCTACTGATATGTAAAGCCAAGAATTATGAACCCCTTAACTCACAAGTTTAAAAACTTAGTATGCAAATTATAACATTGCAGAAAAAGAATAAAAAGGCCAGATTGGATGTTGAAAAGGCAAAAACTAAACTGGGAAAATTCACAGACGACAGCAGGAATTAACAATTTGATGGCATGACTTGAATTTAAAGACAAATTTCAGACATGAAGTATAATAGGATTTGTTGCTAATTTTCTAATAATAACAACAGGAATTAAAAGAATGACTCTGAAGTCCAAACCAATTATGTAAAATTCATAACTTCATATGATTACAATTCTAATTTCTAAAATAATAAAATTTTCCCGATATCAATAAGTTAATAGAGGGATATATCAATCTCCTTTAAACATTATGGCATGCTACAAGCCTTGGGCAAACAATGGTGTTTACAAATTCGCTACCAAGGAGAATTGCAGGTAGCAGAACCCTTGCTATCAGAATCAACCATTTTTGGCATCCAACCATTTATTGAACTTGTGAAAAAAGGGCATTCATTGAAGGACAAATGCACCATGACATCCATGAACTTTGGGACAAATTTAAGTAATGCTAGTAGCAATTTTCAATAAAGTTAGTGTATCACAAATTCTGAGTTAATGGTTCTTGACATGAATTCTTACCCAAACTTGCAGTGGCAACTATTAAGATTATAAATATGATGATAAACCTTAGATAAAAACAATTTCAGAATAAAATTATCAGCAAATCTATGTCAGAAAATTCTAAGCGGCTAGTACCTTAATATGAATTCCTTCATCCAGGAATAGTAATTCATACAACTTTTCCCCCACATCCATGCTGCTCAACAAACTATACCAAAAATCTCAATATTATTGCTCCAAATATAAGATGTCAGGTGAGGGTCCTCATTTGATCGACTGCTTACAGGATGAGCATAAATAGGTCTAATCATATTACTCCCATGGCAGAAAAAAATTATGCAGTACGAATGTGGAAGCAGATGTAAGAATCTCTGCAAATACTATGCTTTCTCCCCAGTTACCGACAGATAATAGCAAAGAATAAGGCAATGAAACTTTTATTAAACAAGTATGGCATTAGGTAACTCCATACAACATAGCATACTAGATTGACCAGGTCAGTGATTTCCCTCAGGTGCTTGAGCATTGGCATTGTAACTATCATAACCTCCACTTGATGGTGCTGATGGATTGGCTTGATACATTGCTGATGAAACTGTGGGGGGAGCACCATTGGAAGCTGGTGTTGGAGTGCTTCCAGGAACTATTGTCGGGGGAGCTAGTGTAGGGGGCCTAGGTAGGGGGTTTGCCTGACCTGGTACAAAGGGAGCACCAGGCGGAGGAATAGTTGGTGGCATGGTGGGTGCAGAAAGATATCCTGTCATTCCTGTAAACTCCAATTGAAAACCGTTATATCATATATAGCCTAGAATAAAACAACTAGTTGATAATGCTTGAACATGACCACCCAATTTTCCAATCTTTCGGCACGAAAATAGAAGGTTGCTACTTTGAACCCCAAAATAAATCTAACCAATTAAATAGATTAATACAGCCATGAATTTTCTTAATTTTCCATTTAACAAACAACAAAAACAAAAGTATTTTTCAACTAGGTAGCGTCAGCTACAGGTATCAAATGACACCATAATATCCTATTATAAATCAGGTCTAATGACAAAACGTTGAAATATAAGAGCCTATTTGGTTTACGAAAACATTTCTTGTTTTCATTTCCTGTTTTCACTCTGTTTCCTGTTTTCTGAAATTTTACAAAGGAAAAACTGGAAATGCTGGAAACAGCAAATTTTTGTTTCCAGCATTTCCAGTTTTTCCTTTGTAAAATTTCAGGAAACAGGAAACAGAAAATGGAAACAGGAAACGAAAATGCAAACCAAACAGGCCTTAAATCTTTCCTGGCAATTTGGTCTATTTTTTTCATTTAATAATATCATAGGATTTTTTAAAATGAGAAAAGCAAACAATCAACTAGCACGGTTGACAATTTAAAGTCAGAAAAAAGGCAATCACGGTAATGGAATCCAAACAAATGATTTGCAGTGAACCACCAACAATGTGCACAATCATAGTCAAAACAGAATAAAAGAATAACATTTTTCTTAGTGTAAAACACAGGAGACAAATGTTTCAATGAAAGGAGTGGCAGGGAAGATATTCACCTGGTGCAACAAGACCTGGTCTAGGCAAAATAGGTCTCATCCCCGGGATTAGTGGTTGACTTCCAGGAATAGGCAATCTTGGTGGTGGCAAGACAGGAAGAGAAGGCCTTTGAGCCATCAGGGGATTATAAGCAACACCAGCCTGCTGAAACGCTGCAGCTTGCCCAAGGTGTTCTTTGATCCTTTGATCAATTAAACTTTGGGTTTGTTGTTCTTCAAATTGCTGGTAATAGGACCTCACATTTGCCTGAAGTGATGAAGGGAGAGATACATAAACATCATGAAGACAATGCAGAGCACTTATTTTAAGAAGCAAGAAAATTTCATAGTACCTTGTGTTTGTAACCAGCATTATGCTGCTTTCTTACAGATGGCTGCAACATACAAATAAAATAAATAATGTCGTTAACATAAAGATGTACATGTGTAGCTAACAACCTTTCATGGAATTAAAACATAAAACTTAACCCAAATTTTCATTACATCAAATTTTCAGCAGTCCTATATATTACATTTTAAAAATAAACTTGACCCTCAACACGAAAATTTTCAGTCATCTTGTAGTATATACTCCCCTCTCTAAACTCGCAGCACTTGACATGTATAATTATGTTTTTCTATTTTTAAAAATTCATTTTCGAAAGAAAAATAGAAGAAAACTATCAAACTTCTCCATAAACACATTACACACCAGCATTAGCAAGTTAGACTAAAAAACCACCAAATAAATAAATAAAAATAAAATAACAATAATATCGCAATTGGCAAGCAGCGAAATTAGGTGTTCTTGCTATCATAGATGGAATGAGGAGTGTAGTGAGAAACTTACAGAATCGTGAGTCAAATAGGTATCGCAGTAATCACAGTAGTACCTGCAAATTGGAGCAAAGAAATGAACGAAGGATTAACGAGTGACGTGGATTCGATTATTCGATTAAGCTGAAATTTGCAATAACTAAGTACCGAGGCATAGCTGTATGTATGGCTCCTTCTTCTTCTTCGAGAGCTGATTGGTGATTCTAACAAATGGAAAAACCCTAAATCACAACTCGGTACGGTGTCGTGCCAGCAACTAGAAAGTTAAAACCCTAAATATAAAAAGTGAAATTAATAATAATAAAAATGATACACTGACCTGATCTTGTTATTCTGCTGTGGAGTGAATTAAACTGAATTTCTATGGCTTCATAAACAAAAATTGGAAGCGAAGAACTATCGCAGAGGCGCCAGAACCTTCTTCATGTCTTCTATGTCTTAATCTTATTTATTTGGGTCCATTGCAGTTTGTTAGTTGTTAATAGTAACTGGGTATGGCAACCGCGCGGGACACTTGAAAAGAAAAACAAAAAATAACATCACATGTTATATTTTTATTTAATATTTTAAAATGTTTAAAACCTAAAATAATGTCTCCTGTACTATAGTTATGTAAATTTTAAAAGTTGTGACTTATTTGGCAATGCAGGCCGAAATAATTTTGATCTCTGTTAAGCATATTCTTAAAAGGAAGTGATGAGTCTTAATTTTAATTAAGCCTCAAATATGATTGTGCTTATATTAAAAAATATTTATAATTATAATTAACAAAAAAAAAGGTAAGCATTAAGCATGGAATAAACTTCTCAAATGAAATGATAATCAGCTTAGATTCAAAATTCAAGATCCAATTACATGATTTTGAAAATATTACATCAACACCCGAGTTAAAAGTTTAATTTTTTTTTATAAGCAAAATTATTAGTTAAAAATTTAGTTATAATCCATAAAAAAAATTGAAAGAAAATAAAGGGAAAAGCGGTGAACAAGTAACAATGTCATGATTCATGACTCGATTTTAATAAATATAATAGATAATAGATAAAGATTATAATCAAGTACTAAATTTTAGAGTAAGAGTAATTTTGGTCCAACATTAATTAGAAACTGCACTCTATAACTTTTAGTTAATTAATTGATGAGGATTTGGTAAGCGTACCAATCATATCAAGTAGACAGGTAATAGGTAAAGTATCGTCTCCGCATGGATTGTGAATTCAAGTACCAAAATACAAAAAATTTGACTAGTTGAAAAAAAGAATCACAGATATACCAATGTAACAAGAATATAATGTATAAAATAAAACTATGAACTTTAAATCAAGATGTTTAGAATACAAGGGAAAAGACAAAGATTGTTAAAAGCAATATAAAAAACGATTAGGGGTTGGTTCCTCTTAACTCTCCCTCTGTGGAATTCAATATCATATTCAATTCAATGGTTATGATTCAATTCATGATCCAATACACAAATATAATTAAATCTCAATTCCTTGGTGGTTTAACCCTAATCCTAATTTAAAAGCCCTAATTTCTTTGGTGAATCTAAGAAAGAATTGCATTAAGATCAAGAATTGATAAAGATCACACAATCGCTAACCCCTATCCCTAGGTAATAAGCCAATTATGAGAATCACTCTAAATTCATGCAATTGAGTGGCCAAAAACAATTGAAGCATTACGAGTAGAAGAAAACAATGGAATTAAATCAAAACTCACTAAATTGAAACAACAAAAGAAATTCACACAGGGTTTGAATTAGGATTCCCCAATCCCTAACCTAAGAGATTTAGAAATTCATGACAATAGAAAAGAAAACAGAGAAAAGAGAAGCAAACTCTAGAGTGAAATCTGTAACGCCCCTGAGCCGCTTGCAGGAGTGATGAGGGTCCCCACAAACCAACACGAGTCTTTCCAGTATGCTTTGTCTTCACTTGCACACTTTCCGGGAAACTTCCCAGATGGTCACCCACCCCATAATTGCTCCAGGTCAAGCACACTTAACTATGAAGTTCTTATGTTGTGGGCTTCTGAAAAGAAGATGCATCTTATTGGTATATTTCTCCACAATAATTTCCTTTAAGCTATCCTCCACTGTACAGTCTCATACCTGCACAACCTCTGGATCCCTCTCATTCGAGTGTGGGTTCGGTTCATCCATGAGTCCCCTTTTTTGCTTAGAAGCTTGCCAGAAGTCGCTCCTTGTCTGTGCCTCTTTGCACCAACGATCACTCCCCGCCCTCATCAGCCTCCGACTCTCATATACGGCTCGGGGGCGTTACAAAATCCATTAGTTTTGAAATCCCAATCTCCAAAGGAGAGAATTCTATGTTTCCCAACTCCAATGTATGAGAAAAAAAATCCTAAAAGCCCCTTTTTTAAAAGGGTAAAATAGCCTGTTTATATATTGTCAACATGTGTGGGGACACAACAACTTTGGACGTCCCTACATGCATACAACAGAATTTGTAAAACTTTCTGGCGTACTCATGTCCCCACCTGCAGCTTTTTGTGTTACCACGCACATATGACAGAATGCAATTATACAATTTAACTCTCTAATGTGCTCACAAATCTACTTTCTTATCCCTACAAGCTCGTCCAAAGACATTCCCCCTCCCCTTCATCATTTTGCTTCACTTAATCAAAGACCTACAAAAACACAAATTTAATAACCAATTAAAGTATATTTACTCAAATTTAACTGCTACCACCTAAAATAACACAAATATATATTCCTAAACATTTTTAAATTAATTTTTCACCTACTTTAATAACTTAAATGACTAAAATGACCTAAAACTAATCTATAAATCCACTAATATTGTGGATTTATCAGTAACCCGAAGATTAGTCTGAATTCGTCCTCAACCTGATATCGGGTTATTAAATGAGACCCGATTTAACCCTAATATTTCATGTGGGTCGGACAGGGTCTAACCCGACCTGGGTAGCTTAGAAAGGGATGAGTCAGTGAGACGGGGTCAGGTTTTGCTCACCCCTACCTCATGGTATATTCCAATATTTGATTTTACGACAAACTCCTTCTCCTTAATGTTATTTGTCTGGTAAGATTAGCTAGAGACTCGAAGAGAGAAAAGGAGAAAAGAGAAATAGAGATGATTTGTAGATTGTTTGATACAAGAAAAATAGTGAAGAATAGTTGTTTGGTTGTATAAAATAAAAGATAAAAGATATGTGAGAGAAATTAAAAGTTTTTTTCTTCAACATTGTTTTTATTACGGGTTATTGATATAATCTTATAAAAAAAAAACACAATCCATTTTTTAATTGGACTGTTGAGTTTCATTCCACTAACATAAGAAAAATAAAAACAAGGACAGAAAAGAACCACATAAATAAACTAAAATTACAGGTATTTCGATTGATAACACACGTACACATCCGCATCCAAAAGATGGATAACACACATCGGTGGAGATTTCTAGAGCCAAAATCCCAAGTCATCATTCAAAGCACGAAATAAACTAAAAATCAACACAACAAAGTTCCAAGAAACAAAGGTAAGAAAAATAAGGTAACAAGGGAATTCAGAAGACGACTGGAAGGGGATTGCTGAATCATCTGAAAAGATGGAGGTCAGAATGACATATCTTTGTTTCGAAGCGTATTTGTAGAGATGACATTTGGTCTTCCAGGAATCTTCCTCGACCAGTTGACAATAGACGCCATGGTGCTAGTTTCACACCTCCACCGCAACGCGAAATGGAAGCCTCCTCACTGCGAGCTCGCACAATTATGAAATTTTGGAGAGGTCACAAGTTTCTCTATGCAAGCCAGAGAGTATTGTAGTTCAGTCACAACGCCTCTCATTTCCCGAGTATCTTTCACCTATTTTTTGGAGAAATGATAATGACATAGGATCCACTTGTTTTTCCAACTTCTTCATTATTTCACTTCACCACCAAATTAAACAATAGAAGTGCAACCTTTCTCTACTTTCTCTTTTCCGATTTCACTTCTCCACCACCTCTATGCTATCCAAACTAAGTGTAAACGTGTGTATGGGAGCACTATACTCATTTTGTTTGTGTTTAAGTATAAAAAAATAGAAAATAGGGAGGAAAATAGTGAGAAAATATGAGACTTCTCAAGTTTAGTGTGAGACATGGAGAGACACTGTAGAGATAACAAATATCCATGGGTCCCACACATCCAGACCTCTCTTCCCAATTGAAAAGAGAGATCATAACAGAGAATTTGGGAGAAGACAATGGAGATCATGTTTTGCTCTTAACTTTTTTTAATTATCTCTCATTTCTTCTTTTTAACCAAACAATTATTCACTATTATTTTTCATCTATTTCATAAATTTTTTTTCCATTAAACAATCTATCAATGATTTTCATATCTTTCCTATTTCTTTCATCCTTCTTTCTTTTCTCTCCATTTAACCTTTTTTATTTATACTCTCAAATCAAACACATTGGTAATGTGATTTGAAAAAAAAATGTTTTTTATTGTTTAAATTAATTGAAATAAAGTTTTGCTTCCAAAAACACGTTTAAATAAAAAGTGAAAAATATAACATTTATACTAAGTTAAATTTTTATAATAAATTCAGCTAAATATTTTTAGGATTTAATTAGTATACAGTGTCAGTGTAAAGAAATTTTACACAGACATCTAATGGTGTGCTGCCACATCATTTAATGAATATGACACCTCATGTGTTATTAAATTCAATAAATGATGTGACAGCATATCATTGGATGTCTGTGTAAAACTTTTTTACACTGACGGTGTACATATATTAAACTCTAAATATAAATTATTTCATTAATTTAAATTTTACTCTTAATTATAAATTGATTTTATAGAAGTATCTAAATTTAAATTTATAAATGATGAGTTACTGAAACACAAGGTCCCAAGAGACTGAAAAGAGACAAACAGTAGCACGGGACAATCTGACGCTAAAAATGTTTACAGCAGGCTTTTACTGTTTTCTCTTGTTTGGGAAGGGAATGAACCATTATCATTCCATAGCAAATGTGACAACCGTCACTGTCCTTCTCATCTCCATGAGATTGTTTCCAAACGTAGCAATCGCATCGCATGCACAATAATATGAAGGGGCCCTACTGGATCTTAAATTAAATCTTATTTGATTTGAGCTGGTGGCACACACATTGTGTATTCCTCTTGAATGCAAATGCAATAGCTAGCTAGTTTCTCTTTTGCTTCAAAGTTGAAAGGGAATTGCCCTTTTCTCTCTTCTTTTTCAGATCGCTGTCATTTTTATATATATAAGTGGTTGGGTAGTTATCATGTGGCCAGGGAGACTTGAGAAAATCTCCAATAATTCCAATGTTTAATTTGCTTCCCTCACTCACCACCAAAAAGGCAAACTCCCTTTTTATTGACCATGAAAGTGAAAAAGAACTATCAACTATCTTTAGTTTAGTGCGAATGATTCTGGTTTTCCACTTAGATTTGGATTTTGGAGCATATTATCAATGAATTGAATTAAAGTCTATCGACGGCCAAAAATAAAAAGAAATGCTATTCATTTGTTCAATATATAGGTGACGCATACCAAATAGTAGGAGTGAATTGTGACTCAGGTAAATTTTACTTGCAATATATGTGGGAATTATCTATCAAGGAAAAAAATATTTATAATTGACGCATTGACATTTATAATTTAAATGAAAGGTACATCCTCCAATGGGCTTGGTTGTTTCTCTTACGGGAAATTTATTATATCGACATTTGTAAGCACTGAATTTATTCACATGACATGTGCAGTGTCATGTTCTAACATGTCCAACCAGAGAAAAAAGAAAGACTCTTCTGCTGAAGTAATTTATTTATATTAAAAAAGTCATTAAGTAAAAACTCATTTTGGTCTATAAAAAATTGAGAAATGAAAATTGTACAAATACAATATACAACAAGGAGAGATAAAGAGAGAAAAGAAGAAGAAGAAGAGAGAGAATTGTGGGATGTGATGGGTGATGTGATAGAGAGATATAGAGAGAAAAAGTGTGTTGTATGAGTTTGTTGTATGTTTTGGTTGTATAAATTTATTATCCCTAAAAAATTTAGTGTCGGTGATATTAATTCTTGAAAGAAAGAAATTACATTTTCCGTCGCTAAAATATGAAAAATTATTTAATTTAGTTCCTAAAAAATAAAAAAGTTATTCATTTTAGTCATTATTTTTTTTTTGAAATGTCAATTTAATTATAAAAGTGATTAAATTAATTGATTTTTTCATCTTTTAATGATGAAAATGTAATTTTTATCTTTCATGGATTAATATGATCGATCTCAAATCTATTGAGAACCAAATTGAGGATTTACTCAAAAAAATCATCGTATTATATTGTTTAGCAATTTATTAAAAATGTGTAAACATTTACTACTTTTCTACATATCAGATAAGTTTTGTTTGGTTTTAATTCCCAAAACGAATCAAGACAAACAAACATGTGCCCAAACTGTAAAAAAAACAAGCAAGTTAAGATGAGGGAAATAAAAAAGAAGAGGGTAACTAGCTAGGTAGCGTGGATTGATGCCATGATTACGGATGGGTGAAAATAAATTTGGAATGCTGTTGCTTTGGTTATCTTGTTGTTTTCTTGTCTTCATTTGTTTTGGACATTGGTATTGGCTTTAAATAAAAATAAAAACTTTGGTAAGAGAGAGTATGTAGTGTGAAAGATGGCAACATCCATCAACCATTTGCGCTGTCTTGGCGGGACAGTCTGGCGTACTTATCTTTGTACCTCGTTTTTCCCGCTTACTACCATTATACCCTTTCTCTTCTTATTTACTTCAATACCCTTTCCTCCATTTTAAATTGACATTTGAGATATAGTGTGTACATTTATTTTCTTTTTTTCATTTTTTTATATTTATTTACTTTTTTCTCTTTATTATCATAGCATTACTTATCATATTTTTTCATGTCATGCATTTCTTTTCCCTTTCTTTTATATTTCCTTATAGCATTTTTGCTACCTTTGAATATTGAGAAGAATGAAATAGGATAAAATAAAAGAAAAAATATTTTTTTATTTCATTCTATTTCATTACATCAAAGGATAAAATTCATTCCATTTTATTTCATTATATTTTAAATATATCAATTAATAGAGTTTTAATGATTTTATTTCATCCATTTTCCATCAATCCAAGCATAGATATTAGCCTTAGGTAGTGTTTAAAAAAAAGTTAAAACATAATTATGTGTATTTGATATATTTTAAAAATAAAACAGAATTGAACATAAGATTAAAAAGTTGTATATTTTAATTTTACTAGCCCTGAATTTGATTTAGTGTCAAATAGAAAAATAGAGTGATTGAGTGACACCACTACAACTTATTGAGTGACACCACTACAATTTATTGAGTCTAATAGTGGGTTATCAGTTATTATATAAAAATTAACATAAAGGTACGAGGGAAAATGCAATTATTATTATATTGGATTTATAAGTAAAAATGTGACTATTTTTATAGTCTAATAGTCACATTTTTCAAAAATAATCTAACAGTGGGTTATCAGGATTTGAAAAATATGACTATTTTTTATAGTCTAATAGTCACATTTTTAAAAAATAGTCCAACAGTGGGTTATCAGGATTTAAAAAATGTGACTGTTTTTTAGTTCTAAAAAATTAAAATTCTGAAATCACTTTTAGGTGTTTTGTAAAACTGTTTTATATTTTTTTTCTATTTTTGTATTGGAAATTGTGTAAATAAATCATTTCATTTATAAAACAATTTTATAAACTAAAAAAACAAAATTAAATCAAATAGGCTCTTAATCTATGTGTTTTTTATTTAAATAGACAAGTAAATAGGAACAAAGATAATATTAAATAATTTGATCCCCTAACTTGAATTAACCATGCTTCCAACAAATCAAGAATTAACACAAAGCCATGTTTAATGTTGAGTGGTAAGCTACCTTTTTAAGGGTAGTTTATTTTCAGAAAATATTTTTCATTTTCATTTTCTATTTTATAATTTTAATTATAAAAATATCAATTTGTTTTTTATTCTAGTTCATGTTTTAAAATTTTATATAAAAAGAGAAATTAATACAAAGTTGTTTTCACTAATTTTTTATAAACAAACAAGCCCTGCTTTTCATTTTTTATTTTTTAATTTTGGAAGATATTTTTTATTTTCATTTTCTATTTTTTGTTTTACTCATAAAAATTGTCAACTTTTTTCTTTCATTTTATTTCATATTTATTAATTTTATATTTGAAATAGAGAAATCAATATAAAGTTATTTTCATTGTTTTTGTTATGAAATTTTAAAAAATAAATAATAATTTTATAAATAAAATGAAAAATATTCTTATAATTAAAAATAAAAAAACATAAAATGAAAATAAAAAATATATCCTAAAATAAAAAATTCCGAATTTACACTCAACACATGGTTCAACCTTTTCCCCTGCCGTGTTTAATTAACACACCTTATTACCCATGGGGAGCAATTTATTTACTTAAACCCATACGATCATAGTGCAAATAGATAATTTTGATTAAGATTACATAAAATAAATAACAGGAACTACCTATAATGTGTTTGAAAACATAGTAGTATTTTAGAAAGGAGGAGCTGGAGGGTTCAACTCACATTATGAATTTTTAAGCGGTGCTAACTTATTATTTCAAAAATTTAGTTGACACCAGAGAAAAAACAATTTTTTTAATTTTTATTTTCAACAAATAATTATTTCAAAATTTGAACATAAAACTAATTTAAACAAGTGTCAACTATATCTCTTGATCCACTACCTGCCTCTTCCTCTAAAATTAAGTCATCAAATTAAGCAAAGTCAGCATGGTAATTCACTGGAATTTGACGGCAATAGCGGGTTACAATGTGCCTTTCTCCATGTTTAAGTAGCCAAATTCAAATTTCTGTTAAGACCCGTTACTTTTTTAGGCAGGTTCAAAGTTTGTGCGTTATGCCTGTTTAGTGGTTAAATGCTTATCCATTAAACCGAGAAGCGTTAGCAATATAAATTTATTATTTGCTTATATATATTTAGGGGTCAAATAGGGGTCATTATTGATTATTGACGTGCATATACATGATTGATGAAATTTAGACGGGAAATAGGATGCATGAGAAGCAATTGATGTTTTTTTTTTAGATACAAAAATTGAATACCGATAGGGTTGGTTCGAGTGGTACATGTTTGATTTTCTTTAAGCAGGGTCTCGGGTTCGAGTCTTGCATGTGGATGGAAAAAAATCCTCACTGTGAGAGCTAGCCCCACCATGATGTAGATGTTCCCGACTCGAACAAAATTACCTCCCGTGGAGGATACCTTTGGTTAAACCAAGAAAGAAAATACAAAAATTGAATGCAATGAGACCAGGGACGATAGCGAAATTGAATTTTAAGGGCACTGATGAAGCTCTGAGTTATGAGCCCCACATTGAGTGTGCACTCAATGCGGTACTTAAGTCATTGGGCTCTCCCACCTAATGAACTAGTCTTTTTAGGTTGGCCTCTCGCCATGGATTTAAGTCGTAAGGGCTACGGAAAGACCTATAGGCTTGATTAAGGTGAAAAAAAAAATGAATGTTGATAGGTGTGTGAAGCTACCAAAAAAAAGGAGAGTACTACCATTGAGTCAGTGCCGATAGAGTGAAAGTCGTTGTGGACATAGGCCCTTAAAGGGGCGGAATGTTATGAGTTCCACGTTAAGTGGACTAAGACACTCAGGCCCGTTTGGTGGATAGGATATGATAGGATAGATGAGTTGGATAGCAACAGGATAGGATAAGAGCATGATAAGCTCTTATCATATCCTATGTTTGATGCACACTAGGATAAGAGGCAGATAACATTATTTTATCTTATCATATGTTTGAAATGGATAGATGATGACATGATAATATTAAAAAATATTGATATGACAAAATTGCCCTTATTATAAAATTAAATTAATTTAAAATTTAAATTTTCAACAAAGTATGCATGAATAAAAAATTATTTATTTATAAAAATATTTAAATTTAATAAAAAAGAGGAGAGAGTGAGCGAGGAGAGAGAGGGGCAAGAGAGAGGGAGGGAGAGAGAGGAAAGAGAGGGAGGAGAGAGGAGATAGAGAGGCGATAAGGGATAGAGGGAAGAAGAGAGAGGAGAGGGGGATGGAGGGGAGAGATAAGGGGGAACAAGAGAGGAAGAGGTAGATTAGAGAGAGAGGGAGGAGATAGAGATGATAGAGATGATGAGAGATAGAGGGAGGAGAGGAGGGCGAGAGGAGAAATATGGAAAGAGAGAGAGGAGAGAGGAAGAGAGGACAAATGAGGAATAATTTTTTTTTATCTTATCATATCCTATCATTCCCTAACCCAGCTCCCCCCTTAGGATAAGAATTACATCACGAGGAAAGGATAGGATAAGCAACATGATAAAGTTATCATATCCTATTGGTGCAACAAACACATGATAAGTGATGGGATAGGATAAAGTTATCATATCTTGTCTCTTATCATGTGCACCAAACGGGTCCTCAATGTGATACTTAAGTCATGAGGTCTTCTCACCTAATGGTCTAGTCTTTTGGATTAGACTCTCTCATGGACTTAAGTCACAACACTTTGAGATCTATGATTCTACTATAAACTGGGAGTTTAAAAGGGGAACAAATGAATAAGTGAAGAAATTAAGAGAAAGTGAGCGAACCTGAAAGGGAGAAATGGTCACAGGAGTAGTTTTTTTTACTCAATTAGAGTTGTTTGATACTTTGATTCAATGACTTAATTAGAATTGACATCTACTGTCAATTGATCTTATATGTGTAGGGATTCTCTATATTGTGTAAACCTCTACAGCAAAGTTTAGCTGCTAAATAGCTACATATTAGCTATGTAGTGATTCTGCAACTATTTTGTAGCTAAATTTTGCTGCAGAGGGAGATTATCCTTATCTATGTTATATATATATCATTAAAAATGAGCAAGTGATATTAATATTTTTTTAAAAAAATTATGTGATCTAGCTAGTGGAGGTTTAGTAGGGGTGGAAATATGTCAGACCGCTCATCGGGGACTTACGATCCAGCCTATTTAAGGTCTAGTTTGACTTTACTTGTGTAATAAAAATGTCAGGTTTATGCTTTTAAAAATATCTCTTTAATTAAATGAGTCAGACTTAGGATTTTTTAAAAATCTATTTGGCTTGGAGGGCTAGCCTATTTATAAATAATATTATTTTTAATAAAAATATAAATATATTTTACATAATGAATAGTCTAATAATATTTTTTTTTAATTTCTCCCATTGATCTATTTAGAGATAGACTTGTTGGCCTACTTAAAACACATGTCACTAACATAATTATATTATTAAAAAGTAAACCTATTAGTTTGCAAACATACTATCCTATTTAGAAATAGACATATTGGTCTATTTAAAGGTCATAATGCGAAATATATTTTTAAACAGGAAAATAGGTCAAACCAGACTTTCAAACAGGCCGGGTCAGACTTGAAAAAATGACTTATGATAGGTAACATGCTAGACTTGGGTTACGAAAAATATAATGCAGACTAGACTTGAGTCTTGCAAAGTTTAACTTAGTTCGGCCTACGTCCACCCCTAGGGCTTAGCCCCCCTTTCTCACAAAATAATTAAAATATAATAAATTTTATAAATAATTAGAGATCTCTTAATTTTTGTGATTAATCTTAAATATAATCTTTTTAAAAATGAAAGTAGTACATGTTTAACAGAATTTTACATATTGGAGTTTATTAGTGGCTTTTAACTTTGGGTTAAATTGTTGATTCTATGTTTGATAGAATAGATGTTTAGTGTAAATAGAGGGGAGAAGGGAGAATTATTGAATTAGAGTAGAAGAATATTATTTTTCCTATTTGGTAGGATAGAAATGGTTAGGAGATAAATAAAAAGTGGTGGGTCTCACATAGAGGTGGTAAAATGGCCCAAGCCCATCGGGACAGTTTAAACCCTTTTTAAAATTTGAACTCGAATTAAATTCGGGTTATTTTAGCCCAGCCCGACTTATTAAAATGGCGAACTTGACCCGCAAAATCTGCTAAAATATAGGCTTAGCTCATATTTTACCGTGCTTAAGTACCATTTTTTTGAGCTCGAATTAAATTAGGTTTTTTTAGCCCATTCCGTTATAGCCCGTAGTTCGCATTTGGCGAGTCCGAATCATGCAAGGTATAGCTTGTCATGACACCTCTAATCTCACATGTTTCTATTTCTCTTCAAAATTAAGTCAAAATTTTATTCACTTTTCTCTATTTCACCCATTTTTTTACTAAATAACCTTAATTTCATTTCTACTTTATTTAATCTATTTCTCCACATTCTATTCTTTTTTTTTTATTTTCTCGACTTTATTTCATTCCACTCAATCAAACAATGGAAGTATGAGCATGAGAATACAAGGGATGTGGTAATATGGATTTTAGCCTTTCTCTAATATTAAATTGAAGATTGAAAAGGTTGCTAATAAACGGCAATAATATATGGCTTACAAATAAAAAAAGAAAAGAAAAGAAACTGCGATGAGCACCATGCAATGGAATTAAGAATGAGTTATTGGCATGATTGGACCTTTCCTCATGGTGCTTTACCCATTTTACTCACCTCATTTAAACCAATAGAAAGAGTCCTTTGGAGCATTTTCTTTTTCCCTCCAAAGAGCAATTTCTGAATGCGGAATTGAATTGACGTCTCCCCGTTTCCAAATGATTAGTGGAGCTAGAAGAAAGAAACATGCATGGCTAATTTTGTCTTTAACTAAAAAAATTCAAATTTCAAACGGTATGTAATAAGTCAAAATCATTAGAAAATACAAAAAGCTCACTTCCGTGGGCATTCAATTATCGACATACATAGGGAATAAACAATAAAGTTAAATTCTTGCTGCAGCTAGCTAGGACCGATCCAACCGAGATAAAAATTCTCAATTCAGTGATTATTTTTAAAATATTTTACTTGGTTATAACTTAATTATGTCATTACTCATATGAGCTATTCTGACCAGCTCACTCTACTCCCACCCAATCCTTACCACTTGCTATGGTCAAGTGGATAAATATTTATTTTGATGGCCATTGTGCTTTGTGGAAATTCATTTATCACTCTTAGTAACACTCTAAAACTAGATGCAAATTTATTATAAGAAAAAAAAGCTAGATGCAAACTTAATGGGATACGAATTTTGGATAGATAATATTAGATACCAATTCACTTTCCTACACTATTTTCTTCTTATTTTTCTTTTTTTTTACGGTTATTAAAATGGTAATGATGAGATAACACCTCTAATCCTTATGGCAAACAGTTTTACCCGTTACAATCATTCAATTGGCCCATGAACTTCAAGGAGTTTTCTTGGGGATGAATACTCACCAACCCTCTGTTTGTTTTAGCAGAAATGCTGAAGAGAGAAGTTGGAGAGAGTGAAATGGAAGTGAGATGGACAAACTATCGTATTTGGTTAATATGGAGAGAGAGATTGGTGTGATTTTTGCTATGGGACCCATGTCAGTTATTTTCTCCGCTGAACACAAGAGAAATGGGGGAGAGTTTAGCTTGCATTATCAATTTACTATATTACTCCTTGTTATACTGTCATTGCCTATTATTAATGAAGTCTATTGCTTGTTAGTTTAGTCTTTTTATATTTTTACAAATATCTCTCTCATTTCTCCAAAACCAAATAACTATCATAATTAATTTCTCTTCTATCTCTCTCATATTTCTCTAATACCAAACAACCTCTATTTCTACTTAATTTCTCTACTATTTCTCTCTTCCTTATCTCTATCTTTCCTATTTCTCTATTCCTTATTTCTCTTTTTAAACCAAACAAAGTGTAAGAAATTATCTTTTACGATTTATGCCAAGTCGTGTTGGCACTTTGATACACTATCTAAAATAAGAAAATATTATTTTTTAAATTATAAATTTGATAAAAAAGATTGCAAATTAAATAACTAAAACTACTTAGTTGTAATTTTTATTACTTATTTTATAAAAAATTTTAAATGTGTGTTTTTCACTAAACTTATAAATACAAATAAAGTATAGAAATTAAATTAAAAACATCTAAGAAAAATATATTTAATCAATACAATATTATATTACTTATAATAAAAATATAAAATGTGTATGTTCAAAGATTTTTTTTGAAAATTTAAAAAATGGTTTAACTAATACATAAATATTTTAATGACAATTTGTAAATGTCTCATTATACTAAATATTTATTAAACAATTTTTTGTTTTAATTAAAATATTAAAGAAAGCAACTTTTTATTAAAAATTTAATTACAATAAAAACTAATTTGGTTTAATATAAAACCTCAAAAAATATATTTAAACATAAATACTTAAGAAGGAAAATATATACAATAACTATCATACTCTTAAACAAGAAAATTAGATTTCTTAGTTTGGATAAACTTCTCAATAAACATTCATAAAAAAATTAAAAAAATAAAATAAATTTAACTTACTTCATAAATTGAAATTATTATATACAACTCAACTTTTTCAAAAATACTTTCATTTAACTTTTCCATAAACATTTCAATACTTAAAAGGACTTTTTTATATTTTTTTTGTGTTAACCACATGTATCCTCTACACTCATAAAAATAAATTCTTTTGTTTGTATTAAAAATTTCTATAAGATAAAAACTAATCCAAATTGGGTCAGAATAATAAATTACACAACAACATGTAACTTCATTATTTATTTGGTAAATTTTTTTACCTAATATAATTTTTGCAAAATATATATTTCGGAAGGGGTATCTATTTAAGTCAAACAACATTTGTACCTGACAAATGACGAGTCAACAAAAAATTGCAAGTTGCATATGGTGACTATAGTCGGTTGCTGTTTTGCTTTTTTCTATATTAATCAAAACTAAATTCGTTTACTGTTAATAAGTCCAACATCTTCTAAATTTGCAAAAATTTCATGTTTATTAATTTTCATTTATTTTATTTTAACATAAATAGAACTAACTAATTTTTTATTTCCAAAAGAAATTAAAAAAAACACTAATACAAACGTAATAATAAAAGAAAAAAAAAGATAAAATACATAATTGGGTGATTTGGAAGTGCATCAAGGACACATAGGAAGGCAACACTGCACTCCACTCCACTCCACGCACTACCAGCTGTACGCAGTGGCATATTCGTAAAAATGCAAAGAAACATGTCGTGAATGAAACCTTTTAATAATTAAAATTGTAATTATAATAATATGCAATGAATTGAAGATCCAACTTTGCCATCCAGACAGACCCCAATTTCCCTGCGACGACCCCCAAAATACGAAAACCAAATCTCACAGAGAAATAGAAATAGAAAGAGAAGCAGAAAGAGAAAGAAAGAGGGAGAAGGAGAATTTCGGTGTTACAGAGCAACAATTTAGAGAGAGAGAAGAGGAAGAAGAAGAAGAAGAAGAAAGGAGAGAGAGAGAGAGAGAGAGAGGACATTGCTAATGGCGGAAGGGAAGGAAGAGAGCAAATCTAGCGAAGAGAGTGTGAAACTGTTCGTAGGGCAAGTGCCGAAGCACATGACGGAAGCGGAACTGCTTGCAATGTTCAAGGAGTTCGCTTTGGTCGACGAAGTCAACATCATCAAGGACAAAACCACACGCGCTTCTCGAGGTATGCCACTATTCAATCCAAATCTCGCATTCTCCGCTCTCAAATCTCGCATTCAACCCTAATTTCCCGTTTCCCTCGCAGGTTGTTGCTTCGTGATTTGTCCTTCCAGAGAAGAGGCTGATAAGGCCGTCAATGCGTGCCATAATAAGAAAACGCTACCAGGGGTTGGTCATCCTAATTCCTAACACTAGTAGTCTTCATTGAAAGTGATTCCCTTTTTATGGAATAATATGATATGATTGATTCTGGTATATATGGCTGGTGTTACTATGTAATTATAGTTATTGATGCTGACGACTACCTTTTAGTAATGAGTGTCTTAATTGGGCAATAGCGTTTGTCTAATTTTAGGAATTTATGTCGCCGTACTTACTATATTTGGATAAACGACTCAACTCACTGTTACGGTTTTCATGAGTTTCCTTTTAATTTCTTCCCCCATTGTCGTTTATTTTCTTCAGTCGTTATTGGTCACTCACTGGAAATTTTCATATTGGTCACTGGAAGCCCCTGGGTCAAGTTTGTGTGATTTTGTTGGAAATGAGTCATCATTAAGATATTTTAGGATGGATGGTTATGAGTTTTCAATTTTGTTTTTTAAAAATTTTAATCAGTTTTTACAATTATAAACATTTTTGTGATTTTGAAAACGACCCAAATGGGGCCTTAATTAGTCTGATTCTAACACCTCAAGTACAAACATATGCAGTATTGAAAATAAAATATCTTGGCATTCTAAAGTTATTAAACCGGATTGCCAATTCCTGTAGGAAAGATTTTCTTTTTGTTGGGCGGGGGTTGATGTTATAAAGTACTGATGCAGCAGCACTATTGTGAGCTCTGCTTGTTAGGCATCACAAGCCTGAGATAAGTTATCATGGACATATATAATTATAAAATTTCAATTGATTTCCCATTTATTCTTAATTTTCCTTTAAAATTAATATTGTTGAGGTCTTAGTCCTGGACCCTTACTATTGTGAAATAGAAGAGAAATGCAAATTAATATTGTGAAATAGAACAGAAATGCAAGTTAATTATATGGAAAACTATTTTGTAATATATTTTCATTATCATTATATATCTATTTATTATTTATTATGCTTATAAGTGTACATACAACTAATCACATTTTATTTTTATTAATTAATAAATATATTTAATGCAATGTAAGTAGATGCATCATGTAATTTTTCATTCATTTGCAAAGAAGGGGGTTATTACAATTTGTGTCACCCTTTAAGGTTGAGAATTTGAACAATTTACTTGGATACTCAGCAGCTCCCTGATATCTTGACACACTTCCGTGGGGTTCTTTTCCCTTGACATACACAAAAAGGTTTAAATTCTCTACTTTCATGCTAATTGTGGATAGAAATTGGGTTGACTGTGCAACTTGTTAATGTGGTTACTGTACCGGCTGCATTGACAAATAAATTTCTGGAAGTTCATGGAAATCATCACTAAACTTTGACAGTTCAGTTTCAAATTAGATGGCTACACAGCCATGATTATGACATAAAAGTTGACCTTAGAAATCATAGATTGAGCCTCTTATCTTTAAATTTACATATATGTTGGTTTTCAGATTCGTTATACTTATGGCCTTTAATTCATAATAGATCAACTGTCTTTCTCATTATTCTCTATGAATGGTGCTTTTTATTTATGACGACTTCCTGGATCAGTATTAAGTTAGAACTTGTTAAAATTAATAAGTTGTGAGTATAGTTTTCAAATTGACTCTTTTTTTGACATTTGGGTTTTTGAAATTATCTACCATGAATTTTCAGTGGAGACACCTTTTATAGTTTCCCTGGCCTTGATCTGTTATGTGTATAGCCTTTAAGAGTTTGAGATGATGGGTAAAGTTGCTAGCTCCTTCAGCAACTATTCATCGCACCCTCCTTATGTTTGTTATTGTTTAATCCAACTAAAATCATTTTGATGATGGATTCTTCTTTCAGAAGATGTTTCTATGAAATTTTGGGATTTTCTGACCTAGGAATTATATTAACTAGCAAATATCCATCTAGTTCAAGCTCCACATTCAGGTGGTCACTACTATTAAAATTTGGGCCTCTGCCCACATGATAAATTATGTTTGTTGATTGTTCCAGATAGTTGTGACCTAAATATGCATAGAAAACAGAATATGATTGAAAATTTTGATTTCTTGATTATCCAAAGGATTCCATGGAGCACTGAAGTAATGTTGTTATGGATGTTATTGTTGTTGTTTTAAATACCACATGATATGATATGATTATTCTTATTTTGATTGGGAAGCATCTTGTTTGTGTCCAATTCAGGCATCTAGCCCATTGCAAGTAAAGTATGCAGATGGCGAATTGGAAAGATTAGGTGTGATATTTTTTTATTATTTAATTTAAAATTTTGTTAAGCAGAATAATTTCTGAATTCATTCATGTACTGGAATTCCTTTGTTTTATTGAGGACATGCCTTGATTATAATTGTCTGTCATCCTTGAATCCAGAACACAAACTCTTCATTGGCATGCTTCCGAAGAATGTTTCTGAAGTTGAAGTATCTGCACTTTTCTCCAAATACGGAACTATAAAGGATTTACAGATTTTAAGAGGTTCTCAGCAAACAAGTAAAGGTACTGATTATACAGCTCAATCCATCCTTTATTCTTTCATGGCTTTGGTGTTTCTTATCCTCAAGGCTTTATTCATACTTCTACTATTTTGTGGTAGGTTGTGCATTTTTGAAGTATGAAACCAAAGAACAGGCCCTTGCTGCTTTAGAGGCAATCAATGGAAAGCATAAAATGGAGGTTGGTGCTTATTAAATCCATCACCTGAACTTTCAACCCTATATTTTTTTAGTAGTGGAGTTAGTTGTATAATATGATGAATGCATTAAAAAAAATTCATCTGCATCTGTGTTTATTAAGGAAGGGAAGAATAGAATTAGATTTAGTGTACAGGATGGAACTATATGGTTATCTGATTGATATTTTTTAGCAATTTAGTGGCACTATGTGTAATTTGCTGATGCAATGTGTGCAAAGACGTGGCTTTATAACTGAAATCCTAATAAGATGCATGATTAATGATTAATCATTCATACACATATGGACTATTTTAGATTTGATAATATGTTTTTGGTTTCTTGTATGTGGTAGAATGGAAAGGTGCATGCCTTTAAACTCAATTACAATTTTAGTTGTAAATGGTGTTTGCAGTATTTTGGACCTTCAAGCGGCATTCAGCCACAAAATCCTATTGGTGAGGGACGTGAACATTTAATCATTGAATCATGTGTGTCAGATTTCATTATAGATACACAAATATTTATTATTTCAATTTTGATCGTTGTCTCGATTTGGAAATCCAAGACTGGGTTTGTTCCCTACATTGGTTTGTATAAGACAATGATAATGATGGTCCAGGCTTAGGCTTGTGTCATTATTTATTCGACAGGCTCAAACTGGATCCAAGCTTGGAAAGGGAAAGCCAAGCTCTGGCTTGCAATGCTTATTATATGCTTGCAATAAATTAGCCAAGCTGAATAAATCTCAAGATTGGGATTGTAACCCATGCACAAACCCTTGTGCATTGTGTCAGTCAACACAAATAATTATAATATATATGAAATATATAAGATATATGAATTAAAGCTCGTGAACTTGCAAAATGGTTCCATAGTGGACTTGCACAAGCATCTCATTCATTCAACACGAATTGGATTGGGATTTACTAAAAAAGTACATTTCCTCTTGGCAACCAATCTTCAAGTAAGATTATGATCAAAATATCAATTATTAGCATTATATAGACACTTCTTTTGTACTGTGTTTGCATTACTGAAAGTCATTTGTTTTTGTTTTGTTGATATGTTCTACACACATGTATGACAAAAGTTGTTTGTGATATCACTAACTTGACAAGCATATTAATTCTGACAACTGCGATCTGATATCTGTTTTGTCTTCTGTGTAGGGTTCAAGTGTTCCCTTAGTTGTCAAATGGGCTGATACTGAAAAGGAAAGACAAGCTCGAAGAGCTCAAAAAGCACAGTCCCAAGCTTCTAATGTACCACATGCTGATTCTCAGCACCCATCATTGTTTGGAGCCTTGCCTATGGGTTATGTTCCTCCATATAATGGATATGGTTATCAGGTTAGTTCTATTATATTACACTATTAAGATATAATCTGTATCATTTTTTCTTAATTCATGCAGCTCGTTCTTCAGCATAAATTGAAATCATTACATTGGTGTAATATGTTTGTTAGTTTCCATGCCTAACATCTTGATGAGATATATGTCTGATGATGATAATTTTATCTTGATAGGCTCCTGGAAGTTATGGGCTCATGCCATACCGCATGCCACCAATGCAGAATCAACCTGGTTTCCATAATATGATGCCTCACATGAATCAAGGAAATGCATTGCGGCCTGATCTCGGTCCCAATATGAACCCTAGAAATTATCATGTGCCTCCTGCAAGTTACGTTAGCTCATATCCTGCTGTGCCAGGCCTACAACATCCAATGGCGTATCCTGCAGGAATGATTAGTCCAAGGCCCATGAGCAGTCCTCCTGGTTCTGTCTCACCTTCTGGTGGAAATAACAACTCCGCCACATCTTCAGGGGCCAGCAAAAATTCCGGGGGTCAGGTTGAAGGTTGTTATCTAAAATCTTATTTGTTCCTGGGTATATATGAATGCAATCATTATGTATGTTGTTACAAGTATATTTATATTTTGACCATCACTCTTTCCTTACAAGAAAGGTTACTTGGTATAATTCTGCTCATTGCTTTATTTTCTTAGGACCACCTGGTGCCAATCTATTTATTTATCACATACCTCAAGAATTTGGAGATCAAGAGCTTGCAACTGCTTTTCAACCATTTGGTAGAGTTTTGAGTGCTAAAGTTTTTGTTGATAAAGCAACCGGTGTTAGCAAATGTTTTGGTAAAGCCTATACTCCATTTATTTATGAATTTAATGGGTTTTTTGTGTGGAGCATGTGTTTGATGAGGTCCCATTTGCAGGGTTTGTTAGTTATGATTCCCCAGAAGCTGCTCAATCTGCCATTAGTATGATGAATGGATGCCAATTAGGAGGTAAGAAATTAAAGGTTCAGCATAAGAGGGACAACAAACAGGGCAAACCTTACTGATGAAGCTGAACAATGGAATTTTGTATAATTCAAATTGTAATTCATGACCAGTCTGATGTTTATACAATTTGTAATTTCTGTAACATCAAAGTTCATTTAGACATTGATTATTAATTTATTGATTTTTCCCTCAACTCCTATTGATTGTATTATCTTTTTTACTTCCAATTCTAGGATGAGAGGATAAATTTTCGTTTGGCTCCATATACAACAACCACGCTCTTCAATTTTCAAATTATTTTCGTATTTATGGTAAGATTGTTGATTTTATTAATTAATATTTTAAAGGTTATATAAATGAAGAATCATGATTAAATGTCAGTGTAAAACTTTACACTGTCAGTGCATACTAATTAAACTCTATAAATGTAGTAGAATATTATTATTTATCGAATTATTATGATGTTTTCATATTAATGGATATAAACATTGAAAAAGTAAAAATAAAGAATTATAGAATACAGTTAAAATTATCTATAAAATATTTGATATAAATAATTAAATATGTATTTGACATAATTACAATACAGTATAATACGATTATTAATGTTTCGAAGTGTTCGTAGTGAACACTGAGTTTTACTGTTTTAGTTAGGAGTTAGGACTTAGGAATGGATAGAAGTTTAGGATTTAATGAGTGTTTGGTTTTACGTTTTGAAACTGACCAAGATCAAGTTTGGATTTTCTAACACAACTAATTCTAACATTGGAAACGTGAGTTTACTATGTTTCAACGCTAAACCAAACATGCTATTAAGCTACCAGCTATGAAGCGATGCCTTAATAATGTAAAATGTTTTAACATCTTTTTGTTTACTGGGAATTTTCCATAGCCGTAGTTGTAGGTTTAATCTGGGGTCGGGGGTGGTGGACTTGTGGTTAAGTAAAATCCTACCATTATCATGAGTGACGATTCTAAAATTCGAACATATAACCTTACAGGTTTTGGTAAAAATGTACCAAAAAATATTTAAAATTGTATAAAAATATGTATAACTTATTATAAAAAGGGAAAATGTTAACAAGTGCCCTAAATCACTTGTTAAGAAACAAAAAATAGAAAGTTTTTATTGGAGTGTGTAGTATTTAATGTTACAAATGCAATCAATACCATAATTTCCAATAAAAACTTTCTGTTTATGGATCCTTAACCAATGCCCTCGTTAGTGGTACATGCTTGATTTCCCTTAAGCAGGTCTCGGACTCGAGTCTTGTGAATGGAAAAATCCCCGCTGGAAAAATCCCTTATAAATGAGTTTGGTTCTCTAGCGCAATAGATTTCTCCAATAGGAGAGAGAAAGAAATACACTCAAAGATAGTCCATTTGGAGAAATCTAGTGAGCGGAAAGGATTTTTATCCCTTATAAATAGCTACCAAGTTAGTATATTTCAATTTCGATTCAAGATACCTCCAAAAATTTAGAAGCATGCAATTTACAAGTTGATGGATAAGACAACACAACGATAGAGTATTGGTGACAGTGCCACATGTTTAATACATCAGATAGCCGAGATTACTAAGTTGTAGATGGGGCCTGAGGCCAACATCAATGAGAAATATCATTTCTACCTCCAAAATTAAACTATAATAGTAATTCATAACAATCAGAATAAAAGAAAAAAAAAGTATGAAATAAATAAAAAAGTGTATTATATAAATTATTATATATATTTCTATATGGATAGAGAATCTCGACTGTCAAGGGTCAACATCATTTTCGTAAGGATTAAATTATAAATATACATTACACCAAATAAGCGAAAAATTCAGTTTTCCAAAAAACTTTTACGCTTATATATGAGCAGTCATTCTTCCCACAAAATTATGACATTTGTGGTTATTTAAAAAAATTCAAAAAAAATAATTGCTGTAAGGAAATAATAGGTATTGTAAGATTATTGAAATTTTCCACGGAACGAAAATTGTTTAGACTGATATATGATTGAAAATCACCAAAATGGAACGGCAAGATAAAAATGTTAAGATAAAACTGACTTGATGAAACTCCTTTCTGCTTGATACGTTCTTTTTTTTTCATATTTTTTCCTTCTATATATAAAAAAAAGAAATATATTCATGACTAGTACAAATCCATTTAAATTGCGTTATGAAATACCACTTCTGATGATTAATTATAAGTAAATACATTACAATTTTAATCATTGTCTGGAGGCATAAATCATGAACATCAGAAGCTTGTTTTAGACATCTTAGGATTAGCTGATGGCAATGACAATTTCCCACACGCATAATTATAGAATAGATGTATGCTGCCTGCCACAAAAGTCAAGCTTGTCGATTATTATAACTTTTATTTTTCTCATAAACGAGTGGTCACCCACCAACTGTGGTCCCATTTTCTTTAATTTTTTCCTAACTCAATTCAATGACCACCTCCATGTTTTACTGTAATTTTTTATTTTTTGAACATGATTTTTTGGAAATTAAAAAAAAATGCCAGTAGTATGTGGGTGGGTGGATAAAAAGTTTAGGATCCTCTTGGGGTATTTGTGATTTTTTTAGCTTTTTATTTTCAAAAAAATTTATATCACGTTTTTATAACTCGAAACTAAAAATTATAAATCACTTTTTTGCGACTTTTAAAACGTCTACTTTGAAAATCACAAAAATAAATTTTTTATTTTTTATTTTGAATTGTAAAAATTTAATTGAAAATTTTTTAAAAGAAAAAATTAAAAACTTGTAATCGCTCTGAACGGACCCTTAGATAGTGGCAAATTTAATTTTTATAACAAAAAAAATACAATAGACAGTGGTGGATAGCAGTTGAAGTGTATATTGACCTAGACGGACTTTACCTGCAAGTTCAAGGTTCAAATCCGAAGCATGTGGGAGAATCTCAGTCAAAAGGCAAAAAAAAAAAAAAAACAAATAGGGATAATTGTTATGCATAGTTATTAAATTATCTATACTTTTCTTGTATAGCAAAGAAAGAACTAGGAAAATCATGGGCATGGCCAATTGAACTTAATTCACACATGTAGAAGTAGAACTACTCAACCGTGATAATTTCCTTTCAATGGTCACTTCATTACTTTATTTAACAGTTCTAAGGTCAAGTTCAATTATTTACCGTGAATCACAGGGTCTCTTCTTTTGATTTTTGGTAAAAGCTACCAGCTACCTTGAACATTTCTCTTCCTTACATTAGGGGGAATGCTGAAAACATAGGTCAAAAAAAGTGACCAAAGATTTTTCTAAGTTGGCTGCCTTAAGTTTCATGCAGGCTAAGGCTATGCAGCCCATAATGTGTATTAGCATCCCCATTATCAAACACATTCTCCAGAATCTGACAACAACATAAGCCAATATTCCAACCTAAGTTTGGAGAATGTCACAAACATATTACTACTATTTAAGTTTTGCTTTAATCATCGCTTAATTTTTGAAATTCAACTAATAATATCTAATTCTCTAAAAAGACTAATAATACAGCAGATTTTTGGGACTAAGACAATGTCTTCCATTGGTTCCAACATACAAAATTCAAGAAATTTGGAATAAGTCATACACCGATCAAACTTGACTCGTGAACCGCGAATTGACACCCGGAAGCAAATAGAGTCAAAATCTATCCTAAAGGGGTTAAGCTCTAATGTAGCCCAGAAAAGAAGTTATTAAGAATAATGTTTATTGATTCAAAAAACAATCCGTAAATTTTGTACATAATAAAATTGTGTTAATTATGTTTTTAGTCCCTGAAATATAGTGTGTGTTTGGTTTAGAGTTGAAACTAACCAAACTTAAGTTTCGATTCCCCAATGCAACTATTTCTAGCGTTTGAAACGTGATTTTACCACATTTCAACGCTAAACCAAACATGTGAATAGTCGAGATTTAATTTTAGTCCATGTAATTTAAAATCGGTGGTTTTTGTCCTTCAAAAATTGAAAATACATCAATTTAGTCTTTATTGCATAGTTTTACTACATATTTTGCTACCAATTAGCTACAAATTTTTATCGATAAGGCCTGAATTGATGTATTTTCAATTTTTGAAGGACCAAAACCACCTATTTTAAATTACAAAAACTAAAACAAAATCTTGACTATATTTCAAAGACTAAAAATATATTTAACCCTATAACTTTATATTTTCTTCTCCCCCATGACTTCTATTTTTTTATGTTACAATAAAATTTAGGGTGAGGGGATGATGTGATGGTCCAAGGCTCCGAGTTCAAAGAGCACTCTCATAGAGTTATTTGCATTTACCTTACCCCAAAAGGGTGAGTGAGATCAGATACGAGACCGTGTCTTATTCCACTCAACCATCCTCTTGGGTTCCATGACTTATATTTTTGTGTCCATACCTCCTAATTTAATTCCCATGCCATAATTTCTGTTTCATGGTCCTCCATTTCTTCTAGAAGATTAATGTTGGAAAATGTCCCTATTGACATTTGATAACTGTCCCTCTAGAAGGGCGTGACAAACTTGAGGCGAATTCTTTTGCTTTAATAACGACTACTTACTAGTCCCATCTGGTGGAGGCCAAAGGTTTTGAATGATTGCCCTGTCACTGTCACATAAAAGTGTCATACAAGACATCCTGAGTTTACTTTTTCATTTCACAATTCTATTGTATTGGCTCCAACACAACACTTACACTTCAGAGTTAAATAGTTTCAATATATCAAAGGCAACAAGTCATTCATTGCCTCTTGTTGCTACAATGGACATGAAGGGCACTTCTGATATCCCTTTTTACATGTTCATTGAAGCGACTGGTGACTCTGAAGCTGATTGTAATAATCCCACTACTTCTATGGCTGAATATGCTTATGAAATTGGCTTCGCAGATGATGATGCTCAATCTTGCAGCTATGATAATTCTGAGGCTTGTGATCCTGCTGAGTTCAAGGGATATGAGTTTTTGATTGATGATGATGATGAAGATGAAGAGAAAGCTGGTGTTTATGGAAATTCATATTGTGAAGCTGATGAGATGCAAGAACACCAGATGAAGTCCTTTGTGTCTGATGATTCAGGCCAAGAGTTGATTGATGAGAAGGAAAAGAACAGGTTGTTCTGGGAAGCTTGTTTGGCATCTTGATTATACTTTGGAGATTTCTCTTCTGAATCATTCTTATGGCTTCTGAGTATTCCACAAGGGCTCTTAGCTTCACCAATAATTTATTATTCTTTATTTAGAAACATTGGGGGTTGATTAAATGTGTCTAAGGGATATAGCCTTTCAATTGTATGTATGCTTACACTGATTTGTTTACACCATATTATATGACTTCTATCAATTCAAAATTTCATATGTCTTTCCTTCATCCAATTCTATAATTATCAGTGCAACATCATTCCAATATATAGAGCCTGTTTGGATGAAACTTCTACAGAAGTACTTTTATGTGAGAAAAATAGAATGAATCAAAGAGGTCAAATATGCATTTAACTTCTTCATAAGTTAAAATTAGTCTTTGTAGCCTATCTACTCCAAAAGCTCTCCCATTTAACTTCTCCTCAAGTAACTAATTTTAACTTATGGAGAAGTTAAATGCATTTGATATCTTTAATTCATTCTATTTTCTTTCATCTAGAAGTACTTCTGTAAAAGTTTCATCCAAACAGGCTCATAATATTTTACCTAGATTTTCTATGAAATTATTTGGCATGTTTATCATATATGACTTAATTATGTAGCATACTCTACTAATAATCTTGTTACAGAATTGGGTGCTTTGGTTATTTTTTGAAATTCTGATGATCATGCACCATGGTTAAGGAAATTCCGTAAAGTTGGGTACTTGAAAGACTCTCATGATATTCTCTGACTATTAGGTGGGGAAGACAAGGCACAGGCGCGTACTTGGGCTTAATGGTTTGAAATTATTTGGGTTTAGTTTGGCCCCACACTGATTTAAAATCCTCCCATGTTGAAGAATTTCTGAAGTTTTTTAGTGAAATAATAATTGCAATAGAACATGTGATCTTAGAATAATTGAAAATCAATTGCTGTCCAACTCACAGCTTAGCATTATAATATTACCAGGTATGATGAAACATTCAAATTTCAAATATTGTTATATAGCATTCCGTCTTTACCATAGGAAAACATGTGGTCAAGATCCTATTTGTTTTTAAGTTACAAACAAAAGTAGTGGTGGACCTTCATGAATTGAGTTTGTAATGTCTTCATTTAACCAAACTTCCATACGCTCTGTGTTTAGTTTGCCCCAAAACCATGTTATAAACATGGATCCGAGCAAACGCTAGTAAAAATGATGTAACGTGATTTTGAGGTAAGCCAAACACACACGACTTCACATTACAAATTTAAATTTTGCTACTATTGTGGCAACTGACAAGTATTCAATATGGATCTGCAGTGATGTAAATCTGGAATTTCTCAAATTTTGATCATCAAACAGCATACATAGCAAGCACCATTTTCTGGCTTAAGCAATCTCCCTAGTCACTAAGAATTCATGAATGCGTACAACAACATGCACCTATGTGAAATTGAAAAATATACGTGGCTACTAACTATACCCATCCCCATCTGTCAGAGTCAGAATTGTCCAATACATGGACATACAGATATTCAGGTCAAATTCAGCCCTAAACTGAACATAACCACCCCACAATCTACAACATGCAAACACTACGTGTACTAATTAATATACACAAGCAACCCTGCTTGTAGAGACAGAATCTAAATCTAAAAGAAGATACTAAAACACTGCTTACAAGCACAAACTCAATTCTTAACTAGATGCAAACAGTGGCACCAGTGAAACAGAATCTATAAATTTATCCATCATTTCCACATCACTGGTGCCTGTGCTTCCTATTGAAGGACTACTTGTGTCAACATTTGATCCCTCAGTAGTCAGAGTTGTTCCTGACTCATCTCCATAAGAGGGACTAGAGCAGGAATTCACAGTTTTGATATCAATAAATGATGTAGCAGATTCCACCTTATAGCCAGAGCAACTCCTGGGGCTCTCTAACTCCTCTTGCAAATACCCTTCAGGTTCTTCTTCTGAGAATCCTTTTGTGTTCTCATCCAACCATTTCAAGAAGCATTCCTCTATCTCACTCACAGATGCAGCCTCCTCTTCCTCTTCAATGCTATGGCTGTAGTTATCATCATCATGGTCTTCATAATCTGACTTGGTCCCTCTCAATTCACCACTTGTATCCATTTCTTGCTGACTGTCATAGTCATCCTCAGATTGGCATTCTGATTCTGATGAATGAAATGACATTGGTGAATATCCTGCTGTTGTTGTTTCTTCACGTTCTCTAAGTGTCTTTAGTATCAAGGTCTTTAGTAAATTCATCACTTGAACCGCATGCATCAGAGCAGTTAGTGGATCAGACATCTGTTTCAAGAATCAAAAGTAAAAAGTGAAATTAAAACTAACAATTTCTCAGTTTGCATAGTTATCATGCATGTATATACAAGCTAACTGTAACAGGCTAATAGGATAGTGCCTGTTTAGTTTACAGTTGAGTAGAATTGATTTTAGAATCAATAACTGAGATGAATTTTGCACGAACTATGAAGTATGTTGAATGGAATTAATTTTATTTCAATTTCTCCAAACTTGATTTTGTCCTGTTGTCACTGCAAACCAAACGAAGCCTATTAGCGTGTTTAGTTTACCCTAAAATCACGTTTCAAAGGGTCAACACTACAGAAAGTAGCTTCTGTCCATATCCACATTTAAAACGTGATTTTGGTATAAACCAAACAGACTAATACTCTCATACTCCATATCATTAACACAAAAGTATGGGAGCATACCTGAGTCATGTTTGGTGCAAAAACCATTGCAATATTTCTTGCATCCATTTTGTTATACTCCTCATCTACTACAACATCAGCCATGAGATCAATAGCCCAGTTAAGCAATGCTGACTCAGTTGGCTTTAGCTGCTTCACAAGCTCAACACATTCTTCTTCTGTATTGCACTCAAGAACTTGCTCAGGGGAAAGACCATCAAGCACTCCTGAAGGAAGCTCTCGGAACCAGGCTTTAATTAGGCCTGCCAAGCAATGGACATCAATGTCATCTGGCACAATGCCCCTATTCAATTGGTCCCTCAAATGCTCCTCTTGACTGTTTTCTGGGTTTATTCGAAATATACCTTCAGCCTGAAAATTCATTGAGAAGAGACAAGAAAATGATAGTTAATTTCATAATCTGAAACTGACCGGTCACAAGGCCTTAGTGCTATAAATGACCAAAATATATATCATAAATTCAATACCTACCTTTAGGCCTCCCTGTGAATATAACCGCTCCTGCATTTGCAGTAAAATAGTGGGGACACTGTTTCCTTTTGAATCATAGGAACACTGCATTGATTCTGCTGAGACGCCAAACACACTAACACTGCAAATATTGATGATGGCAAATCACATCAGAATATGAATAAAGATACCACTTGGAGGGATTTAGGGAAAAAGAAAAACTAGAGAAAGAAGAGAGCATAATTTAGTAGCTTTTAAACAAAAATTAATTGTAGCAAATGACTCATAACTCATAAGAAACAATTAATAAAGAAAGAATAGTATATAATAGTTCAATAAATTTATACTAGGCATTCTGATCCATGCTTATGTGGAAAGATCCACAATCCTAATCTAAGTTCACTCTGTGACAAACAAAGCATTCAAGCTTCCCCATTCTGCAATTATAAATCAAAGAAACTTGCTTTAACTAAGTGGCAAAAGCAAAACAAAACGGCCAAGTATTTGCAAAAGGCTAAGAAGAAAAATATGAGAACTTTTAAATCCTATATTTCCGTCCGTTAGGTGTGCTTTTCAGCAAATAAAGGCAAACCTTAATTTGGCTTTAATGCAACTATTGAACTTTTTAGTTCTGAATCTCTCTTCTTTCACTTTTCTCCCACCCAACGGGACAAAACCTTATTGAAGCATTCCTCCCTCAACCCCAACATTACAAATGTAGAAGACTCTCTGGCCTCTCTCACTCACAACACAGAGAGGGAAACAGACCCACCAACAATGAAATCTATACCCACCAAAAATTTATTAAAAAAAATAGAATTTTTAGCATTTTAAGCAAACCCCATTTGAAATGTAATAAAAAACACAGATAAGCTATAAATAAAAGAGAGTGAAAAGAAAGAAAAGAAGTACCTAGCACTGGGAACAGGAGCAGGGATATCCACCTCTAACTCAAGAGGAAGACCCAGAAAGCCATTGAAGCGATCGAAGGTGACATGACTAACATGCTTAACATTTGTGGGCCATCCAATCTCCATGGGATGAACGGCTGAGATAACATCTTCAGGACTATCCACACTGCACGCCACCATTGATTTTCTCAGAGCAGCCAACAGAAACGCCGCCGGTGACACCTGATTTTGATCTTCTTCGGCGTCTCTCCCTCCTTTCCTTCCCTTTCCACCACCGCATCCACCACCCTTTGTCACAATCACTGGCCCTGTCATATTCTTATCTTCTTCTTCTTCTTCACACACAAACACTCTTTCTTATCTGTCTCTATGTCTTCTTTCTTTGATTTCACGCTCTGTGTGTGTGGAGACAGATTTTGTGTGTGTTGGGGTTGGGAGTGGAGACAAGAAAGATTTTAAATTTGAGGATGAGTTTCCTCGTTTGCCAATGTGTTTTTGTTGGGTTGCATTGAAGTTGTTTGATGGTTTATGAAGAAGCTCTCTCTTGTGAACTTTGAACTTCAACGGCCACTCGTTTCAAATTTAGTTTTTGAGGGACTAACTTTATCTACAGTAACCCCTCTTTTGTCCTTTTTGACCCCTCCATCTCTTCTTACACAATTTAATTAAATTAAATTAATGCAACCTGCCACGCCACATTAATCTTCTTTGTTCTTACTTGTTACTATTTTGCTTGTTAAATCTTAAAAGAGCATAGCATTTTAGAATTTTGAAACACTCCATTTTTTTTCATCTTTCACCAATAATTTATTGAATTAATCTTTAAATGGGAATAATAGTTTAGTTAAACCCTTCTAATATAAAGCACCCCATAGTTGAGTATCTAATATTGATTAGAAATAAATTTTATCTAGAGTCACAATGCAATATCAACTTACTAGCTTCTTTTCAATGTATAAAAAAAAACTTACTAGCAACATCTTTAATTTCTATTAAAATTAAATTATAAAAATTTGGATCTAGATCAATATTATTGAGAGTAACATTTAAATCAACATTTAAGATGTGATTTTGATAGAAATGAGAAAATCAAATACATACTAAATTATTGCGAAAACAAAATATGTTAGATGACCGATAATAATAAAGAAGAATATTATTTTGGTAAACTAAAATATAGGGTAAATGGATGATCTTCAGTTTAAGATAGGGAAAGTCTCCATGCTCAAATAGCACCTATAAAGGTACTTACATCTACCTCATCTTGAGGGGATGAAGATGAGTGAAGGTTCAAACCTGCAACCTGTTAGATACGATATGTCTTGTTCTACTCGACAAATCCCTTGGAGCTAAAAGAAAAATAATTTGCTCACATTAATGTTTTAATTGTTAAAAAAAATGGAGGCTATCTAAATTGTTATAAATTGTTACTACTTGCTAAGTTTCTAGTACAAGATGGGGGCTAACATTATCGACTTCGACATCAAATCTGTAAGCTCGCTTTCTTTTATTACAAATCGCATATAGAGCCTTGATTTGTCATGAAAAACGATGGAATTTAATGATTTAAGAATATCATTAATCACGTGTAATGTTAAGTACTTGCGTTTTATGACCGATGTGATTTATGCAAGGACAAATTACCAATTTCCAAGAAATCGTAGAAAACCATCCTTGCTTGGACAGTGAAATTCGAATTTATGGAAGACCGTTACAAAAAAATATAGTTATTTCTAGGAGAGGGGCTCCTTGTCCTTGGTATGAATAGAAGATTATTGTGATAGGGCCTATAACGGAGGATTTCATCTTTTTCTTTAGGAGATTATTGCTTCATCTTATTATTGGAGACACTTTTGGATGTCCATGGTTCCTTTATACCAGATTCTAAATGCTTTATGAGAAGTTTGATGCACTATAAATGTTTACGTTGCAACCTTTGCACCACCCTGGCAATTTTTTTTTAACGAAAAAAATTGCTGACAGTACTACTATTGTGCTTACCATTAAAAGGCCGAGAGTATAAAAATAAAAGGTGGGTTAGGTTCCCAAATTACCAAGAAAAAGTCCAACCATGTTGGATAGTTGAAGACCCATTTGCCTAAGCAACATTTTTACACAGAATCATTGGGATGGGGACACACTGGGTCTGACAAGGGACAGGCCCATTCAACCCACTAATTGAAAGACATACTAATATAGTGATATTTTTAAGAATTCATCATGGATTGGATTAAATTAGGGCCATTGCAAGGCTCATTCCCCCTACTTTTCTCTCTCATTGTGAGAGTTGTCCGTTCCTCTCAATCTGAGTGTTCCTTCCCCTAAAAAAAAAAAAATCCTTTTTTATTTGCTTTAGTGTTTGATGTTGTTTGGGAGTTGAATATGGAAAAAGTTTAAAATCAGTAGGCTGAATGAGTGATGAGAGTGTTAAAACTTGAAAAGACCCTAGAAGAAGAGAGTATAGGCAAAAGAAAAAACGAAAAAGAATAGTTAGATGAAAAAGTGGTTTAGGAATGTTGGGGCTAAATAGATTGTTAAGAGAACTTTGGTAGGAAAAATAATGAGAAGCCGCCTAATAATACGGTCAATGTGATAATTGTTAAAGGGTGAAGAAATTCAACCAGTTAAACAAAATAAAATGTGAGAGTAAATAAGTGTGTGTTTCAATTCTAATGATAAGTAGAAACACCTAGGAAATATTGTAAAAAGTGAAGAAATTCAATCAGGTAAAAAAGAATAAATGTGGGAGTAAATAAGTTCGTGTTTCAATTCTAATGATGAGAAGAAACACCTAGGAAACAGTGTAAAAAATGAAGAAATTCAACCAGGTAAAAAAAATAAATGTGGGAGTAAATAAGTTCGTGTTTCAATTCTAATGATAAGAAGAAACACCTAGGAAACAATGTAAAAGTGAAGAAATTCAATCAGGTAAAAAAGAATAAATGTGGGAGTAAATAAGTTCGTGTTTCAATTCTAATGATAAGAAGAAACACCTAGGAAACAATGTAAAAAGTGAAGAAATTCAATCAGGTAAAAAGAATAAATGTGGGAGTAAATAAGTCCGTGTTTCAGTTCTAATAATAAGAAGAAACACCTAGGAAATTAAACAATGTAAAAAGAGTAGCGTTCAGCCATTCAAATAGGGGCAAAAATAATTGCAAGCCACATTGGACGACAAGCAAAAATTGTAGAAGCCTATCAACATGAACTATAAAACAAAAGGAGACATGCTGCATGTGAATTATGAAGCCACCAATTTGACGGAAAGTTGAATGCATAATGGAGCCGTAATGAAAATGCACATATGAATTATGTGATCAACAGCAAAACATACAGTATCGGCAAAAGGGGCACTACACGGTAACACATCTTTATAAATAGAGATGATTTTAGCAAACCAAAGCAAGCTCAGAAGTTGAGAAGTGAGGATCAATCAGTGAGAGAGAGAAGAATAGAGTGTGAGTAAATCCCAAAAGTGAGTGTGTGGGAAAAATACACCGAGTATATTTTTTGGGTATCATCTCTAGTACTCCTTGGTACTAAAAATTGTAGTATTTGAATAGGAGTGGGTCTCACTAGGAAACACTATATTTGTATCTCTTGTGTGGAAGAGTGGGGAAAGGATATTGTAATTATCCTTAATTAAATATAGTGGAATATTTTTTCGGAGTTTGTCCTGTGGTTTTTCTCTCAATATTGGAGGGTTTTCCACGTAAAATATTTGGTGTAACTTTCTCTACCTTTTACATATCTTCTGATCGATGTGCTACTCCGGTGTTATATTTAATTTACACTGTGAATCAATCCCAGAGCCCAACAAAAGCTCCATGGAATGTGATGGAGTTCTTGTTATGCTTGCAATACTGTGTACTTGATATGGTAGTTGAATAGATCAATTTTGATTTCTCACCCTTTTGTTCTAGGTTCGTACGTGGCCTTCCTATGGAGAAGTAAACAAAATGATACAGTTAAAGTAGGTAAATTGATTAGTGAACTAGAAAACCCATTGGTAAAAGGTAAGTTGTGCTCATAGTTATGCTAAAGTGAGGGTTTTGTTAGATATTACTAAACTAATGGAATAAAATGATTCATGTGTCTTCATCTAACACCTAGTGTTAGTGATAAATCAGAAGGAGTTTGGTGCGATTTTATTTTTCTATATGAAAATCCTAGGTATTCAGCCAAAGGAAATTTATAGGATCTATTTGAAAATTATAAACCAGTTCTTATAGATAGTGGTGTTGTATAGAATATATGAATGAAATGTTGTTTTCACATGAAAAAGAAGGGTTGAGGCCTACTTGTAATGCATGGACAAAGAATTGTAAGAGATGTTTAGACTAAACCCTCAAAGGATTCAGGCCTAAGAGGCTATGTCAACAGAGTTATTTAAATTCTGTAATTGTAATTCTTCTCTTCTAATTAATAGCTTCTGGTAGAAGATAGTTAGATAGAGTAATTAGCACGTGTTAATGATAGGGGCTGTAGAAGCAGTTAGTCAGTTAGCTTTTTCCCGCCTTTTGCATTGTATATAAAGCTAGTTGTACTCTTCTTTTCATTCAGTAATGAGAATGCAATTTTTCTCTCAACACTCTCGATCCTTTTCTCTCAATTCTCTGGTTCCTATCTTCGATCTTGAAGTTTTAAGTCTCTGCAGCAAGTTGTTCATGGAGGCTATGTCTTGTAACATGGTATCAGAGCTCCTTTCCTAGGAGCTCTGCTGCCAAACTATGATTCTGACTAATTTTCATCTTCATCATTCTCTGTTTCCGAATTTTTCATTTGCTTCTCACAGAATTTTCTTGTTCCCTGTTCCTTCTTCATCTGATAATCTTGTTGAATATGGAAAATCAAGTTCAGGACGTGTTCAGTCCATATTATCTCCATGCTAATGAAAATCCTGGCGTTTCTCTTGTTTCAAGTCCACTGATAGGTGATAATTACCACTCTTGGGAGAGGAGCATGTCAGTTGCACTCAGATCTAAGAATAAATTGGCTTTTGTTGATGGATCTTTGCTAAAACCTGAGAGAGGAGAGCCTATGTTTGTTGCTCGGGACCGTTGCAATACTATGGTGCTATCATGGATCAATCATTCATTGGATGAGTTAGTTAGACACAGTGTGTTATGGATGGAGACAGCACAAGAAGTTTGGTGCGATCTGAAAGAAAGGTGTTATCAAGGAGATGTGTTTCGCATCTCAGATTTACAGGAAGAAATCTATGCTACAAAGCAAGGTAGCTTATCAATTACTGCTTACTTTACTGCATTGAAAGGTTTTGTGGCAGGAGTTGGAGAACTTTAGGCCAATTCCTATTTGCAAGTGTGATGTTAAATGTAGCTGTGATTTGGTGCCGACTGTGAAGTCATATAGAGAAGGAGATTATGTGATTCGTTTCTTGAAGGGATTGAATGAGCAGTATGGAGCAGTAAGATCTCAGATTATGTTAATAGATCCACTTCCCCCAATGGACAAAGTTTTTTCTATGTTGGTGCAACAAGAGAGGCAGGATAAAGTCTCAGTTGAAGATTCACAAGTTCTGGATAGTGTTGGTAGTAACTATGGAAGAGGAAATTCAGAGGAGGAGGTAAATTTCAAGGAAATTATGGAAGAGTAAATGGAGGAAGGGGACAACAACTCAAAACATGCTCTTATTGCGGCAAGAATGGACATTCTGTAGATACTGTTACAGAAAACATGGCTTTCCTCCACATTTCAAGAAGATGAATACTGTGAATAATTGCATTGTTGAAGATGGTGATGGTTGATGGTGGTGATGTCTTTGAAGATACTCATAGTGTCTTTTCTCAAAAGGAAGTAGGTGAAAATGCAGGAATGACTCTCACTCCAGAGCAGCACAAAGGTTTGCTGACCTTGCTTCAACAATAAGGAATTAACAGTACTCATGCAGTTAATCAAATAAGCAACAAGATTGACTTACCAAAATCCAAAGATTTAGGTACTATCCTTGCTTCCTCAAACCATGTTTCTTCAAATTCCTGGATCATTGATTCAGGTGCCACAGATCATGTTTGCCACTCTTTAAAACGGTTTCAAACCTACAAGAAAATCAATCCTATACATGTAAAGCTGCTAAATGGAAAAGAAATTCTTGCTCATTTTTCAGGAACTGTGTACCTCACTAAAGACTTCTATCTGACATATGTACTATATATACCTGACTTTGCTTTCAATCTACTTTCTGTTTCTAAGCTTGTAAAATCTAATTCCTACATGCTTAATTTTTCTGATTCTGGCTGTCAGATTCAGGACTCCAAATCAATGAAGGTGATTGGTGCAGCTAAACTGCAAGCTGGACTCTATGCAATTGATTGTTTAGATCAGTTTGAATTAGTGCAACATTGTACTAATAATTTTTTCTCATATGATTATGATCTATGGCACATGAGGCTAGGCCATCCTTCTCATGATAGACTACTTGTAATAAAGAAGTTGTTTCCTGAAATTCAATGTAATAAAAGCACTATACCTTGTGAAATTAGCCATCTGGCTAAACAAAAGAGATTACCTTTTAATGAAAGTCTTTCTTCTTCTCTAAATTCTTTTGATCTGATCCATGTTGATATCTGGGGACCTTTATCCATTCCCTCAATCTTTGGTCACAAATACTTTCTTATAATTGTAGATGATAAAACTAGATTCACCTTGTTATACTTTATGAAATGTAAATCTGAAGCACATAAACTCATTCAGAATTTTGTATCCCTTATTAAAACACAACATAATCAAAGGAATAAAAACCATTAGGTCAGATAATGGGTATGAATTTACTATGCATGATTGGTATAATTCAAAAGGTATTCAACATCAAACATCTTGTGTAGCCACTCCTCAACAAAATGGCATTGTTGAGAGAAAACACCAGCATATACTTGTTGTGGCTAGATCCCTTATTTTTCAATCAAACTTGCATAAAGTCTTTTAGAACTATGCTGTAAGCCAAGCTGTGCACTTAATTAACAGATTACCAACCAAGTTTCTCAAGAATGAGTCACCATATCAAGTCCTATATGGCAAGCAACCAGACTTTTCAAATTTGAAAGTGTTTGGTTGTTTATGCTTTGCTTCAAGCTTAGCAACTTAAAGAAAAAAGTTTGGATCCTAGAGCTAGAAAGTGCTTATTTTTGGGATATAAAATTGGTACAAAAGGATACTTTTTGTATGATCTCAAGACAAGGGAGATTTTTGTTTCAAGAGATGTTCAGTTTTATGAAACATATTTCCTCTACAGAAAAGTATGGAATCACACATTCCTCCAACAAATACTCCTATCTCCACTCTCCCCACTCTACCTTTTACCTTTTTCGAGGATCCTTTCAACTATGCTGACCCAATTAACTTAAACTCAGATTCTAATTCTAATTCTCAAAATGAAACAGATAATTTAATTAATTCACCAATTAATTTAACAAATACAGGGAGAACAATTCCTTGTGAAGAACACTAAGGGTTCTGAGAGTCCTAATCAGCCTACAAGACAGTCTACTAGAACTAGGAGGCCTCCCTCTTATTTACAGGACTATCATTGCACATTGTCAGCTGCAGGGGGTTCACCATCATCTCCATCTGTCAGGTATCCTATTTCCAACTTTATTTCCTATGATTCTTTGCCTACATCCCACAAACACTTCTCTTTAGCAATTACCCTCTGTTGTTGAACCTAATAACTATCAAGAGGCTGTTGTTCATGATTGTTGGAAGCAAGCTATTCAAAACTGAATTGCATGCTTTGGATAAGAAACCAAACTTGGATTCTAATTGATCTCCCTCAAGGAAAAAGGCCTATTGGGTGCAAGTGGGTGTTTAAAGTGAAACACAATGCTGGTGGTAGTGTTGAGAGATACAAGGCAAGGCTTGTAGCAAAGGGGTTACACAGGTGGCTGGAATTGATTATCCGGACACATTCAGTCCAGTGGTCAAGATGACTACAATGAGAGTTTTATTGTCTTTGGCTACTGCTAATAACTGAGAACTTGATCAGCTGGATGTGACACAGCTTTCCTACATGGAGATCTGCAAGAGGAAATTTATATGGAGGCTCCCCTTGGACTCAACTTACCTGATCCTAAAATGGTGTGTAAATTGCAAAAAATCCCTGTATGGCCTAATGCAAGCAGGCAATGGAACATCAAATTGACAGAGACATTGATCAGCTCTGGTTACAGACAATCCAAAGCAGATTACTCACTTCTCACTAAGAGAACCTCTATTGGTTTAGTTGTCATTCTTATCTATGTAGATGATTTGATCCTGGCAGGAACAGACAACAAGGAAATAAAGAGAGTAAAAACTCTCCTTGACCAAAAATTCACCATCAAAGATTTGGGACAATTGAGCTTCTTCTTGGGATTAGAGGTATCCAAAACAGCAGCAGGAATCAGTTTATGTCAACGAAAATATGCTCTGGAATTACTTCAAGACACTGGATTATTGGCCTCAAAAACCTTGCCAAAGTCCCATGGAACACACAACAAGACTTCATCAGGATGCTAGTGATGCATGCAGTGATGTCACTGAATATAGACGAATGGTTGGAAGGCTAATTTATTTGACTAACACACGACCTGATATTTCCTACTCAGTTGGAAGGTTGAGTCAATTACTGGATAAGCCATAAATGCACATTACAAGGCAGGCAATAACGAGTTCTCAAATACATTAAGAATAGCCCTGCCAAAAGTCTTTTCTTTCCTAGCAATTCTAACCTTAAGCTCATTGGATACAGAGACTCAGATGGGGAGCATGTCCTGACACTCGCAGATCAATTTCTGGTTTTTGTTTCTTCTTCCTTGGATCCTCTCTCATTTCATGGAAGAGCAAGAAGCAGTCCATTGTTTCTAGATCCTCCTCTGAGGCAGAATATAGAGCATTAAGCCCATGCCACTTGCGAAGCTCAATGGTTGGTGTATCTTCTTACTGATTTTGGCCTTCCACACCTCACACCAATCTCTCTCTTTTGTGATAATCAATCAGCTTTACACTTAGCTTCCAATCCTGTGTTTCATGAAAGAACCAAACATGTTGAAATTGATTGTCACTCAGCCCAGAGATAAAGTTCAATCTGGTCTTATTCATCTTCTTCCCATTTCAACCAAGAACAATTGGCAGACATACTTACTAAGCCTTTCATTCCTCATTTGTTCCAGTCTTTTGTTTCCAAGCTTGGAATGCAAGATCTGTACACTCCAAGCTTGAAGGGGGTGTCAACAGAGTGATTTAAATTCTGTAATTCTGTATTGTAATTATTCTCTTCTAATTATAGCTTCTGGTAGAAGATAGTTAGATAGAGTAATTAGCACGTGTAATAATAGGGACTGTTAGTCAGTTAGCTTTAGTCAGATAGCTTTTTCCCGCCTTTTGCATTGTATATAAAGCTAGTTGTACTCTTCTTTTCATTCAGTAATGAGAATGCATTTTTTCTCTCAACACTCTCGATCCTTTTCTCTCAATTCTCTGGTTCCTATACCTTCGATCTTGAAGTTTTCAGTCTCTGCAACAAGTTTGTTCATGGAGGCTATGTCTTGTAACAGGCTATAAATTCATTGGCATAATAACCCAAGGAGATGCGTGTTGTTAGAGAAAAGATATATCAAGTTTTAACTAATTGGGGGGTGAAGGACTCAAATTGGTTAAACGGCGTAAAATGAGGTTCAAATTACTGAAAAGGAGATTCATAATTTGAAGTACCAATTAGCTTTAATATAAAGAGGAACATGTGGGGAGAAGATAGAGTTAAAAAACCATGGTGGACATTAAAAGGATGAATATATGGTTTCAAAAAGAAAAGGTTTGGGGAATAAGGTTAAGATCATATTGGCTTAAATATGGGGATAGGAACTCTATAATTTTTTTTCCATTTATCAACTGTCTAAAGAAGAAATAGGAACATCATTCTTATATAGGATAAATGGCTTGGGAAACTAAGTGGAGGGGTTTAAGAATATTTTGAGGCTTGTGGAGGAACATTTTACGTAGCTATATATAGCTAGCAAGTGATCCTAGCGATATTGCTCAAAGTTGTTTAACACCCCTAGCTTAGTAGCAAAGGACATGAAATTGACATCAAGTACATCTTTAAGAGTGCAAGCATAGGCATATAAATACCTAATATGCAGGGAATGGATATTAAAATTACCACCTACATTGGTATGAATATGAGTATGGGCATTTTTTCTTTTCAAAATATAGGTTAAACCGTTTGGTTTTGTGTTTGTATAATATAAAATATGTATCACTCATCTCAACCATTGATTTTTAAAATCAATTTTACTCAAGTGTAAGTCAAACGGACGCTATTATTTCATATATAATATAAAAAAAATTAATCTTCACAATTTATACATATATTTTATATATTTTACCTATTATAATTTTATAAAGAGTTTAATTAGTATATAATGTGTCATCCAATGGTGTGTTGCCATATTATTTAATGGATATGGCACCTCATATATTATTAGCTCATTAAATAATGTGACGACACATTATTGGATGACAATATAAAACTTTTATACTATCAGTGTATATAAATTAAATCTTTTTTATAATATTTTTTTTAAATTTTAAAAATATCATGCGATATACCAAAAATGTATTAGTATATATGTAATTATAATAATTTCCTTTCCATAGCTGTAATGAATAGCTAGCTGTGATGATCATCTTTCAAACCCCTGGTGTGGTACGTCCAATTAACACACATACACATATTTTGAAAGTTTCAACACGCGGCTTTCTATGCAGCTAGAGAAGAAGCAAGGCATGGGCCAGTTGCATAGAGAATCAGCAAATTAAAATAGTCTAAACTACCTGCTTGATTGAATTTTCATTACCATTTCAGTTTTAATTTGTTGATCAGATAAGCACATATTCTAGATGCGTTTAGGCGTTAGCTCAAAAGCAAACTAATCGTGTTTTCAACCCAGCAAGAAACTTCACATACATAGTATTAATTACTAGTATTTTTATTTTCTTGTTTATTTTTGTCTATAGGGTTCGATACCCCAAAACTGAAGAAAAATACGCACACAATTGTTAAGTAATAACCACCTGCCACACTAGAAAGTAGAAACAAGATAGATATATTAAGAAAAAAACAACTGCATATTAGGGTGTGTTTGGCAAAACTAGCTGATAAGCTAGCTGGTAGCTTATATGTTGGAAAGTCCCACATTAACTAGTGATATGGCCTTGTAATAGTATATAAGTCTGGGGGTAGTTCTCACTCTAAAAGTTAGCTTTTGGGGTTGAGTTAGGTCCGATCCAAAAATCTAATATAGCTTTGGGTTGTGTCCACACTCCAGATGTCCAGTCTTAGGCATCTTGGGCAGTCCTCACTCTACAATCTAGCTTTTGGGGTTGAATTAGGCCCGGTCCAATACTCTACATTCTAGCTTTTGGGGTTGACTTTTGGGGTTGAATTAGGCCCGGTCCAATACTCTACATTCTAGCTTTTGGGGTTGAATACGTAAATTTTATTATATAATTCTATTTGTGTTTTTAGAAAAATATATATTATTATGTAATTATAAATTTATATTTTAAAAAAAATAATTAAATTTCTTATTAAACCTTTTTAGTGGATAAAATAATTCATTCCCCCTTCACCTACACTACTGCCCTTCCTCCCCTCCCTCGTCTCCTCTCCCCTCCTTTCCTCCCCTCGTGCCCCGCCCCTCCTCGTTTCCTTCCTTGGGTCCTTTTTCCCTTCCTTCTTCTCTCTGTCCTCCTTGGTCCCCCGCCCTTGGCCGGTTTTTTGTCCCTCCCTTGCCCCTCTCTCCTCCTCGGTCCCCTCCATTCCGACTCATACGAGACACTGTCTTACCCATCTAAGGGGTCAGTGCTGCAGCAAACTTAAATGAAGCTCCAAGCTAGACAGCTAGGTGCCCTCGTTTGTACACTTATCAAGCTAGAAGCTCCTACCGTACGCTACTTTGATGTATCTTACCAACACTTTTGTGTGGGTCAAACTCGCTTATAAGCTAGTTAGCTACTTATTGGCTTTACCAAAATGATCTTAATCTAAGGATAAATGGCATGGCTGTAAAACAGGTCAGAAGGTGTTACTATTATAATTTTGAACACGAATCAGAAGGTGAATACATGCTGGAATATAATTAAGTGACAAATTTTTTCTTAGAAAATGATAAACTATGGTCTATGGCTGTACTCATGGAGGCAAAACATCCCTTATAGATGGAAGTCTTGACTATTGAGCAACATGTGCCGTAGGAGTAGCTATAGACGACAAATTAATTTGGTAGCTAACATGGAATTGGAAAGAAATCGAATATTGTTGTATACCTTATGTCTTTGACATACATAACAATAACATTGACCTCCTTATTGAATATATATTATCTTCAATTAACCCTATAATGGCTAGCAATACTTTCGTCATTGACCTTCAATCACGCAATATCTAACCCAGATAATATGCATGTACATCCAATTCGTTATCCTTAATTACTGTACGAAACCAATATCAATTTCCCTCCTTCTTCCCCCAATTAATGTTTGGATTGAGTATAGCCACTTTTTTATAGCCGGCTTCACAAATTCAACTCCAATCCTATCTGTTCTCTATCATTATGATCAAGAACCCTTCTAAATAAACCTTCCAACATGTGCAACTGTAGTAATATTTTAGCCCATTGTAACTTTTTGTTTTATTGCCAAACTTAAATATAGTAATATGTGTACTTTCATGATTAAAGTTGTCTCTATGAAATGTATTTTTCTTACATAAGTTGCATGCACGTCACATGATCAATGAAAACTAGTTCCAATTAATGTGTAACTGTTTTTACTTTGCATAAATTGCCTAGCAAGGTGATTTTTATACTATCAATAACTGAAGTTATGATCTAAAATGTATCTGAGACAATATCTATATACAAACCGAAAAGAGAACTTAAAAAAGAGGGTTGACCTATTATGAACAGTGAAAAACATTAGTGCAGGGGCTGGGATATTAGATTATAATTAATCATAATAGAATTGAGCTATGTTATTCAAACAAACCAAAAAGAAAGGTTTTAAAATTTCACTTAAGTTGACATTCTATTTCTGATTTCCTCTCTATCCAATGGTAGGTGATTATCTTATTCAACCTATATATACATGGCTGTAATGATTGAAGTTGCAATTAATTTTATGTGGTTGACCTTGTATAAGGACACAATAGGTTGTTTCCAAATTATCCTCTCCCAAATATTTTAATTTGTAGAATGTAATGCCTTAGCTGGTTTTGCTTTAGAAAAATGACATGGAATGTCTATAAAAGGGAGAAACTGCGTTGGAGTTAAGCATTCCACTCTCTAGCTATAATTAAGATTATTGCAAAGAATTACACAAAAATCCAAAAACATGAAGAGAGATTTTTCCTTGTTGCTTGTTTGTTAGTGTTTTGTTTACTTGAGGTTGTCAAGGTGGCAGCCTCAGAAAGAATTTCTATAGGAAAATCCTGTCCTCAAGCGGAGCAGATTGTTCAGACCAAAAATCAAGCAGCATGTCTCCTGCAAGACCCAATTTACCAGCCAAGCTGATTAGAATGCACTTTCATGACTGTTTTGTCAGGGTAAACAAACATTTCCTAGCTACATCTTTATGAACATTTCTATACATGTATTTTCCTATGTGAATATTATATAAAGTACTTTTCTAGCAGCATTTCAAATTAATTACTTTAAATACAATGCTACTAATAATTACAGTGCAACATGTTAATATAAGTGACATGGTCTGTATTAACATTTTTCAGGGGTGTGGATGCGTCGGTTTTGGTTGGAGTCCACTGCCAATAACACTGCAGAGAAGGATGCTATTCCTAATTTATCTCTGTCCTGGCTTTGATGTCATAGAAGACATAAAAGAAGCACTTGAGGCTAAATGTCCCGGAATTGTATCTTGTGCTGATATACTAACTTGGCAACTAGGGACTCTGTTTCTGTCCAAGTAAGCTAGCTGTAGTCTTCTAATTAATTATATGACTGCAGATTATACAACACATTTAGTTCATAAATACCGTTGTGCAATATATTGTTTTAACTTTGACACAACACACATAATGTTAGTGTGTGTTTGGTTTGGCGTTGAAACTGACCAAAGTCAAGTTTGGATTTTCCAACACAGCTATTTCTAGCGTTTGAAAATTTGAATTTACAATGTTTCAATACTAAATCAAACATGCTCATAGTTATGCATGTGGCTGATCAATTAATATTTGAACAGTTTAATAAGCCTATGTGGGAAGTGCTTACCGGTAGAGAAGAGATGGCACAGTATCCAAAAGTAGTGAAGTTTTGGCCAATATCCCAGCACCTTTCTTTAACTTGCCCAGCTCAAACAAAGTTTTGCCAATAAAGGGCTTACTTGCACGACGTGGTTGTATTATCAGGTACATCCAAATTTTTTATTTATATACTCATGCTATACATACATATTGATATTACTTATAAGCTATAAATACTGACTAATTAAATATGTGTATAGGAGCACACACAATTGGAGTAGGGCATTGCAATTTGTTCAGTAACAGGCTTTTCAACTTCAGTGGAAAAGGTGATCAAGATCCTTCTTTGAATCCCACTTATGCCAAATTCTTGAAGAGTAAATGCAAGAGCCTGAGTGACACCACCACAAACAGTATAGATGGATCCCAATAGCTCTGAAAGCTTGACAGTGACTATTATTCATCCTTCTCCCAGAACAAGGGTTTGTTCCAATCAGATGCTGCCCTTCTAACAACCAAGCAATCTAAAAACATTGTTAATGAATTGGTTAGACAAAACAAATTCTTCACAGAGTTTTGCGCAATCAATGAAGAGGATGGGAGCAATTGAAGTCCTCACAGGCACCGCTGGGGAAATTAGGAAAAAATGCTCTGTTGTCAACTCTTATTTAATTAATTAAGAGCTGTTTTATTATATATGTTTTTTAATGTTCCTTTCCTTTGTTAGTTTCTTTTGTATGTTTTTGTCACGAATTGATGTGGATTGTGAAGGCGTTAAGTTGGAAAATTTGCTTTGAGACATTCCTTTAAACATGACTAAAAAATAAAGGTTCTGTGTTAATGATGTCACCTTCACTTGGCACTTAAATCAATGTAATTCTTGTAAGATTTATATATAGTAGTTTTGTTCTCGTTATGAACATTGGGTGGGCGTGTATGCATGCAACGAGACTATCTTAGACTTCCCACCCATCGCAATATATAGTTGATATCAGTTTAAAAAGTGATCAATCCAAAGAATTTTTAGATGTTATTTTTGTACTAATTAATCATCAATCACTAAAAACATGCATGAATAGAATTAAATATATCAACTTAATTGTCGAAAACCCGACCGGGTCACGACGGGTCGGTGAAACATATGGAAAAAATGGAGTTTCAATGGAGTCGCCACCAAAGTTTATTTTAAGGGAAAACATTTGGAAAAACCCGTTAAAAGAAAAATGGTCTTCAAAACCAGATTTGGGTTCGGGAGTCATTTATGTGTAGGAAAGGTATTAGCACCCTACAACATCCCGTCCTAAGACGGTTACCTCTAATTAATTGTGCAAAAACTGATTAACGTTGAAAATATTCATTTTACCCTTTTGATGAAAATGAAATTATTTTTGTGATTTGTGCTATTTCTATTTTTTTGTATTTTTTGTTTTAAAATAAATACAGGAGAAAAAAAGGGAAGTGGATTTTTGAATTAAAGGAAAAAAAAGTTTTTATTTATTTTGGCTCGACGGATTGGTTTCCGCTCCTACGTATCCCCAGGTGCAATGGAGAAATCAAAGCCACGTAGTTCTAAAAATGTGTTGGAAAAAAGATTGATTTCATTTTTGAAAGAGATTGATTTTAATTTTTTGAAAATAAAGGAAATTGATTTTGGATGTGTTTTTAATTCAAAGAAAAAGAGGAATTTATTTTTTGGCAGAGTTGATGCTAGCAAATGGCTATACAACGAACCCCTCGAAATTGTTTAGACGCCATTATTGATAGAAATGCTATTCAATAACGTCATTTATTTTGAGGAGAAAACATTGTTAGGAAAAGAATTTGAAATTTCGCATTATTGAGTTAGCAAGTAGCTATACTCAATATTTTTCCTTTTTACGTCATTGATAGAAGTGCTATTCAATTAACGTATTTTCTGAAAAGATTATTTTTTTGAAGAGGGATTTTGAAATTTTAATTACGCATTATTGAGCTAGTAAGTGACTATACTCAATATTTCCTTTTTTACTTTATTGATATAAAATGCTATTCAATAAATGTAATGTTCTTTGAGAAAATTATTTTGGAAAAGGATTTGAGACTAAACGCATTATTGAGTTAGTAATGACTATACTCATAATTTTCTTCTTTTTACGTTATTGATAGAAATGCTATTCAATTAACGTAATTTTTTTTAGAAGAATTATTTTGAGAAAGATTTGAGATACGCATTATTGAGTTAGTAAATGACTATACTCAATATTTCCTTTTTAGAAAAACACGTTAAAGGATAGAAATGCTATTCCATTAACGTGATTGGTTATTTCATGGATTTGTTAATCTTTTGAAAAAAATATATTTTTATGAACAGGCAAGCCATGAAATTAACAAGTGGCTATATTTCACAACTTTTTAAACGTTAAAGATAGAAAATGCTATTCTTTTAACGTTGACGATTTTTGCGAATAAATAAACAAACAAATAAATTGATTAAAAACCGAACATATTTACATTTAACCCGGATTATAAATAAATAATTGTTTACAATACTAATTAATTAAAATGCACATTAAACAAATATTTACATTTACTAAGAACAAGTAAAATAAAGAGGAATAAATATCTACAAAATACAAGATGGTGGGTCAAAAAGAAATTATAAAATAAGATAAATAACAACACAGAAAATGAATAAAAATTACACACAATAAATAAAAGTTGGGCCTCAGGTTGGCATCATCGGCCACACACAACACACATAAATATTAAGAAAACATATAAAACAATAAACACTATTTACAAAACTAGAGAAAATGGAACATAAAACAAACAAATAAAAAAAAATGGGGGAGGTGGACGGTTTGGGGATTTCTAGAACCCTCCCCACTACCCCGCCTACCACACTCACTCATTCTTCCTCTCATTCTCTTCCTCTCACGCTCAGTCACTCAAAACCTCACCCCTCTCTTTCTCATTCTCTCAAACAACTCCTCTGTCTCTTCATCTCACTCTCTTAGGGTTAGGTTTTCTGTGTTAAAAAAAGTAAAGAGGAAGAGGCAAGGAGAAGGGGGCGGCCGCCCCCTTGCATGTCCAAGGAGGTCAGTCGCGGCCACCTCCATTGAAGCGGCGGCGGCGCGCGGGAGCGGGTTGGAGCCGCGGACAGCGGCGACGAAGCATGAGCGAGGGTGACGGTGCTGCATGGCCGCGCAACGGCGGCGCGAGGGAGGAGGGAGGGCAGATGCGCAGCGACCCGGGGCGGCGTGGAACAGCCGCGGGAAGAGAAGCCGTACGCAGCGGTGACGCGACGGGGTTCCGGTCTTGGTGGGGTTCACAGCCGCGGCGGCGACGCCGTGCCGGAACGGGGAGGCCGCGACAGTCTCCCTTCCCCCTTCCTTTACTGGTTTGATACTCTGCAATTTGTTTGATTTTTTCTTTGAAACAAAGGAAAAGAAAATCTGCTACTGTTTGTTTTTTTTTTCACAAAGAGCTGTTACTGAAAATAAAAGTGGGACTGTTTTACTGATTTTAAAAAAAAAACTGCTGCTGATTTTTTTAAAAAAAGACTGTTATTGATTTACTATTTTGCTACTCTTTTTTTCAAAGGGACTGGAAAAGGAAAAGCAGGGGAAGAGGGCCTCACAGGGAGACCATGGCTGCCAGAGAGGGAACAAGGCCGCTGGTGCAGCTCAAAGGGGTGGTCCTGATTTTTTTTACCTGATTAATCTATTTATTTATTTTTAAAAAGACTGTTTACATTGGATGTGTATATTGGACTGAGACTGTATGATTCTGGACTTGATATTCTTGACTGTGATATTCTTTCTGATTGATTTTATTATTAATTACACAAAACAAAATCTCAGGTTATGCACAGTGATTGTATAAGCACAAAGCATGAATAGATAAGTCAATAGCAAAGTTTAGAGTAAGCAAAAGATCAACAGGAAAAGATCAAACAGGAAAAGTTAGGGTGGAAACCTGAGTTATAAAGTTACAAAAATTCAGAAGCAAAGGAGGCATCTATTTGGTGTATATATACAATTTTATTTCCTGTTGATCTTTTCCTGTTTTGCACTCAAACAATTTTTCTCACCCTGTTTGCGCTCAATCCAACGAGAATGAGAATGATTCTCAATGGATATTTTGTGTATGAATCTCTCCTTTTTGCTGCCCGTGTGTGTATTGAGGAAGAGGAAGAAAGAGAGGACCGTGTAGAGGTAGAAAAAAACAAGAAGCCCTTTTTTACAGTTCATGTATGTATATATAATGTGTATATAGGGAAATAAAACCGCCCTTGTCCCATCGCAACTTGCTGTCTGAATTTTCCAACTTGTTTCTTTGTTTTTTTTTTGGGGTCAGAATTTTCTTTGTTGAAATGGGATGGCTGAACTATAGAAAGAAAAAGATGCCGACCTAGAAGAAAGAAACGGGCCTGCTACAGGTACGGCCCGTAAGGGAAAAAAAAGAGAAGAGAAGAGAAAAAAGAAAGAAAGAAAGAAAAACCCAAATATTTAAGAGAAGAAAAAAACTAGATTTACAAATAAATTAAAAAGAATCCGAAGAGAAAAGAAAGAGGGATAGAGAAAAAGAAAGAAAAATATTTTCTTAAAAATGTCTAATTAATCATTCAATTAATTAATTATTCAATAATTAATCAATTGACTAATTAATAATCCATTTAATTTTTGTCTTTGATTTCTTTTTGGATTTTTATTAAGGTAAAAAGGAAATGGTTAAGCACCGGAAATATGTGTACATGAAAATAGAAAGAAAGAAAGAAATGAATTTAAACTTCCGGACAAAATTGGGTGCTGACATTAATATCATTTTAAACCCAGTAATACAAACACCCCCTAACTAAGGAAGGTGTATTGGTTTAGGATCTTAAAAGACTTTTTTAGCTGAAAAAAGTCTGCAGGAATTTATAGGATTTCCATTACTTTTAAGGATTCTGCAAGAATTTCAAGAATTTTTAAGTTAGGATTTTAATGGATTTGTATCATAGACTCTGCGGGACTTTGTGGGCTCTATAGGACTTATAGACTCTGCAAGATAAAAATGCGTATATATAGCATAGATAAAAAAATTTAAAATTGTATATATAATTTAAATATCTTATTACATTATTATGAAATAATAAAAATTTGAGAAAATTAATTTAAATTTAAATATATTTTATCATTAAAAATTATTTCTTTTAAAAATAGTCTTTATAATTTTTTAACATGTAATTTTTATAAAACACAAAATTCATGTACTTTTATTTCTAAAAACGTATTAAAATGAAACTACGAGAAAAATGAATTAAATTTAAATATATTTTTAGCTTTAAAAAAATTGTCCTTTAAAATTGTCCTTTTTAATTTTTTTTAACTTTAAATATTTACAAAACATATAACTCATGTGTTTTAGTTCTTTTACTTCACACGTCGTGTATTTTAAAAAACATATAAAACTCATGTATTTTTTCTTTAAAACTCATATAAAATTCATATAAAACTCATATAAAATTTAAGTAGATTTTTATCTTTAAAAATATTTTTTCTTTTAAAGATAGTCTTTTTTGATTTTTTTTAAATTATTCTTTAAAATGTATAAAACTCATGTATCTTTGGCGCTTTTACTTGACACATCGTTGATCTCTCTTCATTCTTATTATTTCAATTATAATTTATTTCACTTTCTTTCTCTTTATTATTCTTCTATCTCTCTTTCTTCATTTCCAGAAAAAATTATTGAAAACTTTAGCCCTTTTTAAACTTTCGGTATCTTCCCGAATATAAACAACACTACTTGATTCAACTGAGATTAATCCAATGAATAATAGAAATTAATTTTAAAAAAATGGACATAAAATATGAAGGGATTAGTTATAAATCGTGAATGTGTACCTATCTAATGTTTTCAAACACCCACTATGGACATGTTACATTTTCAAACACCCAGTAGCTAAAAAAAGGATTTGAAGGATTTGAAAACAGTACGGAGCCTATATGATGCAAATGATTTGAAAAAGGTTGTAGCATCCCAGAATCTATATTCTCTTCTGCAAAAGTTGTAGCATCAGTATCTCATCAGTGTCTACTGATACGGAAGCCTTTCCACCAGCTGTTCCACCCCAACATCTGTAAGAGGATTCAGTAAACGTACCTCATAACCCAAAGACGAAAGAGATTCGAAATGTGAGTGACTCAGTGCTTGTTGGGGGAAGAGGTGAGAGAGAAAGAAAGGTTATGTGACTCTGTGCTTGTTGGAGAATGAAACACTTGAAAAGTCATGTTCAGAAATCCTTTCAATTTGGGTGGGATTGTTTGATGGATTTGGTATGTATAGATACTACTAAAAAGTCACTCAAAATGCATGTAATAAAAGAATCCCTTAAAATCCTTATATTTTCTAATACCTATGGATAGTTTTTAAATTCTACGAAATCTCAAACAAATACCAATGGATTTTAACATACTCTTTTTAAAGTCTTCAAAATCTAGATTGAATACTAGTGGATTGTTTTTAAGTCTTTTAAAATCCTGATTGAATACCAACGGACTTTTTTACCCATAAAAAGTCTTTTAAAATCCTAAACCAATACACCCCTAACACTAAATAAGAAATAAGTACTACATGATAATTTAGTGATTCCTTTATAAATTCCACCAAATAATAAATAATACGTTGAAAAGAATATGTGAGAAAGTGTTACTAAATTTTATCCTAATTAATAATATTATATTTAATTTTTTAAATCCATGTTTTATGTAAAGTAATTTAAGGTCAAAACTAATTCCTCAAAAAACTGTTTCAATTTTTTTTAGAGAACTTTTGTCATATCAACTCCATATATTTAAGGTAGTATTTGACCCAATTTTTTTCTTCTCCTTTGTCAATTCAAAGCTAGAATTTAGATGTTATTTTCGTGTTAATCATCAATCACTAAACACATATAAGAATAGAATCAAATATATCAACTTAATATTTGAAACCGAATAATACAAACACCCCTAACTAAAACTAAATAGGAGATAAGTACTACGTGATAATTTAGTGAATCCTTTATAAATTCCACCAAATAATGAATAATACGTTAAAAAGAGTACGTGAGAGGGTGTGTGACTAACTTTTTTTCCTAATAATATTATACTTAACTTTTTTAAATCCATGTTTTATGTAAAGTAATTTTAGGTCAAAACTAATTCCTAGGAAAATTCTTTCAATTTTTTTAGAGTTCAACTTTTGTCATATCAACTCCATTATATTAAGGTATAATTTTGACCTTTTTTAACTTCTCTTCTCCTTTGTCAATCCATATAATCATCAATCACTAAAAACATGCAATGAATAGAATCAAATATATCAACTCATATCATTTGAAACCCAATAATACAAACACCCCTAACTAAAACTAAATAGGAGATAAATACTACATGATAATTTATTGAATCCTTTATATTCTACCAAATAATAAATAATACATTGAAAAGACTATGTCAAAGGGTATATTACTAACTTTTGTCCTAATAATATTATACTTACTTTTTTAAATCCATGTTTTATGTAAAGTAATTTGAGGTCAAAACTAATTCCTAAGAAAATTATTTCAAATTTTTATAGTTAAACTTTGCCATATCTACTCCATTATATTATTAAGGTAGTATTTCACCAATTTTTTCTAACTTCTCTTCTCCTTTGTCAAACAACATTGAAAGAAAGATTTTTAAAAAGGTAGTTCAATTGAGAAAACAGGATACTGTGTAGCATCCCTCTTTTTTCTCTCTAGCAGAAACCTAGTCGCCGCAGCATCAGCGCCCTTGGGGCTAGCCTTGGGGGCTAGCCCTCCCTGGGAGGGATTCCTCCCTCCATGTGAGGGTTTTCTACTCACATTAGGTGGGTTAATATCTCTTCTTTAGTGAGAGTTTTATATTTTTTCTCTAGTTCCTTCTTCCTTCTTCTTTCTTCTCCCCATCTTTTCTCCCTCCTCTTTTCTATGACCACCACCTCCATAACCTCTAACCCCTCCTCCCTACAAAATTTGCTGTTAAAGTCTCTTAGCATTGTGCAACGCTGTTCTACACAGATCTGTTGCCTCTATGCACTCTCACCACAAGTAGCACCGATCTACTCAGAATGGCTGCCGCTGATAATGTGATTTTTGCTTTGAGTTAATGCTGGACATGTGTCGATCCGGAAGGAATAAAAAAAAGAGGAAGGAAAGTCCAAGGCTTTTTTCCAGGAATTATGTATTAGGAGGTTTTTTTTCCTGTTGTTAGTAGGATTGCTAAATTGATTACTTTATGAGTATGCATGCTTAGTTTATCGTATGATTTGTAGTGCATTACTGTAATACTTTTATTTTACTATCCTATAAGTCTTGTAAGTGTCGCGGCTGGGCATTTTTTCAATGAACCTGTGATCTCTTGAAAAAAAAAGGTAGTTCAATTTTATAAGGAAATTAAAGTTTTTGAAAAGAAACTTATTTCAAAACTACTTTTACCAGCTTTTGGATTAAAAGTATGTTTTAAGTTAAAAAAAATACCAAATTACTAATTTATCAAATAACTTTAACTCTACATTTAAAATCTCTTAATTTAGTTTTAACTTTAAAATATATTTCATATTGAGAAAATAGATGAGTGAAACGCGCTACCTAAATTTGAGTCTTACTTATTAATTAAACATGTATGGAAATAGGCATGACAATAAATAGGATGTAAGTCAAGTACTATAGTACTCATCCCCATACTTGTATTTCTAAAAAACTACATATATCCACCTCCACACCTGCTTCAGGGCCGGCCCGAGGGGGAGGCCAGTAAAGCAACCGCTTTAGGCCTCCCCTGTTACAAGGCCTCAAATTTTTTATATATATTAATATATTAAAATTAAGGATATTGTAGTTAATATAAAATTAAATAAATTTGATTTTTGTTCTCATAACTTAAAATTATAGTGTTGAGTCTCTCTCTTAAATCATCCCAAATTAGTTTTTATCAGGTATGTTTTTAGTCTTCAGTATTTTTTATCAAGTGTACTTTTGGTCCGTAACGAGAGGGGTGATAAAGATTAATTTGAGGTGATTTTAAGAAAAGAGAAACTCAACACATTGATTTTAAATTATGAGAACAAAACCCAAATATGCTTAATTTATAAGGATTGCAAACATATTTTACCTAAAATTTAATAAAATCTATATCAAATATAAAAATATCATTGATTATTAGTTAATAGATAATAATTGAAAATAAGTTTTTCTTAAAAAATAAAAATTTCAATTTAATATAAGTTTCTTTTCTTAAAAATAGATTCATTTTTTAAAAAAAAATATGACATTTATAATATTTTATCTTTTAAATTTAGGTAGCTATGTACTTATACTCACATAAATTACCTGTACTTTAATAAGTGAGGAACCTAGAAATTTTAAGTTGTGGGATTAACACATATGTATATATAAAAATATAAAATGTTTACGAGGCAATTATTACACACATATAAAAGATTAAGATTTTTTTGTGAAAAAAAAAACTTAGGTATAGGTCAGTCTGATTCCCTGTATAAAATAAATAAATCCACACACACAAATATAAATATTGATTAAAAATGTCTATAACTTAATTAAAAAATAATTTAAAAACATCCAACTATAATTATAAATAAAATCATTCAATGAACTAACTTATAACACAGTAAAGTTACTAAGTAAAATACATAATATAATAATTAAACATTATATGTAAATGAAAATAATGTGTGTGTTTGATATTTTAATAAATTAATAACATGTGTGCTCACGTATAGGGTGAGTTAGGTACTTTAATATTCATATTTGTATTATCCATCCCGCAAAAATCTTGCAGACATGCAATTACTCTTACTCATAAATCATACCCAGATCTATATCCATTTTATGAATAATTACTCTTTCCGTTGTGAATCATTTTGAGAAAACTCATAAGGTCTATTACTGTATGTCATCCCTATGTGAAACACTCTCAAACTATAGAGCTCTCGCATTAATTCACATGACTTTTTTATTTTATTTTAAATTATAAAATAAAGCAATTAATTAATTAATTCAAAAGTTTGTTATTATCCTTTAGATTTTTAAATATATAATCATTTTATATTTTTGGACTTTTTATTTAAATTTTTAAAAATATTAATTAGAAATATATTAATCGACTTCATATAAAAGTTTCTTTTTAAAAAAATTAAAATATATCATCTTTTAGACTTTAATCATATTTTCTTTAGGTTGTTATCTCTTTTGATTTTTGAAAGAATCAGACTAAAAATGTGACCACATGTCATGCATAAATTAAAATATTAGTTATTAGTTTCCTTTTCATATACGTGGGTTCTCATCGGTAGATTAAATTGATAAAAATTACACTCAGATTTTTTCATATTAAAGTAGGTTAACCCACTTAATACGTCGGCTAAAATGATTCGAGTCGATCGAGTTAAAAGTTTACTTTTTATTTTTTATTAATCTATCTTTTTATACTTTTTACAATTTTTTTGGTTTTTTTATTATTTTTAATTAATTTTTTTAAATTAGGTAATGCACCATCTCGTTGAGTCGAATTGATATTTCTTCGCTCATAGACTTGACTCACTTTTAAACTGAGCCACACTTCGACAGCTCTACTTTCATTCTCAATTTGCATCCTTTGGGGCTAGGGAAGTTATTAAGATAGCTCAGTTGGGATTTATTTTTCTAAGGCCACATACAGAGGATTGAGGTGGTTATTGAATTTTTCTAAATCATTTATTGGCTAGCAAAACTTTATTAGTAGTTGACGCTTCAATCACGATAACAACCTGAATTATTTGTATAACTACCTGACATATACGAATATCTTTAACATCAAATTCGTTATCGTTAAGGAGGAAACAATATGGAGCTCTAAATCGTTCCTTTTTTATTTATTTTTTCTTCTTCCTTGAAGAAAACCTCAATTACAAAAACGTTTGAATTGAGCATAGGCACATTTTTTTTAGGCAGATTCTATGGTGTCTTTAAGAGATCTGGGGCACCGGTGTATTGAGCTTATTCTCTAATCAACAACTGACATGTGGCAAATCCCATTATAATGTAAGTTATTATATTTTGACCCCAACCTTTTCAGTTGTTTTTTTTAGGGACCCATCAACTATCAATATTTATCTCATTGTCCATTTAATCTAACTAATAAGACAAATCCGGTACCGTCAATAAATTAAGGGTGTCGGTGCAGTTATGAGTTGTCATACTCTCATTGTGTCGTGTGTAATGCATTATGTCAACCGAAGCTTATTAATTTTTTATAATTGCTAACTAGTCCTATCAATTGCATTTTCATAATTAAACATGTTTTGTCCCTCCCAAACAAATATAGTTTCCTGGTGAAGGATCTGTGGTTGATTTCCCAAGAGGTGAAGGTAAAACTCTTCCCAACCGCAACTCTCACCAGCACTTTCATTTTAGGCACATATGTATCAGTGGGGTTCTCAAAGCTTTGTCACACCTCTTTCCCATGATCAACTTGAAAGAACAAGATTTCCATCATCACCAAGCACAAGTACTTCAGAGTTGTTTTCGTTGTTGGGAATGGAAACATTGCTTGACCAGACTTGATTCTTCTCTCCATCAAAGATAACCAATTGCCATCCCTTCCTATAGTGATAGAACCACCCAGAGAAGGAACGACAACAACCATACCATTCACAAACTCTGGGACTTGGGAAATTTTAAACTGGGTTCAAGAATTATGAACAATTAGAAAAAGGATGAACAAATATTTTTTTAAATGTTGCTTTTTGAAATATGATAAAAAAATCGTGGGTCAAAATATGATTACTTTTTTAGAGCTTGTGTTAATAATTAAACTGCGTGTATCAATAGATTGATGACACCTATAAAATGTACCGGTACCCATATTTTATTAAATGTACCGTAGAATCTATAATTTTGCAGTATTCCAAAATTGTTTCCCATATTTACCTTACAATCTGCAAATAGATAATGTTATATATTATATTTAGAAAATATTAACAGAGTTCAGTTAAAAATTATTTTGTTAAAATTTCATTATAGTTAATGTGTAAGTTGATTGTCAAAGTAAATAAGATTACTCATTTATTCAAAAGTCGATAAAAATCTAACTAATTGTATTTTCTTTCGGAAAATATTTTCTATTTTCATTTCCTGTTTATTCATTCGGTATGATCATTAGTATCCATGATTTTAGATATTTTACTTGTAATTACATAATAATAATAGATTAATTTCTGCTAAATGACTTGGATCTTTGTTCTTTTGCCTTGAGAAAATGGTGTTTTATTTTGCTTATAAGAAATAAATGATACATTGAATGTCTTCTAAATTTGGCACATTTTTGTTATATGGTTGTAACAAGTGTATTATTAATTGCTTAATATGAAATTGTCCAAGTATGAAATTTGGACCCGGATGCTCCGCATCTTGAACTCGGGAATGGACTCTGTTGCCTTGATATGGTCGGTCCACATGGTGGGGGGAGTACTTGCAAAGACACCCCGACGCCCAAGTCAGCTAGGATCCGAATATAGCACAATGAATGTGGTAATTAATGCATATTTGACTACTGACATCATTAGCATGTATAGGGGGAATATTCGGGGTTTCAGGCCTTGGGCTATTATCCATAAGTTATGATCCGGTTGGGCGCTGTATGGATATGTCTATGGTGCCCAAAGTAGGGTTTGTCTAGGTCACTGGATTGGGCCGACTTTGCATCTTGGGCCGACTTCACGTACTTGATGCTTCTAGGATCATATTGGCTGATTCACTTGGGTCTATGGCCTGTAACATATGCCCCCCCAGCTTAAGCCGAAATGGAATGCTAAGTGAAAATCGGTTCAAGCTCTAGAGAGCTTAACTCGGAGTAGTTGTATGACTATGGGTCAGGATGTTGAAACACCGCGACCCTTTGGCTTCCTGATGTTACTTTTGAAAGGGCCCGACTTTCTAGTTTCCATTGAAGTGATGTTTCGTCTGACATCCTGCATGTGCCGTTTTGCCTGACATTTTGGAGGTGCATGCATCTCTGTCTTCTGGGCCTCCTCAAACATATGAGCCTCAGGACTTCATATAAATAGGAGCTAAGAATGGTTTCTCTTTCACTTTGTCATTCTCTCTGGTTTTTCTCCGACGATCCTTTTCTTCTTCCGGCGAAGTCTTCCTTCTTCGATTCTCGATGTTGGTACCGTCATTATCTCTCTAATATATAATATTTAATTATTATGCACAATGTAAAAAGATTACATCATTGACCAATAATATGTTGCCACATCATTTCATGAACACATTATTAAACTCATTAAATGATGTGCTAACACATCATTGGATGATGATATAAATCATTCTTGCACTAACGATGTATAATTATAAAAATTATAATATAATATATGAAAGGAAAAAGAAAATTATAAAAAAGTAAAAAATATTATTTTACAATTTCATTTTTTAGTCCCAATGGGTTGGTCTCACATGTGATAAGCCATATTTTTTTTTTTTTGTCAACATGATAAGCCATGAGTTAATATTTTTCAATGTGATAAGCCTTAATTTCAAGCCTTACTAGCTCTCCATGACCCACTGAGTTGGTAGAACCTAACCCACCTCGCCATTAGTGAATTGGCCCATTGGGAACCAACCCACTTTGACAACTATAAAGCTTGGGTGCGATTTGATTCTTAAACTCTCGATTATGGTGCTTAGGTTGAAGTATTTGTGAGTAAAACAATAATAATGAGGATAAGATTAGATAATGAGAAACTTATTTTTTGAAATAAAATACTTCTTAAATTTTATATTTTTAAATAAAAAAAAACCACGTGAATTAACCACTCTTATAATGTACGTGATACCATATTTATTTTATCAACTAATATACTAACCTGCGTAATACGCGGATAAGTGTATATTTTTATTTAGGTTTAATTGTACTTTTGGTCCCCCTATTATCATCAATCCGTGATTTTGGTCCCCCTATTATTCTAAATTCGTGATTTTGGTCCCTCTAACACATACTTGAGAGGTATAGAGGACCAAGATTTTGAACTACATCGCGAATTTGGAATAATAGAGGGACCAAATCGCGAAAACAAAATAGAGGGAGTAAAATCGCAGATTGATGATAATAGAGGGATCAAAAGTGCAATTAAACGTTTTATTTAATTAAAATTACTTTTATAATGATAATAAATTATTTTTTTAATTTACAAAATAAAAATAAAATAATTCTGGATAATGATTCAATTTTAAATTTTAATAGTAAATTATATTTCACTATTAAAATCTAATTTACATAATTATTTGATAATAAGATATAATTAAATAAAATAAAATCATAAAGATAAGAATAAAGATTTATATTAAAAGGATTGAAATAGAAAATGATAGGATGATATTTTGAAGCTTACTAAATTTTAAAATTAGAATTAACATTTATTAGTATTAAAAAATTCAAATATTAATAAAGATAATATTGGTATTAAAGATTGAGAGATAATTTTACTCTAACAAGTAATGTGTGGAATTCATCATTCGATAAAAGAAAGATAAAGAATATTAAAATTCACTTAGAGAAAGAGTAGAGTGAGTGAATGTCTCACTCTCTAAGGTGAGGTCACAAATTATAATATAAAGAATAGATATTTATAAGGTAATTCAAATAAAATATGAAATATAAAAGATGACATGTTTTATTTTTTTAAAAAAATATCCAAAAGATAAAAATTATTATATAAAGCTATTAATATTCTTCTTAATTAATACATTTTAAAATTTAAACGAAACAACTCCAAAGAATAAAAATAGATGCATGTCGCATAGATAACATTAGATTAAAAAAAATTCAAACGTTTTATACTGATAAAAAATTCCAAATTGTTATAATTTAAAATAAAATAAAAAATTAAAAGTCACGTAAATTAATATAGAGTTGTCCTTTTACCCATCTCGCTTCCCCTCTTGTTGGAAGAATCCAAAGTGTGGCTTTAAGGTTTCAGAAAGTTCTCTGGCAGCACATATTTCGTGAAGGGAATGCTTTGGCTGATTGCCTTGCTAAGAAAGGGTTAGACATGGTTGGGTCGTTTAGGAATTATGGGTCTCTCCCTCCGTTTGCTCTCATTTGTTATGTCTCAGATTGTGCTGGATCCTTGATCCAGATAGGGTTGTAGTTTTTTTGTTTATTTTTCCTGGTCTTTAAGGTCCTAATTATTCATCTAAAAAAAATTAATATAGAGTTTCTAAAAGTTAATTAGAGTTTCATTATAACTAAAATTTAAAATAGATAGATAGGTAGATTTTAAAATAAAATAAAATTAAAAAATCACTTAAATTAATGCGAAAATTTCTGTTCGTTAATATCAGATTTTCGATAGGATTATTAAGATTTAAAATAGAAGATAGAAGTATTTCAAATATATTCAGTCCTATTTTTACTAAATCGTTAAAACGCACAAGGCCTAACGGATGAAGGCCCAATGGTCAATAAGTGCTGGCACAATGCTAAACCCATCATCAAGTAGACAAGTGGGGTCCAAAATCATATGATTTTAACATCAAACGGTGCAGATTGTACTCTTATACTGTGACCAGCATCGTAGCTTTCCCTTTCGCCGTCGACTGAGGGAGTTCTTTTCGTTCCGCTCTACTTTCTACTAGAGCAAGCCATTCCCTTTCCCCAACAAACCAACCTTCCCCTTTTCTACGCTTCTATCCACTCCATCATCCAACACAATCCCCAATTCAATTCTCTTCTCAATTCCCTAACCTAAAAGAAACACACACTACTTCATCATCACTGCATCGTGAACAAACAAACCATGATGCTCAGAATTCGAAGCCGTGACGGCCTTGAGCGAGTCAACCGTCGACAATCCTCACAACGCAACAGGTCTCTGTACTCAAAACCATAATCCAAAAACAGTTAGGAATCCCTATCCCACAATCAAACCTCTCCACTAACCAGAATCTTCTACTGGCTAAGTCGGTGGAAGATCTTCACCGATTCAGCGATATGTCGAACCCTGATGCACCTCTCCTCTCGTCGCTGAATCTCTCTCACGGTTCAATCGTGTTTCTTGGCCTACGACGGTGAGCGTAGGGTGGCTGGCCCCACCGCTTTCAGTCCTGCCGGTTCATTTGGGGCGTAAGATGACGATGGATGAATCTCATCGCGAAACAGATGCGGGTGTCCCGACAGGAGAATCCGCATTGCGAGCTTGTTTCCTTCGACCGCGATTGTGCCAACGCGTTTCAGCACTACGTTAACGAAACGCTGGCGTTGCGGTTAAGCGGGGTGGGTTCATGTACGGCACCGTTTCGGAGGAAGGGAAGGTTGAGGTGGACTTCATATACGAGCCACCTCAGCAGGGTACGGAGGATAATCTCATGTTTTTAAGGGATCCAGAGGAAGAAAAATTTGTGGAAGCTATTGCGGTTGGGTTGGGGATGAGGAGGGTTGGGTTTATTTTTACACAGACGGTGAGTCAGGATAAAAAGGACTATACTTTGTCCAATAGGGAGGTGCTTCAGGCTGCGGAGTATCATGCTGAGAGTGGGTTGAAGGAGTGGGTCACTGCTGTGGTTAAGCTTGAGGTGAACGAGGATATGGGTGCTGATGTTCATTTTGAAGCGTTTCAGATGAGTGATGTGTGCATTCGATTGTTCAGGGAAGGATGGTTTGACACTGATATTGGGGAGGATGATGATCCCAAGTTGTCTAAAATGAAGAAGGATGTGGTTGTTGGGGTTAAGGATACTAGAGAGGTTGATAATGATTTTCTTCTTGGTCGTCGTCAAAATCTCTGATCATCAGGTATTTTATGCCATTTGTTGTTTTGTTCTTTTTCTTGTCACTCCATGTCAATGTCAATATGATTGTGATTGTGATTCTCTCTTACCATAATTTACTATGTTAGTTTAAGTATGATGCTTGTGTTTTGCCTCTTAGATACACAAAATCCATAACCCCCTGCAAGTGAACTCTTGTGTTTGGGTGGGATGAGCACTAGAAAAGTTTGTTTTTATGAGAAGTGGAAAGGGAATGGATAGGAAGGGAATGATTCTCCATGTTTAGAGGTTTATAAACATTTATGACGAGGAAGAAAATGTGAGGGGAACCGTTTTATCTTTAACTCCCACTCTTTGATCCCCAATTAAGGAGAGGGGAGGAGGACCTGGAACCAAATTACTTGTCACCTTTTCATGCTTTCTTTCTTGTCCCTCTAATTAAAAACTAACAACCAACCAATAGAGAATGTTATTATTGAAGAGAAAGAGGAAGAAATTTATTTAGTAATGTGTCATTTTTACATTGGAGGGACAGGAAACGGAAACAGATGAAGAGGACAACTGATTTCAATCCAATGAGGGGATTCCTTTGCTTTTATTTTGACTTGTTTTACTATTTTACTCCATAAACTGTATTCCCACAACCTTATACCTTCTCCTTTTCCTCTCATTAATCACCTAAACATGGAAAAGACAATCTTTCATTCATCCCATCCCATCTCCTCGCCTCCTTTTCGTACCATCCTCTCTAAAACGGTGAAGGCCAGATACATAGTGTGACACGGGTAAAATACGATACTGATACAGGGATATGATTTTTTTTTTTTGTTAAATTCAAGATATGTCACAGCTTAGATATGCTAGTTTATCAAGAGACCATTCTACCAATTCAAAAAGTCCTCCATCATCATCAAATGGATCATGTACATCTCCACTAATATTCCACAACCTTGTCCCTCATTAAGAATATCTTGTTATCTTTCCTAAACAAAAAGTTTGTTTGGAATGCAAATAAATTGGATTCCCTGCCCTTTTTGGACTCATTTTGTTTCTCTTCAAAGAATGAATAAAAAGATTATGTATACCAATTCCTCTTATAAGTCATAACATGATGTAGAACAAGGCTATACAAGAAATTTTAAGACAAGTTCCAAAGCTGTATCCCAAAAGTATCAAAGGCGTATCCCATATGTATCCCATATGTATCGGATAATAATTTCTATAAAAGATTTTAAAAAAAATTGGAGGATACCCTTTGGATACGTATTGTGGAGTATTGTACGTGTATCGGATACGGATATGATATGGATAGTTTAGCAATTTTGAATTATCTGGGCTTCATAGCTCTAGAACTTACATAGCATAACTGACTCTTGTGGGTTATATGACATAATTGAGGTATGACTGCAAGGGTAAGCAAGGTCTGAGCAAGTCTGACTGAAGTAAATTTCACTCTTTTGAAAATTATTCATTTGCAATTAAGAAATAGTTGTTAAGAACTTTGAAAGGTATTTTGATATGTAAACTTGGATCATAATCTGACATTTATATGGGATCAAGAACAAATGTCGAATTCATTCGCCCATAAATGGTGTGGTAAATAGCTTTAGCCATTAGTCCCTTAGCATGTCTAGTTGTGAGGTGCATATTGAAGTTCTTTTGGCTTTAAGTAATCAATATAAACTTTATCATAGTTTTGTCTAAAACACTTTCATTTCATGTTCGCTTTTGTGTAAAACACCTTTAGTTCTAGTCTAGTATTATATTTACAGTTTTTTTTTTGCATTGGACTAGTCCCTATCCAGCAATTGAACTCAAAAGTTTGATAGGGGACTAGTCCAATGCAAAAAAAAATTCCTTCTTCATTCATTACAGAGAATGTCATTGAATCCTTCAAATCTCTAACCTCTTTGGGGAAATCAGTAAATGTTTTCAACTATATTAATATATGATTCTACGAGCAAACTAGTTAACTTACCGAACAGGATTTGTATGGAGAGTAGATATTTGGATTGATGAGTTCTCTGCCTGTTGTTTTTCCAATGTCTTCCTATGATGAATAGAGTAAGTTTAAAATATGCTAGTAGTTAGGGTAGCTAGTAAATTTGGTTATAACAAAATCTTGGGGATTGATACTTGTGATGAAAGGATACTGATATGCTTGGATTGTCATTTATTCTCGTTCATGGAAGCTGCAGTTAATTTATAAACTTTTAATGAATGTTTGTTGTATGAAATGGGTGCAATAGTTTTATTCTATGCAGCTCTGCTGCTCATTTTTTCACTCAAGGCTTATTATGTGAAAATTTTGTACCATGATACTGGTTTTGTTTTGCCCCACTATGTTTTTTTTATTATTAAAAAAGAAACGCTGCTAAATTGTTTTGTTTTGCCCTTAAAAAGAAATGCTACTAAATTTTCCATTTTAGGGTTTAGTGTCCAATACCGGAGTCAAAGAACAAATTCGGTCTGTAGAAAGTCGTTATCTGCCAAAAACTGAAACAGAGCAGTGGTCAATTAAGGAATGTTGCCATGACAACAGTTAGAACTGTTGATGATTTATTTATTGATTTGATGTTGTAATGTGGTTGGTCAATACTTTATCATAAATGATAATGAGATATTACTTGAAGCTTCTTCTACTTGTCGAGTCATGCAAGCCTGAACTATAAGACTACATTTGTTAGAGTTTTGTGAATTATAGTTGTCATGGAACTAATGAGTGCATTGTTACCAAAATGCAGGGTCCTCTTTCATCCGCATTTCCCATAGAGAACCGGAATACTCAAGTGACAATGAGGGCACTGAAGAATCATCTTGAGCGGACAAAAAAATCTCCCATTTGTGAAGCGAATTTCTGATTTTCATCTTCTTCTCGTATTAGCGAGATTTTTAGACCTTGCTGCTGATGTTCCTGCATTGACGGAATGTGTGCAGACACAGACTGCCGTACCAGAAGGATACCAAATCCTTATTGAGTCCATGGCTAGCGCAGCTTGATGCTGCATGAAGGTGCTTGGGGCTCATTCAGGGTGGGGTGACAAAAGAATTATGCACTCTATGTTCAGTTCATTTGCAGTAATGTAGTGCATATTGCCCCATAGCACCTACAGAATGGCTGTATGTTGGTTAACTTGTACATTGCGTCTAATTAATTGCTGCAGAAATCCTGGATCTGTCATTTTACTGAAAATTAGCTGATGTTGTGATTCACATGGTTTAATATTTAATACATGGCCTTAAGAGGATTCACTATTTTAAGTGCGATAATACTACAAATTATGGTATGAAGATTACATTTTAGTAATTGTTATGTTTAAGGCTACTCGAGATGGCTTTTGCAAGCATACTGTGCTGTAGTCCTCTAACTGAATGCCAACATGGCTATACTAGTTTACCGTATGAATAACTTCGTTAATTCTATGCTCCTTGAAGGATTCTGAGGCCTGTATTAAGGCCTTGTTCAAGAATTAAGTTTATGCTAAGAAATGAAATTTTTATTTTACCATGCGTGTTACTGGATACAGATTGATGATTGATCGTTTAATGGCAATGTCTAGTAAACCATTCACAATGGTTGTGGGAAAGACCTTTCAGTAAATACTATTTTTTCATTTTGTATACAAATGAATAGTGCTCAATTTCTCTTTCTCCAATTTCTCTTTGCTCTTATCTGACCTTTTTCTCTGCAATGTTACTCTCTGACTAGATTAAAACGTTATTATGGAATCCAACCGGTATTTTAAAAATAAATGATTCATTAACTACACACACATATATGTTGGAAACGCTATACCATTACGTGAATACAGAACTTTCTTACTTTACCGTGGCCCGTGGCTCATGATAATGAACTAAGAAGAATGACAATTAACACATTTTTAAAGGTGACTTATTTGTGAGATAATCAAATTGATTTCTTTAGAAAATAAACTAACAATAACGTGTCAAAAAATAATTTAATACTGGTACTTTAATTTTTATGCATCCAAGCTAGAGTAAATGTTATTTCTTTTTTTTGTCATTGACCAAAATGTTCACAAACATAATATTAAGATTGAATTTCTCGGGTTGAGAGCAATAATTAAGTAAAATCTTTCTCAAAATAGCGATTTCACAATTCAAACTAATGAAAATGGTGATGTGCTTGACAGATTTCTCGTTTGCTTTTAATAAAAATGATTTTATAATTGATAGATACATACTATGTTTTTTTTACGGAAGAGTTTTTTTTTACAATTTCATCACAGTAAATGATAATTGTAATTTCTATTTGAAATTAATAATTTCATTATATTTAATAAAAACCTAAATAAAATCTGACTAGACAGGATGACACAGAAATCCATTTATTACGTCAGTATCCAAGTTACCAATGTTAAGGGGAGAGACTAAATTTATGTCATTTCAGAACATAATGGATCCAAATCAATGATTTCAAAATTTAGGGACTAAAACCAAATTTGGGCCATAGGGATTGAAACATATTTAACCCTACTTAAATAAATTCATTTTGTGTTTAAAAAAACTTATAATTAAGTGCTTGTTCGGTTAATCATTTGGCATATATTGTAAATCACTTCCGTTCAACGTGATTCATAAAGCGTGCATCACTCACTTCGAACCATTAATTAGAATTAATTCTGCCAAATTATAAATCAAACCGACGCGAAAGCGTTCATGAAATTAAGTATTTACCGACTCTATCTCTAACAACCCTTTTTCTGATTGCTAATTTGCTTATGAATACTTTTTTTTGTCGAAACTTATGAATACTTTGGTATCCAATTATACACCTTGTGAGATAATTTTTGTAATTAATGGTTAAGTTAACGAAAAAAAGACCTAGATTCATTTGGGCTTAAAAAACTGTTTACAATACCTTAAAGGGAGCTACTTTTAACACACACTTTTGTATATATCTAGAAAAATTTCACCTTTGATTTATAAATGGAATTTAGCGTTGGATTTTGTCTGTCTCTAATTTAAAAATTTGAAAAAAATATTTACAAAAATATAAATCCAGAAGCCATTTAATTTCAAAAATTATTTTTCAGAGTCATTTAGTTTTCAAAAATTAAACACGTTTTTCTGAAAAGAGAAAAAATTGATTTGAGTGGTGATGAGGGGTGTTGAGAGATGGAGGTGAAGGTGCGTTGGGGAGGTGAGGTGGTGGTGGCCATGGGAGTGGGGGAGGGTTGATGGAAGGAGGGTAATTTAAGAAAAAAAATTAAAAAAGGATAGGGGTGGGGGTGTGAATAACAACACAGTGGTGTTAAAAGCAACTCCCTACCTTAAATAATAAATATTTTGAAAATATTAATACTCCCTCCGGTCCTATTTATAAGAACCTTTTAACTATATCACACGGATTAAGGAAGTTGGTTAATTTAGTTGATTGCAATAAATTTGTCAAGAATGTATATGATATTTCCTAAACTACCCATGAATTTATTGAGACCCATTATCTTTCTCTTTCCACTTAACTACTCAATTGTGTCATACTCTCTCTACTAATTAATTACGCACCTACCTCCACTATGGGGTATTTTTATCAAAAAATAATTAATGCATGGGACAATCTGAAAAGGTTCTTATAAAAAGGACCAAGACTCAACCTAAAAAAGTTCTTATAAATATGACCGGAGGGAGTATTAATTAATCGAGCGTGGTCACGCAACGCAACCCATCACTACTCGTCAGCCTAACTTCCCTTCAAGTCTTCTGCTGACCCAAGTTAAAAATGGTGAGTCACCATTGGTGACCTTCCTTGTGTGGTAAATAATTTTGATTTGGCGGGAGATTTCTTAATTCTTACTTGGAGTGCTACAACCCCCCTCTCCCTAATTTCTATCCCCACTACACGAATTCGAAATTGCTGTGTTGCAGAAGCATTAGGTCATGGAAGATCCAGCTCCACCTCCACCGTCCGAAGCATCCACTCGCCGTCCCGTCAGTTTCATATCTCGCCCTTCTTCACACCAATTTTTCATTTCCTTTTCTCAATTGTGTTGTGATTCGACCTAATTTTGTTTTACTGCTTTCGAATCGAGCAGAAGAGGGGCAGACCTCCGAAGCATGCCAAGGAAAATGACGCCGACACTGAGAACCGTGGCAGGACCAGCGAGCAAGCTGAGCGAGAGAGTTCGCCCGATGATTTCGACGAAACACGCCCGAAACCTAAGCGAAGTCGTGCTTCCGAAGGAACCTCGAGCGTCGCGCACAAATACACTGTTCAGACCTTGATTGGTAAACTAAACACTCTCTTCTACTTTCCTTCTGCGCAAATAGTCAAATATTTAGGGTTCGGAACTACTTGAATGAAAATCTCACGTGTGCAACTCTTTAGTGACTTGCTCGTGCATCACAAATTTGAACTTATATCGCTGTTATTTTAATCATGTTCGTTAATACCGTGATTCGGGAAGTTATGCGTAATTTTTTTTCCTTTTAAGTAAGTTTTAATGTAGCTTATTTGTATTCAATAATGATAAACTCTACCAAGAAGTGCTGCACGAAATGCATAAAAAATTACGTGGCAGTTATTTTCTTGCTCTTTCGATTTTGTCAAAGACTAATTTTAATTGGTGAAAAATGTTTTGTGATTGTGTTCCATTTCGCAAACCATTACTTCTTGTAAATAGCACTGCTCATTTGTATTTCCTTTTGAGACTGTAATTTTGTTTGGAGGTTGTAGATTTTGTTATGCAATAACCGGTCTGTGGCTAATTTTTTCTTGTATGATTTTCTGTAGAGGTGATCAAAGGTAATGGGAAATTTATTCCTCATGTGGTCAAACTTTGGGTTGAACGCTATGAAAAGGATCCGAAACCTGCAATGGTTGAACTCTTGACAATGCTGTTTGAGGGTAGTATGAAATTCTTAAAGCAGTTACAAAATTTAAAGGAGTGCAAGAGATAATAGACATTTTAGTTTCACGTGAAAATCAAGGGCCAAAAGTAGATTGTGTAAAAACTTGGAAACTTTGTTATTTCATCATTGCTCAAGTTTTCAAGGGGAAAACTTCTCTATTGATTTAGGAACTTTTATTGATAGTGACCTAATGAAATTTAAACTGGTGTAGGCATGCGGAGCCAAGTATTATGACAAAAATGATCTCCTGGATGAGACTGATGTTGATGATGTTGTAGTTGCTCTTGTCAACTGTGCTAAAAGGGTATACAACATGTGTCCCTTTTATTTTTCTTTTTATTTCCTATTTGTCACTTTTTCTATATTAATAATTAATAATAATGATAGTACAAGTCTGCAGTCTCCTCTCTTATGATGTAGAGATTTATCCTCTCTTTTTTTATCTGTGACATTGTAGGGTGAAGTTGAAGATTATCAAAATTCCAAAAAGAAGGAGTTTAAAAACTTCAAAGAGAATCTTGAGTCATTCTGGGATAATTTGGTTCGTGAATGCCAGCATGGACCATTGTTTGACCAGGTTTTATTTGACAAATGCATGGACTATATCATTGCACTGTCATGGTTAGTATGACTACCTAAAGAATATGATTTTGGCAAAACAAACACTCACACACACAATGACTTATGTGTTGCTGTGCCTATGTAGCACCCCTCCAAGAGTTTACCGTCAAGTTGCTTCATTGATGGGTCTTTGGTTGGTTACATCATACATAACTATTGCTAATATGCTTGGTGCACAAAGAGAGACTACTCGTAGACAATTGGATGCTGAAAAAAAGAAAAGAATTGAGGGGCCTCGGCTGGAGTCACTAAATAAAAGGTTTTCAGATACTCATGAAAAAATAACATTGTTGGAGGAGATGATGCGCAAGATATTTACTGGGTAGGAGTTTGCTTTACCACAGAAACTATTATTTTTTTCATGGAAAAGAAAACAATGTTTTTTCATGAATATTGTAATCTTCTTGGCTGTATATCTAACATGTCCATGTAATGCTTTTGTAAAGGTTATTTGTCCATCGCTACAGAGACATTGACGCCAATATTAGAATGTCATGCATTGAGTCACTGGGTGCATGGATCCTGTCATACCCATCACTTTTCCTGCAGGATTTGTACTTGAAATATCTTGGGTGGACATTGAATGACAAAGTAATGAGTAGGTTTTAAAATTTTTATCTTGCTATTAATCGTTCTTGCACTTTACAACTTACTTGTTTCTACTCTTTCCTTTTTCATTTTCCCCCACCTTTTTTAAGAATGCTGGTGTAAGAAAGGCTTCTATAAGAGCACTGCAAAATCTTTATGAGGTGGATGATAACGTACCAACCCTTGGTTTATTTACTGAAAGATTTTCTGGTCGAATGATTGAGCTTGCTGATGACATAGATGTTTCCGTGGCTGTTCATGCGATAGGTCTGGTTAAACAACTACTAAGGTCTGAATTTCAAACTTTTTTCAATGATATATTTCCTCTTACTGGTGAGTTTGTATGCAACATATTGTAAATTGAGAATTGGATTCTTGGTTCATGGCAGACATCAACTTATTCCTGAAGATGACTTGGGTCCTTTGTATGATTTGTTGATTGATGATCCCCCAGAAATCAGGCATGCCATTGGAGCATTAGTGTATGATCACTTGATTGCTCAAAAATTTAATAGCTTCCAATCAGGATCAAGAGGTCTGAAGTCTATTCATAAACTTTTTCACTTAAAATGGATACCATTGTTTTGACTAAGACAAGCATGTGATGAAGACAGTTTCTTTCCAGGTGAAAATGACAATTCTTCTGAGGTCCACCTTAAGAGAATGTTGCGAATTCTGGAGGAGTTCCCACAAGATCCAATTTTAAGTATTTATGTGATTGATGACGTGTGGGAGTACATGAGCGCTATAAAGGTATCCCTGTATAACCAATGTGTATATTATGGAGGATATGGAACAAAGTGGTGGCTTCTCCTTCTGGCCAACACATCTTTTGTTTGACTGTTTGTTCATGCATCTCTATGGATTGAATATTTCAATCCAAGGATGTGATTGGTAGGGAGAAATATGAGGGATGGAGATAGATATATAGATAGATAGATAAAAAGAGGCAATGTATAAAGACCCAATGCCCACCTAGATACATTAGTTGAGTAACCCTCGATTTAGTCCGTGAAAGATTATTGTGTCACCGGTTAGGTCCCTAAAAGATTATTTTCACTAAGTAAGTCTCTAAAATATAAAAACATCGCCAAATAAGTCCTTGCGGTGGACAATTGAAGGACCAATTTGGTGATGTTTTCGTACTTTCAGTGACTTATTTATTTGGAGATGATAATCTTTTGGGGACCTAACTAATAATAACACAAATCTTTCATAACTAAATTGATGGTTTACTCTAAATTAATTTCACTGCTTCAATCACATTCCCCCTGTGTTTTTCCTCGATCAAGCACACACAGTTATATGTTTAGTGTTAACTCGAACTTGACATAGCAGGCGACTTGGTTTATTCAAGAGTTAGAATATTAGGAAAATATCTCTATTTTATTATAGAATATCTTCTATGATCTCTTAGATTAGGGTCCTATCTAAGAGTATCTCAGTTCTGAGAATATATTTTAAGATTAGTTTGTTATCCTATAATATCTCCTAGGATTAGTTTTCATGTTTCTCCATAATTATCATGATTTGTTTCCTAATGTAAATAGAATTAAGATTCTAGTGATTAATATAACTAATAGTCAGTACTCAGTCTTTTATATCAAGTATCAAATATCAATGATCAATCAAGATACTATTGTATATTCATAATTATTATTTCTCTTCTCTCTTTCCTTTTCTTTAAAACCCTACAACTTCAATATCGAGATTGAAAATTGTAATGAATCAACAATCCCAAAAGTTTAAGTTGTCAGGTAAAAACATTTAAATGGTTTTATATTATGTTCTAACACATCCTTTCACATAGGAGCCTTTGGTTTTCAATCGTGGACAATGCACAGGCCCCTACCTTGTGCCAAAATTAAACTTTTTATTAGAAGAATGGGCCATGGGGGCATGAGGATCGACTCTAGACCATTTGGTCATAGAGATTCCGATACCATGTCATGAACCAACTATCTTGAAAGCTTAAGCTATAGTAAAAACACATAAATGGTTTTGTATTATATTTCTATAAAAAAACAATTGTTATAAATTTGTCAAGCAAAGAGCTATCCTTTTTCTTTAAAAAAATATTCCAAATTTTATATGACAGCAGTTGAGCTCAAACCCATGCGTTTTCCTTTGCCTTGCTATCTAAGGGGGAGGAGGTGCCTAATACCCATATTTACCTTTTTCCAAATAAAATATTAATATTTTGTTTTTTTAAATATTGCTTTTTGTCCCATGACTAAAAAAAAATATATTTAGTCATTGATTTTTCTGTTATTTTAAATATATATTGTATATAAATGACTCTTTACTTGCAAAGCACGTGCCAGAAAGTTAATTGCTCCCTATCCTGGTACATTTGGCCAGGCTAGGCGATGGATTGCCTCATATTAGTATTAATATTACTAAAGTCTACATGAGGAGAAATAAAGGGCAAGGCATTGAATTAATGAAGGGAATATGCATGGGAGATTGCTTGTAACTGCCTAGTGCCTAGGCGTGTGGCAGCTGGGAATAGAAAAGTGAGGAAGGGTGAATTCAGTTAGAGAAAACGTTTAAAAACAGAGGGAAGGGGGCAAGAAATTGTTAGGTTTTAAATTTATTATATTTGATGATATTATGCCAGATTTATTGATGTGTTGCACTGAGTAATATTCAGTGGTTTCTTGATGACACTTTATATTTTCCTTACAGGATTGGAAGTGTATTATATCCATGCTCCTCAATGAAAATCCATTGATTGAGCTCTCTGACAGTGATGCGTCAAACTTGGTGCGACTCCTGTGTGCATCTGTGAAAAAGGCTGTTGGAGAGAGGATTGTTCCTGCTACTGATAACAGAAAGCAATACTACAACAAAGCCCAAAAAGTTGGTGTCACTTTGATTTTTCAATTTTTTAAATCCAATTTCTGTGTTTTTAAATTGTTTTTGATAGAATGAGTTTTTCTTTATTATTTATACTGGTCTTTGACATGTGTTTCCCATGATGTTTAATATTCATTTTGGCAAAGTAGAAGTTTCTTCTGGAATCCGTGCTTTTATATGTAGTACAGATAATTTTGTTCTTGCTGTCATTTCCAAATGTTTAGAAATTTCTTTATAGGTATTTTGCTTTTTTAGATTATCCTTTCAAAGTATAAATTTCTGATTTCTTATTATTTCAGGCATTCATTGTTAAATTATTTTGGGTAACAGAAAATATGTTCACTGTGCTAGGTTTGTTTTATTGTTCTGTGACAGGCTCTAATATATTCTCCTTCAATACATGACAGGAAGTATTTGAAAATAATAAACAGGATATAACTGTTGCCATGATGAAGAATTACCCATTACTCTTGCAGAAATTTATTTCAGATAAAGCAAAAGTGTCATCACTGGTTGAGATTGTTTTGTATATGAACCTTGAGTTTTATTCCTTAAAGAGGCAGGAACAGGTCAGTGAATCTTTATTGCAGGCTGTTTCAGACTGTTTACAATGTCTCTGAAAAATTAATCAATCCTTGCTTTCAGAATTTCAGAAATGTCCTCCAGCTCATAAAAGAAGCATTTTTTAAGCATGGTGACAAAGACCCTCTAAGAGCTTGTGTGAAGGCAATTAATTTTTGTTGCATAGGAAGTCAAGGGGAATTGCAAGATTTTGCCCGTAATAAATTAAAGGAACTTGAGGATGAACTTATCACTAAGCTGAAATCTGCAATTAAAGAAGTAGTGGTATGCTCTTCAGGACTCAATGTCATGTTTTCTGTTACTTGTGGATCTTGTAGGAGAATTTTAACATATAGAGAGATGACACTGCAGGACGGTGGTGATGAATATTCTCTTCTCGTAAACTTGAAGAGGTTGTATGAACTCCAATTGTCTAGATCTGTACCTATTAATAACCTATATGAAGACATTGTGATGGTACTACGTGATTTTAGGAATATGGAGGATGAGGTATGTAAATGGTTGCTCACAGAAGTCACTATGTTTTCCATGACATTCTTATTTGTGTCTGATTAATTTTCTGCTTATTTCCATTCAGGTTGTTGGTTTCCTGCTTCTTAACATGTATTTGCATCTAGCTTGGGGATTGCATTCTATAATAAATGAAGAAAGTGTTTCTGTAGCATCCTTAACTTATCTTCTGTCTAAGCGTGACACCTTGTTACAAGAACTTGAATACTTTCTCAACTTGGCTACTGACAGCAGGGAAGGGGGTAAACACGGAAGTGAACTTGCTTGCAGAGTAAGAGAACTCTGACTTGTTTTCCGTTTAGTTTTTCTAATATAATCATATTATGTCTTGAGTCCCCGGATTTGATCTGATAAACTCTATTATTGCCAAAGGTATGCACTATACTTGCAGAAACATGGTTCTTATTTAGGACAACAAATTTCAGCAAAACAAATCTGGAAAGATTGGGATATCAGCCAGATGCGAATATGCTTCAGAAGTTCTGGGAACTTTGTCAACAACAGCTTAATATTTCTGGTAACCCCATACAGATATGCTAAAGATGATGGACTAGTGTGAAGATTCATCTTATGTTTCTTGATAAAATTGAAACAAATTATACAAAAATGTCAAAATTCTTATTTCCCACTGTCTCTAGGTTGAGCAAGGCATTTGAAGTTCACTTTGCTTGTTAAATTTGGGGTTAATACCTCTTAATCTTCCCATTGATGCATCTTTGATCCATCACATATTTACTGTGATTATAACTAAAAGTCTGTGTTACTTCCCTATTGATTTTCAGATGAGGCAGAAGATGAAGATGTTAACAAAGAGTATACTGAGGAGACAAACAGAGATGCTGTTATGATTGCTGCTGCAAAGTTGATCACTTGTGATGCTGTTCCAAAGGTCAATTGTTATTTGTTTCTGAAAAATTATGATAATTGCCACTTTTTTCTTGGCAAAAATATTTTTCTTGATAGTGAAATTTTTTATGCCAAAATTTGGTTATTACTAATGCAGGAGTATCTTGCTTCTGAGATGATTTCTCATTTTGTAATGCATGGGACAAGTGTGGCTGAGATTGTAAAGCATCTGATCACAGTTCTAAAGAAAAAAGATGATGATTTGGCTGCCATTTTCCTTGAAGCACTTAAAAAGGTAAGACCTTAGAAATAAAATGTGTATAATCGCCGTGGTCATGAGCGCAGGCTTATATATGCATGGTAGATGAAGCTAGGATTTCTTATGTCTTTATAAGGGTATCACTCAGTACCTTTAGCAGCAATAAATGGTCAATATTTAGCCACGTTTCCTATTTAATATTAATATAATTTATAAATAAAAAAATAACTTGTTGCATTTTATATTTAAAGTGAGTTGGACGCATGGCTAAATATTGGTGTTTCTAATTGCTACCAGGTACTGGTACCCTAACAAAAAAGAAAAGGCACTGAAGAATTAAAAAAATGTTATAGAAAATTAGCAATGACTACTTCCTCATCTTATAATGATTTCGTATGATTTATATTTCCTGGGCACCTTCCAAACCATTTCATTTTACTCTCTTAACTTGAGCTCAATGTTGGCACAGTTCAACATTGGATCACTTTTTCCCTAGAATAATCAGTGCAACTGAGCTTTCTTTGCAATGCTTTATAGATAAAGAATTTTAATTTGAGTTGGTAGGGAATGAGTGCGTCTTTCCAGGCTTAGGAGGATCTCCATTTTTTATATTCACCCTCTTGTCTCCTCTTTATTCTGAATTCTTCACCAATTTATTTTGGTAGGCATACCATCGGCATACTGTTGATATCTCTGGAAATGAGAATGTTTCCTCAGAAGACAACTCTATCTCAGGATGTAAAAATCTGGCTGCTCAACTTTCTGGAACATTTATTGGTGCTGCCCGGAACAAGCACAGGTCAGACATTTTAAAAATTGTCAGGGATGGTATTGAATATGCTTTTGTAGATGCTCCAAAACAGCTGTCTTTTCTGGAAGCGGCAGTGCTCCCTTTTGTGTCAAAACTCCCTGCACCAGATGTGTTGGAAATGTAAGTTTGTTTCTCGCTTTTAGTGCTGTTCAGAACCATTTGCAGCTGTACACATTTTAATCAGCTTCTTTATGAATAGTATGAAGGATGTTCAAAAGCGAACAGAAAATGTCAATACAGAGGAAAATCCCAGTGGCTGGCGTCCCTATTACACATTTATTGACAGCTTACGGGATAAATATGCAAAGAATGAAGGCTTTCAAGGTAGTTTATGCAATTTCTTTTCCATTCTTATTAATTTTTCCAAATAGCCAAATACTTTACATTATAAAGCAACAACCTGTTAGATCTCTACTGAAGCAAAAATGGTGAGAATTGCATTTCAACTCAGAAGAATGAATATTGTGATTAAAATGTTTTGCTCTCTTTCTTTGATTGGTAATCATTAGAGGATGCTAAAGAGTTTATGAACAGTACATAATTTGATTTACAATGTAACATTTTTTTTTCAAACTGTAGCAAATAAGGAAGCTGTTGATGTCAGGGTTCTAAATAAGTAACTTTGGTTGGCTATATAGGGTGGTAAAATCAAAGTTAAGGTGCAATTAGATGTGTAATGATGGCTTTGTCATTGTTGTGACATACTGGCAGAGAAAGTGAATATGATGTGCAGGTGTTGGGCATATTATTTTATTAATGAGTTCAAATATGATTTGTGCTTCTATTCTTTTAAATTGGGCTGTTCTTGTTGGTTTGTTCACTTTTGCTAAATGAGGTGCTTATTTCAGAGCTGTTTGCAGTTGTAAATTTCTGGTTTTTCCCTGTTCATTGCTTTTTCAAACTAATCTCTCTGGTCATGTACTTGTCTAGTTCTTATGAATTTGATGTTCTCTTCAGGAGATAATATTCAAAGTTGATTTCTTCTCATATGGATAAGTAATGCAACTTAATTTTTGCCTATGGCTATAGCTTTATAACCTTTAGATTATCCAGATATATAGTGCTTGTGTGGTAGTCATAATATTTTGGCTGCCTATGATTTGAGCACTAGGGTGCATGTTAACTAAAAGTTTTCTCTGGCCACATCTTGCAATAAATTTTATTTTTCACAAAATTAGTAATAACTAAATGACATCAAATATCTTTCCTTTCTTTGTACATGGATATACTTGATATAAGGACTAACAGAGATAATAATTTTCAGATGAGAAAGAAGGGGTTTCTGTTAGACGAAGGGGGCCGTCCTCGTAAAAGGCAAAACATACCAGGAAAGAAGCTTTTTGATGAGCACAGTTCAAGTGAAGATGAGGATTCCATTAGTGCATCTGAACAAGATGCACAAGATGATAGGGGGAGGCAAGAGGAGGATGATGAAGACGCCCCATTGATACAGTCAATCAGATCATCATCCAAGTTAAGGTCGCTGGGAGTTTCTAGGGAGGAAAGCAAAGGTCAGACAAAGGCAGGGAATTCTGTGAGAGCTACAGATAATTTATCTGCTTCTAGAACATCAGGTATCTCGTGTTAACAAATGATGATTTGGATATCAGTCTTAGGCCTAAACATTTTTTGAATTGAGATATCCATACTACAGTTTAAAACAAATTTGAATGACTGACTTTGGAAATGAATTTTGTTTGATCTTTTTGCTTATTTTATGTACAAAACGGTCATTTTATGGTACTTTTTCTGCCCACAGGGCAGGGGAATTTTCTTGAAAATAAATTGTCTTTGAAAGTGGAAATTTTGTTAGTAACTCAACCGTGTTTTCTTGAACTTCTCTGTCCAAGAATGCAACGTCTCTGGAGATTTTGCAACCTCCCTAAAATTCTCTTCTGAAACAAGATAGGCATAACTGATTGTCGGTGTCGTCTTATGCTTCATTCATATTACTTTTTCAGGTTAATGTTACCCCTTGGTAAAAGCATTATTGTCTAGTCACATGTATCTGCATTCCCCATGCGAAGAAAACTAGTTGTTTTCTCTGAACTATTGCCACTGTTTCATTGTGCCAGGAGCATCAAGCTAGCGTTACAAAGTTGGAGGTGCCGAGTGTATCTTGGAAATTGCTTTGGTACATATTAATTACTGCAATTGTTAAGATTAGGAATAGGAATGCTAGTTTTTAATCCAACTTGCTGATTGCATATGGTAGTAGAGCTTGTTCTACTCAAGACAGCTAACCTTACTGCTGAACATAATTTAGTAAAATGCTATGCCTCTTGACGGCCAAGCTGAGCTGAGAAGTCGGGCTTATCTTCTCATTTAAAAATTGCATTATGGTGGTCAACATGTCTGTTTTTGTGCTGAAAATTATACACTTGAATTTATCGGTTCAATTTCAGGACGCACCATCTTAAACCAAATAAATCATTGACCGGAATGAACTTACTCATCCTATGTCACCAAAGCTCAAGATGGCGCGTAATTGAAATTGAAAGCGTGATAGTATGTTTGGATGGATTTTAGGAGCAGTCAGAAAAAATGTAATTTGAAATTCATGCCAATTTGTTTGGGCATTGGGTTAAAATTGTTTTTGCATCTAAATTTACATGTGTTAACATGATAAATTATAGCTTTTGTCTTAAGTTAAAAAAATTATATTGAATTTTAATACAAACTTTATGTTTGTGAGTTGGTCTTTGAAGAATAAATCTGGAAAAAGGATGGATTATAGAAAGTCTTTCCTTCCCTTTATTTGGGAGTTTGGCTTTTGTTACATGGTTTATAGAACTTTCCTTTCCTTCTTCCTTTGGTTTCTTCTTTTTCCTTCTCTTCAAGCTCTCAAACACACCTTTAAGAAAACAAAAAAAATTCAAACATGAATCATATTACTTTAAACTAACTCTTTAGTAAAATCAATTTTATAAAATCAAATCCAGTAACTCAAGTATGTAAATGCTCATCGAAGTGTGTTGAAAATATACGTTAAAAAGAATGAAAAAAAAAGTTGAATTAATATGTAGATTTTTATAGATTTATCATAACTTTAATTAAATGCCTATAATTTGAAATCTTTTAAAAGTCTTTATAGTCATAAGATTTTTTAATGAGATTTTTTAAGACTAATGTTATAATTTCGTTATGTCATGCTTCCATGGCATTTATAACATAGTATCCTATTTTTATTTAGAATATAACCATGCGAATTGGTCAATGATTTGGTGTCGCTTTGAAAAGATATGGCATGAAAACAAGATCAAGTATTCAACATTATAGCCATAATAACACATGCTCGAGTGTTTAGTAAGTGGCATAACTATGTTGATTCATGATTGTGGTTGAAATGGACCCGGGTGGTGTAGGATGGTAATTTGGGAGTGAGAGTCTCAATAAAGGTGATTTTAGTTGATTAGAGCATTGTTTCCAATGGTGAAGATGGTAAGACCCGTAAGAAAACGCTTCAATGTTCGAGTTAATGTGAGGTTGAGCAAAGTGCAAGTAGGAGAATAGAAGTGTACCTTAACCTTTCATGGGAAATGATATTTATAGGTGTGTAGGCACTATAGTTGGGGTGGGAGATGTCGTTAGCACTACCCACTTGCTCTATTATCTGGTCATGTCAAGTCATAATCAACATGAACCTTTGTAATTTAGCGCACCTAATCTAATTACTTGTGCTAGTGACTAAGTCGCCCATCTAGGGTGATGAGAGGTACATTTAATGTTGTAGGTTCCCTTATAGCTTATAGGCTTAGGTAGGTGGCGAGGTACAACGTTAATCTTCAGGCCAGGGTCCTTGAAGGTTAGTCCGAGTTGGTGAGATATGGTATCACGAATGTCATAGATCATGGCTGAGGTGGATCTTGTTCGTGATGATATCTCGGTCTAACTTCCTGGGCTGGAGAGAGTGGTATTTTGACCGGCACAAGTCGTGTTTGTTGGGTTTGGAACAATATATAATTATATTAAGTATTTTTAACTACAACAAAAAATTAACAAATTAATTTTGATTAGCCTGGATAATTATGTTACTTTGTTTACTTTTTTTTGGGTAACCAAAAATATGGAATTGATAGGCAATATAGGAACCCATTACAAAAGACCCAAAACTATGCTGGCCGATATTAGATATGGTATGGTAATTGGATTTAAGATTTAAAAATCTGGCCCATTAGAGAAGAGCCTGACAGAAAAGCCCATTCTACACTTGCTATAAAAGACACTGCAAATTTTTAAGAGGGACTTTAGACTTGGCCGCGCAGAGTCTGAGAGAAAGAAACCCTAACTGAGTAAAGATGCCGGCTGGCCATGGTTTGAGATCTCGCACCAGAGATTCCTTCTCTCGACCATTCAGGAAGAAGGGTACCATTGCCCTCACCACCTACCTCAGGACCTACCACATCGGTGATTATGTCGACATCAAGGTTAACGGCGCCGTCCACAAAGGTATGCCTCACAAGTTCTACCATGGCCGCACTGGACGCGTCTGGAACGTCACCAAACGTGCCATTGGCGTCGAAGTCAACAAGCAGGTATTCCCCTACACCTCTCTCACTTCATCTAATCTGAACCATTAGCATGCTGCTTGTTTTTCTGCTTCTCTATATTGTATCTGTTGTATTTACTCTGTCAGTGTTTGTGATTGGAATATCATTTGCAATTTGTGCTATTCTAATTTTACGCAGATAAAATCATCTGTTAGATATGCTTGGATGTTCATTGCTTAGTTGTATTCATGTGTTTGAGATTAATTTGATAGTTATTCCGATTGACATTCATTTTTCAATGAACTGCTGCTTTTATTAGAAATAAGCATGATTCATCGTTCCAATAGATCAAATTCCAGTTGTTTATGTTACTTTTTGAATGGCTGAGTAATGAATGAATTTTAGTGTCTGTATTCTCATCAAACCCTAGATGTTCTGCCCTTTAGATTTTGTTATTTGCTCTTCATTCCCTTGCCTTGTTCTTTAGTTCAATTTGTGGCTTGCTGCTTGTTACTAGCTTATTGAAGTGCTACTGCGTATGGTCTCAGGTTGGGAACAGAATAATCAGAAAGAGGATTCATGTCCGTGTGGAGCATGTGATGCCTTCAAGGTGCACGGAGGAGTTCCGTCTTAGGAAGGTCAAGAATGATCAACTCAAGGCTGAGGCTAAGGCCAAGGGAGTGGTCATTAGCACCAAGAGACAGCCAGAGGGTCCCAAACCAGGTTTCATGGTTGAAGGAGCTACATTGGAGACTGTTACTCCAATTCCTTATGATGTCGTAAATGACCTCAAGGGAGGATACTAGGTTTTTATTTCTTGTTGTTTGATGCTCTGCGTAGTTTTGTTTGGATTGTAATGATCCATTTTTCTTTGGAAGAGCCTTATAATTTTATGAACAATCAGACTCAAGTTTTGTCTTTGTTTGATTCTAAATACAAGGATGTGTTCTATTTATGTGTTTTATTATTTAATCTTTTTTATCACGTCATTTATGAGTGAGTACTGCTTGTGGGCACATCAGCACCATTCACATATAACTGAACATGTTTAAGGAGTGGATGTGTGTCTGGGTAGCATGAATGATCTGTATTGGTGATTTATGTACTTTTATTTTGCCTCTGACATGATTTCTTCTTGATTACTTGTGTATTTTGTTGAGTGTTTGAAAATTTAGCTGTGTAAATTGATGTTGGTTAAAAGTGGATTCTAAACTAAATGATTTAGGACAGGGTATGTTCACCTGAAAAGTGTTTTTCATAATTACATTTTTTGGATAGTTTTGATCAAAATTGTTTTCGGTTGTGTACTTAAATGGTTTTAAAGTCCATTTAATCATCATCAATGATGTTAAGCTCTGACTCATCAGTTTCAGTCATTCATTTCATACTTCTGTAGAATACATTTACTGATACAATATGTTGCACAATCCAGAAGACCTTTTCCTATACAGTACATTTTAGTTTTTCGATCAAATCCATAAGTTTACCTCAAGTTTCAGGTTTTTCCTTCTGTGGCAACTCCATTTCTGCCAACTCAAAACAGAAAATCTCTCCAAAAGAATCGAGTCAGGGGGGTAGGGGATGAAGTCAAGATGAGTGGAAGATCAATGAGCAAGAATGGGAATGAGAGAAAGGTGAGAATGAAGCTGTAAATGGGAAGGGTAAATATGAGAAAATACAGCTGAGAATAAGATGATTAATTTTTTATATCCGTTCAATTCTCTAGCAGTTAAAAGCAACTCCAGATAGCAGTACTTAGTAATCGTTTTTTAAGCTAAAATCCAGTTAGAGTCAGGAAGTTAACATAGTCTGGCTTTATTTTGTTTTCGGAAAATCATTTTGACGAAATATCAAATGATTAATATAAACATTCACTTGAAGAGGAAAGTCGATAATATTTTTTTTTATAATATATATTTTTTATTATTTATTTTTGAAACACATTATGGTATGATTTGACCTCGGAACACCTGTTCTCAGCTAATTGTTTTCGGTAAAAGATTTCGTTTGGATTACATGATTTTATACTATTTAACACCAAACTAAACAGAGGCTCATTTGGGTACGGATTAAATGTCTGTGCTCAATGAGATACTCCATATAAGAAATATGGAGGAACTCATCAACTTTGATCTCAAATCTTACGCATGCGTAACAATTTCACTTTAATGTTGCCTTTGAATGAGGAAGAGTGACCCCGTACCGTAAACTTTATGCACAGCAGCGCAGTCATTCCATCGTTGAAGTGTTTTCCATACTCAAGTTGAGACATTGTTTTAGGGGAACCAGCCAGCCAGCCAGACATTGGTAAACACAAAAGGGGGGTTTGCAGTTGAATCTATTTATTTTCTAATTTCATAGGAAGTAATTGACTAAGTTCAAAGGAAAGAATAAGTGCTCAAGGAAGAAACTTGTTACAAAGCAGAGTTGGGATATAAGATTCTTTGATTTGTTAGTACTCTTTAAGTAAAACTGTTTCCCTGATCAAGACTTGGTCAAACATGATGTAGCTGGCACTTCATGTTGATCTACCTTCTTCATCACTCCTTTCCAATCCGAGACAACAGGTGTCAGTTTTTAAAGAACCTGTATTTTGCTTTTTCGTTTTGTGCTAGCTTGGACCAAAACTCTAGCATTCAATGTATAATATATACCCACATTAAATATCAATCTACTTCCCTTCTCAGGTTCCACTCCTTGTAACAAAGATCCTGCATATTAAGGCAACACATTGGAGATCCAGCTGGTGGATGTTGAAAGATGAAAACACCTTACATAGTCTCTCATTTCCTACTTGTGCTTATTTTCTCAGGTATTAATCATCTTCCATAATTCTTTTGGTTCCATCTCTCACCATATCAAGTTATCAATGTTAGATAGATCACTCTATTCCTCTGTCTTTATGCCTCCGTCTCCAGTCTCTCTCATCCTCACTAGGACACAGAAAACACAGTAGAATTGCTTATGATTTGTAGGTTTGTTACCGTTCGTTTCCCAGTTGCTACCGTGCAAAACCATGGTTATGCAAAATTGATTTTAAATCACTTCCGGCCAATGTACTTCGTAAATTGTATCACTCATCTCAACCATTGATTTTTAGAATCAATTATATTCAACTGTAAACCAAACAGACACTTATATAAGTGGCTTATATAGATTAACTAAGATGAGGCAGAGCAATGACTAGGCAATAAGTATTCCATTGAAGAGTGGTGTTGAATTTTGTTTCTATCATTAAGAATAAGATGAAAAGCCAGAAAAGGTGTTTCAATTTTCAATTTATGTTTAACTGTAAAACAATTTATGCATTGTTTCTTCGTTTTCTTTTATTTTTTTCACCTTGAAAGTTCATTGATTATCATCCAATTCTCCAAGGGTAGCTGGATTAGCCTCTGATTTTATAGTGCGAGGCAGTGCTAATGGTGTGAAGATCCCAGAATACTGGTGCCACAAGCTGATCCATTTAAGCAATTGTGAGTTGCAGAAATGCTTTCAAGAGTGCTCTAAAGAACCCTATGGCATTGGAGAATGCAAGGACGCCACTTGCTTTTGCTCATATTATTGTAAAGATCCCCCACTATAATGTTTTTTTTCCCTCTTCTTCATGCTTCTGTTCTGTGCTTCTCATCTGTGCCTTACAATTACTACTAAAATATTGTATCTTACTATGTTACATAGTTTCTGATGAATCATATGTAATGAGGAAAAGAACTATAAGAAAATGAAAATAATTAGACGTGACTGAACATCTAGCACTGCCAACTAAATTATTGTCCATAATAATATATGATATGAAAAGGCTACAAATATGGGATGGATCATTAAGGTTGGTTAAGAGCAATGATATGTGCAGATGCAGACTGATATCTGTCCAAGGAGAGCACAATGTCCTTCCCCCTTGTGTTTCCCTTTGCATTCTCTTTTACAAACAAGGAAATCACATTTGGGAGAATCTAGCAGCACACTACATAATTTGCTCGATTTGACTTCAGCCACCACAGTAATAACTGAAAATGTTTCACAACTATTTAATTATACAAATACTTCCTCCGAACTCAAATATAAGCAAAAAAAAATCACCCATCTATGTTGGACTAAAATATAAGCAAAACTTAACTAATTTCACCCTACCTATTTAATGACATCGTCCCAAATTTTCCTTTATTTAATTCAAATTTTATTTTCCAACCACTCTATTTAAAGAATCATGTGTCAATAAAAAGAGAGTATGTCCACTTGAAATAAGTTTCAATAAAATTGAATGTATGGTAATTTAGGCAATGTAATTACTATATATTAAATGAGTTTAACAAACTTTCTTAATAAGTGGAAATTTAGTTATTTTTTCTTATAATTAACTTCGGGGGAGTACAAAAGGAATAAAAAGTAAAGAAAGGGACCTTAATTTGAGTTCTTTCTATATTTATTAAGTAGACATGAACAGACTATATTTGCTGTTTATATGACTTTAGAGACCTTTGAAACATAAAATGAAACCCAAACTTTACCAAATACCTGAGAGAACAAGGACAAGGGACAAATGGAAGAAAGTAAGCTTAGCCATCTCAAAAAAAAAAATGCTTTGTTGCCTATGAGGTGAATAATGAATTTGAGATGTTGGTGATGGTGGATAGATCAATTTATAGAGGGAAACAAAGGAAGGAAAGGAAGATGTTTGTGCGTGTCATTTCTAAGGTGGTGAACTCCGTCATGTCCAATCAGGACCTTCACTTTCTGTTGGCAGTATTATTATGACCGGTCGGGATCCTCTGCAGTACTGCAGATTCTGCAGTCCGGATCCAACGGCTATTAACGAGTGTGTGAATTTTTTTTATTTTTTTAATTAATACATGCAGAAAATGAAGGGCCGAGATTGCGTCCCGTTTTTCTTGTACGGGAGAGGATCCGAGTCTTTATTATGACACAATTTTGAGTTTTCTTGCTACTGGTGGTTTTTCCTATTGTCAGTCATCTATAGTTGTTTTTCAATTAACAAATCTATATATTCTATATCTGTAAGCATTATTCTAATTTAGCTATGTTGGATTATTCACAAATTTGCCACTACATTTTGGGAAAAAAGAGGGTTATTTGTCCATTTGGATCACATGTATCCTAGAAAACACCAATAGGATAAGCAATACGATATCATGCAATATGAAACAATTTAGATGTGATAAATTTTTGAAGTTCTTTTTCTTTCACATCCTTTTTCATCACTCATTTCTCTTTCTATATCTTTCTTTATTTCTTACCAAATTAATTATTACATTTTTAATTTTTTTATTTCTATTTCTCTTTTCTTCACATCTCTCACGCATCAAAATTGGGGTATTGACTTAGTATTTTTTTTTTGGTTAAATAAAAATAGAAAAAAATAAATAAAGTTCAAATTATTTTTTAAAATCAATGGTTTTTGGATGAGTTTGAATCAATTTTATGCTTATCTAGTCTTTTGAATTAGGGTTAATATATAATTTAGTCCCTAAAAGTTTCACATTGTTTACTTTTAGTCCCTGAAAGTTAATGAGTGTAAAAATTAGTCCTCGAAAGTCCAAAGTTGCTTATTTATTAGTCCTTTCATTAATCTTTGTTACATGAGTGTACCGGAATGCTGACTTGGACTGTTAAGTGGCACATCAAATGCCTACACGAAAGCTTAGCTCTTTTTTTATGTTGTTTATCTTTTTCCCATTCCCCAATTTCATAACCCTAATTTCCAATCATCTCTCCATACTTCTCCCTCTCAAACCTCAAATCAAACAAACATAGAGACAATTAGAACTGCAGTAAATTGCGAAGCAAGTGGAAGTGTCTCCGGTGATGACAGTGGCATGATGAACCTCTGTGCATGTGGTAGGAGGTTACGGTTGAGGGAGTGTAAGAAGGAAAAAAAGAGATATGGTTTTTGAGGCGTCTTTTCTTTGGGATAAGCTAGTCTTCTCTTTAAATCGGTTTATAAAGTGGTTTATTACCTTTATGTTTGTATTTTGTGTAGAGGGGGATCTTGATTATGGATACTGAGTGGGGGGAAGAGTCATCATGAAATACTCCAACGGTTGAGGAAGAAGAACTTGAGAAGCTAAAGGTTGGAATATAAAAAGAATAGTCTTATTAGAAAGTTGAAGAAACATTTAGGGGAGTATGAGAAATTGGTTTTGAAGCTACAACTTCTATGTGAGTGTTTTACTATAATGATTGTTATATTATATGTAGTGTGTTAAAAAGTAGGTTGGCAGATTGTGATGGGAAATGACTCCAATGGATATAGAGTTAGGTTATAAATTTTGTAATTTTTATGGAGTCTTTATCTGTATTAGCTCTGAAAAATGTAAAATAAATTTTGTTCATGGAAACTTTAATCCTAAAATTTGTGTTGCTTGATATAAGAGTTCCAAATTCCAAATGAAAAGTGGCATTGTAGTAAGTTTGAAAACCACAATGATAGCCCGTATGAAAATAATGACAACTTGTAACTCTTGTGAACTATGTCTCTGGCTCTAGAGTCTAATTGTAAGGCAAAATTGCAATATGTCTTATAGCATTCCATATTTCCAATTAGATAGAATTTACTTGAAGTAAAAAGTAATTCAAAAAAAAATTATTAATAAAATGGGAAAAGAATGGACCGAAAGTACATTTATAAAATATACCATAAGTTGTCAAATTCAATAATTTAATCAATGGTGATGACGGTGAACGATGATCGAATTTACAGTGATGAAGGGTTATTTTAGGGTTCATATGTAGGAGAGGCAGATGGGAGGTAGTTTGGGAGTAAATTCGTAAGAGGTTGGGTGAAATGATGAAATAAAAAAAGGTTTTATTTTGGGGGAATTTCACGGCGCTCATTTTATAAGGTAGACATCTTATGTGGCACATAATAATACAATTGCGCGGTTAACTTGCCAACTCAACAATTTCGTGTCATTAAACTAATAGAAGTTGATGGAGGGACTAATAAGTAAGCAACTTAAAACTTTCGGGGACTAATTTATATATTCATTGACTTTCATGAACTAAAAGTAAGCAATGTGACACTTTCTGGGACTAAATTGTATATTAGCTCTTTGAATCATTGAGATCGATGACTTAATCAATTTATTGAATTTCAATTTTTGATTTTCGAAAAATTATAATTAAGTTTTTACAACTCAAAATTAAAAATTGAAATTCACTTTTTATGATTTTTATGGACGCTTTTATTTTTAATTTTTAGTTTTGAGTTTTAAGAATATGATTGAAATTTTTTAAATATCAAAAATTGAAAACTCGCATCCACCCGAATGGGGCTAGCCTTTAGTTTTGAGTTATAAAAACTTGAATTAAAATATTTAAAAACAAAAAACAAAAAACTTGTCACCATCTCAAACGGGTTTAGTTTTTGTTATAAATGTTTTAACTAAGTATCAATCAATATTCCATATACTACTAAATTTGTGAGTATCTCTTACTAAATTTGTCATAATTAATAAAGAGATTACTAACGCTTGGTTTAATTTTATTGAAACCATGAGGAAAGAAAACTCGGTTGTGAAAAGGGGAAGAAAAGTTGGTTTTCTTCGGTTTGGTCGTCTAAGAAACTCAGGGAAGGAAAAAAAAAATGATGAACCCCATTGGAAAAAAATTTCACTGCTCCTATGCGAAGAAAATGCAATCAGTGCTGGATAGTTTACAAGAAAGCGACAGGCCCCACCAATTGATTTGCCATGTTAGCAGTAGGAAAAGTGCTAACAACACTCTCTAACACACTTTTTTTACCACACTCATTGTGTGATTGGTTAAAATTTACGTGGATCCCACCACATTGGTAGTGGGACCCACGTAATTTGGTGGAACCCATGTAAATTTTAATCAATCACATAGAATGTGTTGGAAAGAGTGTGTTAGAGAGTGTGTTGCTAGCACTCCTTAGTTTATTTCACACTTTTCTTTCTTTTTATTTCCCCATCTACAAAAAAAATTTAAAATCATCTCATTTTCATCTTATATTCTTTCCACTCATTTTCTTTCCACTCTTTTTCTTTAATACATCCAAACAAAGTGTAAATGTTATCTTAAATTTAAAAAGGAAAAACTTTGATTTTGATATTTTTTGCTGCTTATATATATGAACAAAATGTGTCTTTCGGTGCTAAAAATAAAAATGGAGATTAAAGTAATTTGAATTGAGAAAATCTTTTTTATTTTATCTGTTAGTTTTAGTAATGATTATAAAATTGTTATTTGTTAGTTGTTGTTTCATATAATTATATAAAACATATTAATAAAAAGATATTTTCACTATTGTCTTATTTTTAAAAACAGACGGGTTTATTTTTCAAAATATTGTTTTTAAAATTTTATCATAGAAGGTTACATAGTAGGGGTGCATTTGGAAAAATAGCTTAATTAAGCTCTTATAACACAAGCTTTTACTTGATAAGCATTTAATGAATAAACTCTGAAAATTGAAGAGGGAACTTATTTCATAAACTAATTTAAGGAACTTATTGAAATAAGCTAAAAACAACTTATGAGCATGTCATAAACTCTCTTCATAAGTTTATCCAAATACTTACATAAGTAATTATGTCATAAGATAAGTCAAATAAGCTCTTCTAAACACCCCATTAATGTTATTGTGCTATTAAATGTAAATTGTGAATTTCATGTGTGAATTTCATGTTATAGTTTTAAAAATAGATATTTGAAAAGGTTTACTCAATTATAGGAGAAAATAAAAAATTCTGCCTTGGTGTTCTAAAGGGAAAACTTGTCTCTAGTGTTGGTGCCAAGAAATTGGACGTCATAGCTCATTGGGCCAACCAATCACTTGTGTTGATTAGGCGGCCATTACTATTTGCACCACATTTTTTGCTATTTTCATCACATCATTTTTATCTTCCCACACCACCCCTCCTTCCCCCGCCACCTCGCCCCCCACCCCTTCGCCTCCCCCTTTTTTATTCCCTTTCCTTACCATATGCATGAGGTATATTTTTTTAAAAAAATAACTCTCAGACAATAGTGTTCGGAAGGTATATTTTTTTTAAAAAAATATATCTTACGAACACAATTGTCTGAGAATGGTTCCCGGACACCCTTGTCCGTATGCTTTTTTTTTTTATAAAACATGGCTCACGGACAAGACTGACCAGGAATAGTTCCCGAACATCCTTATCCGTAAACCAATTAACTGAAGGGCAGATTTGGGTTTTAAAAATTTCAAACAAAAAATATGTGGGTGGGAATAGCAAAAAATGCGGTGCGAAAAGTAAAGGCCTAATTAGGCTAGTCGATACTAAGCCAACAAATTAGTCTTTAACTCTTTTAATATAAAAAAATTTAGCGACGATTTGTTTGCAGTTTTAAATAATATTTTTTATTTTTTAAAAATAGAAAATTGAAAAAATATATTTGATAGACAGGTTTTAAAAATAGTTTTGAAAAAATGTGACTTTTTTTAGTTTTTAAAAATTAAAATTCTGAAACTACTTTTAGATGTTTTGGAAGACTGTTTTTTAGTTTTTCAGTTGTAAATAAACCATTGGGTTAAATATGTTTTTGGTCCATGTAAATATAGTAAAATTTGATTTTGGTCCCTCATTTATTTTTTCATTAGTTTGGTCCTCCACTATTTTAAAATCAGGTGCTTTTAGTCATCTCTATGTAACTATACTTCATTAAGTCACTTTCGTAGCTCCGCTATGGCTTTTCCTAGGTAAAAATTCAGAGAAGTTTTCTTGCAATTTTTTCTCTATAAAAGACATATATAGTAAATTTTTAAAAAAACAAAAAAATAGATAAAAATGCTGTTATAAAAATTATTTGCTTTGTTGTAAAAAATCTATAGTAAAATTTCTGCAAATTTTAGAATCTAAATAATTTTTTTTAATTTTTAAAATGGCAGGAAAATTCGAAGGAAATCCATAGCAAAATCTACAAGAAATATTGCTACGTCATCACTTAATGGAATATAACTGATGATAAGGACTAAAATCACATGATTTTAAAAATAAAGGATTAAAAACATATTTACCCAAAATCATTTCATTTATAAAAACTATTTTATAAAACAAATATCAAAACTAAAAAACAAAACTGAATCAAACACACCCCTTAGTCCCTCATATTTAAAAATAACTTTGTTAGTCTCAAACATCATTCACCACTTCACCGTCAGTCAGTTTAATTCAGTGTCACATTTTCTGTTAATAGAGAATTAAGTCATCACGTTAAGTGTTACATAAGACCCTAGTTGGCATAAGACGATTTTGTTTTGACTTTTAATGCACATAGGGAGCTTAACTCAACACTTAAAAATCCTTAACGGTTGTCTTCTCTTTGCAACTTTCTTCTCCTCCTTAGTATCCTTTGTTTCTTCATCTAAGTCTTTTGTTGAGTTTCTCCCGGGTATGTTGTTTAGGAGTATAGGACTATCTTAAATGTAACCACACCAATTTTTTCATGGAGATCTAACTTCCTACTAATAAACATAAATTGAGTGGAAGACCTAGTTTTCTAAAGAATAACATGAAATTTGCTTATTATAATTATGGATGGCAAAAAATCCGCACCCGCGGATACACGTGGATATACCCGCAATGAGTATCGACATATTTATTAAATGAGTGAGGACGAATATCATACTACCCGCCCCACGGGTAACCGCATATTCATTAAAATATATTTTTATTAAATATATTAAAATATTATATTTTATTATTATTATATGATGATATAATTTTTTTTACTATTTTATAATCATATTTTTAATATATTAACATGTAATGATATTATATAATGTTAATTTATATTATATACTATTAATATTATATGATATTATGATATATTATATGACTTTTTCTTTCTTTCTTTCTTTCTGTAAAATTTGAATTTTTAAATATTAATAGGTACTCGTAGATATTCACTACCCGCATGGGTACCCGTTAACTTTAACGGGTATGGATGCAGGTAGTTTACTATTCGTCCCGCTCCACCCCGTTGACATTTCTAATTATAATGTTGGAGGATGAGAGACACTTGCTCTGACTTTAAGAGAGTGTGGTGGTAAAAAGAGTTAACTTTTCACTAATTATAAATATTGTATTATATATAATTTTAATTGAAAAGGTTTAAATATTCATTAAATGATTTAAGAATGATTACTTATTGAATAAATGATTTAATGAGTATAATCTGATCAACATAAGGCACAGAAGCGCAACTTGCCACATGCCAAACTATATGCTAATTCATTCAGAATCTTGGGAAAGTACACAACCCTGACTTGATAACCCAACTTGTTGGATGTCAAGCTCTAGGTCATTTCGGTCGGGAATCTTGGAAGTACATATAGTTGAATGGTCATAACGAATTTTGTTTTGGGCTCACTTTTTTCTTTGCGGCATGTTTTGAATTTTGGCGTTTAAAAAATTTATCGTTTCATCTTTTACTCATTATGTGTCACATGTCTAATTAGATTTATTCATTTCGTATCGTGCCACATGTTAACATTGTTTTAATCATGATTCACATATACCCACATAATCATTGGAATATCAATTCAATTTGTTTGCACCTTTTTGACTCCTCACTTTTTGTCAAACTAACCCATTTCCTATTTATTATCCTTCGGTTGTTTCACTCCCCTTTTAACACTCTCGTTGTCTTTTGCCCATATTTAAACTCTTAGAACTCCTTACCTTTCTATGTGATACAATTTACTATCTCACTTTTCAATTCCTTCCCGTTCTTTTGAACATATCTTCTCACGAGGAATCCTGAAGTATTTTGTGGTTTCTTCTCCCTATGTGTGTCGATTCCTTTTCTCCTTACCTGTGCATCACTTGTTCGTAAAAAAACTCAAAGGTACACCAAGATCCTTGTGTGATTGAGCTATATAGCAATGTTCCTAGGTCAACCATACGAAGTAACTATTCAGTGAAGGTGTTAAGCCATATGGTAGTTGGATCCCTTATTAATGTTATGAATCATCTTTATTAAATCGCAATCAAGATCAAATTACAATAAATTAGTTCGCAATCAATGAATTTGAATCTTTTGATTTCCACAATCTATTTTTCTATGCGTCATAAGTATTGAAGATTACTTTGCATAGTAAGGACGAGTGCATTTATGAGGTATTTTTGCACAATGATTACAATCCAATCGAGTATTTCGACTGAAGAGGGTATATATAATGGTAATTCATGACTTTAAAAAAATGAAAAATACACAAATATCATGTTATGCTCAATAATAAAAGACACATTTATCTCTCAAATTAAAGGATTGATTGAGGGAAAGATTAATCATTGACACCTTGTAAATGATCAAATGATAATTTATACAATGTTTAATAACCAAAACAATAAAACATTTGCCTACACTTACAAATGTATTTCAACGAATGTTGGATGTATATTGTAAATGATGCATTAA